>VXBX01006126.1:191440-203393 GCA_013400415.1 Scytalopus superciliaris | reverse complement strand
TCGTATAAATTTATTTTTAATTTAGCTGGGTTGGTTTGTGCACGTGGTCCTTATAATTATCTGTTCCTGCTTCTGGGACTTATTATGCTGCCTTTTTTTTTTGCATTCTAATTTAAATTACGTAATTGCTCTGAGGCTATAAACTCTTATCTTCACTACAGGAAGTCTTAGCTTGCATTAATTACCTTGAGTTGAAGCAGTGAGGCAACTGAGTTTTAGGTGTCTTTAGGGTGAACTTGAGGTTCAGCTGAAGTTGTCTTCACTGCTGGTCTTAACCCTTATTGAAATGTCCTTTTTTGCATTGTAAACATTTAATATGTTTAGATTTTGTGTGCTCAACAGATCACTCTGGTGCTGTTAATCATGTACTTGCTTGCTGCCATAATATAAAGGATTTGAATGGAACAAGGTGTTGGTTCTTAGAATCACAGGATGGCTTGGGGTGGAAAAACCATCCAGTTCCAACCCCTGCCATGGGCAGGGGCACCTTCCATAGCCCAGGGGGTGCTCCAAGCCCTGTCCAACCTGGCCTTGGACACTCCCAGGGCTGGGGCAGCCACAGCTTCTCTGCCCAACCTGTGCCAGGGCCTCACAAGGGAAAGTTTCTCACACCTAGGTCTTTGAATGTGTTTTTCAGGAAGCAAGAAGAAAGAAAAGGAACGGCCAGAAATCTCCCCTCCATCAGATTTTGAGCATACCATCCACGTTGGCTTTGATGCTGTTACTGGAGAGTTCACTGTGAGTATTCCCACCCCTGGGGTGGCTTGGAAGGCACTGTGGGCCAGTGCTGGAGTGAAGCCAAGGCAGTGCTTTAGGAGAAAGTGGGAGTTAGTCATTGTTTATACCAAAGAACTGTTCCTGTGTGTTTGTACAGCACTCAGGGCAATGACTCCGTGACCCATTAGAGCTTCTGCAGGGTCAGTGTCACAGCTGGTGCTTTGAGAGCCCTCCCTGGCAAACCACCTTCAGTTTACTGTTGCTGGTGGGTACCACTGGTTCTCTTGAGTGGTGTTGTATTCCCATTCCTCACATCTGGCTGAGTACACCTGGAAGAGCTGCTGTTGTGTTGGCCCTAAGATTTCTGTTGTCACCTACGACTCCCCATGAAAACCCCATTCCACTTGCTCATGTGCTTTAGGCTGTGCACGTTATGGCTTTTACAGAGGGAAGGAGTTTTCCTTTTTAAAATATGAGAAGGATGCTTACAACCCCCTCTTTCTTTTCAGGGAATGCCAGAACAATGGGCTCGGTTGCTTCAGACCTCAAATATCACCAAGCTAGAACAAAAGAAAAACCCCCAGGCGGTACTAGACGTGCTGAAATTCTATGACTCCAAAGACACAGCAAAACAGAAATATCTGAGCTTCTCTGCTCCAGGTGAGAGCCAAGACACGGTGGAGCTGGGTGTTTGAAGCACAGCCTTCCTGTCAGAATAATAAATCAGGCTGAAATGCTGATTTAATGAGGAACAAATACTTGAAGACGGATTTAAAAGTTACTGGAAGCTGGCGTTGGCCAGTTAATTTCCTGTTTTAAGTGGAGAGTGGAAGAAAGAACTGGATAAATCAAAATAGCAGCCAAAATGAACTTGTAGGGCCCGTGTTTATGAAGCTGGGGCTCTGGGACTGGGATGAACTGGGGTCATGCTTGAGCCCTTGGCCCCTCACAGCTGTCTGTGAACTCGGTGTCACCAGCTGGTGACATCAGAGAGGCAAAACAATTTGGGACTCCTGGCTTGGGAGCTGAGAGAAAGACTGTCCCACAGACAGGTGCAGTGTCTTAGCAATAAGACTTGGTAATATTTTCATCCTTTCCTCTCTAGAATTCACTTTTTATTATGGTTTTTTTTTTTTCCCTAATGGTTTTATGTGTTCTGCTCTTTTGTCCCGTTTAGAAAAAGATGGTTTCCCTTCAGGAACACCAATGGTGAGTGTGTTTGTTGTTATTTGGGTGTCTCTGGGTGCACACAAATTCAGGTCTTCTGTCTTTGTTATATCCTGACTCTCAAAGTGTTAAACTGCATGAAGTTAAAAGTATAAAACTGAGGATTTTTTTTTTGTGGAATAAAAACATAAATTGTGAGGGTCAGCAGGGCATATTTCATTGGAGCAACAATATTTGAGTCTCATAATAAAATATAATAACTTAGGGGTAGGTTGAGTGGTTTATTTTCTTTTGATATCACTAACAATTCTTTTATCTTAATGTGAAGCAAAAAAAAAAATGAAGTCGTTAACACTGTGGGGAGACAATTTTGTTTGGTTTATCATTATTTTGTATTTTAAATTTTGGTGAAAATGTAGACCAATGCCAAAGGTTCAGAACCATCAACAGCTGTGGCAGATGATGATGAGGATGATGAAGAAGCTCCTCCTCCTGTGATTGCTCCGAGGCCGGATCACACGAAATCGGTGAGCAGCTGCAATTCTTGGTGCTGCAGAACCTCTGGATCTGTTTTCTAGCAGAGTGGTTTTATTTGTGAAATGAGCTGTAAGTTGTAAAGTTCTGTTCTTTGAATTTTGCCAAGAAAACTGCCTAATTTCTGGCTGTCAGCTGGATCAGAAATCCTGAAGTAAGTGGAGTCATAAAATACCTGTAAGATCATTGCTTGCCTTGTTTTGAAGGTATCCAATTAAGCTTATCATACAGCCCAACACATGAAGAGGGGGCTTTTTAGTCCTAAAAAACTATTAAGTAGCTTCTGGCAGTGGGGCAAGTGTAGTATTTGATTCTCTTTGTTTCTTTGGTTGTGTGACAGCCCCACCAAACACACCCTGAACCCAAACCAGTTCAGATTCAAAGCTGCTTTCACTCACAAAGCCCTCAGCTGTTGGTTCAGTTTTAGTGCAGTCCTGAACTACCCCAGCCTGGTGATAACATCCCAGGGATCCCTCTGGCTGTGCATTTTGCCTCTCTGTTGCCCACTTTTTCTCCCTCCAGGAGTGCAATGGTGAATTGCCTTTATTTGTCAGGAGACACTGCTTTATAATTGCCCACTCTTGGGATGTTGACATACAAGGTGTGAGAGGTTTACACCTGGATATTTCTAGAGTAGCTGATATTTCTAGGTGGTTGGATATTTCTGGAGTATTTCTGAACAGCTCAGGAGGAAATCAGATAAATCTCCAAGAAATTAAATCCCTTAAAAAAACCCAAACCCTTCAAATTGAGGGCAATGGGGAAACTTTTGAGAATCTTGTGCTTCTTTTCATGACAATCATGAATCTTTTTTCCTTAAGATGTTAGTAGGGGTTGATCTCACCGTTAAATAGTGATTCATTCTGTGGTAACCAGCATGGGTAAGGAAGAATAAACAGGTAAATAACTCATGAAACACGTGTCTTTAAAAGTTGGGGTCGATCCCCTGGCACCCACTCGCTTCAGAGCCTGGAAACGTCACCAGCGTTCGGGAGCTTTAATCTTCCTCAAGTTTAAATTCTGGGGCTGTTCTGCTACAAAAATGGCACTGGGGGATCTTTGCAGAGCTGTGCTTGCTTTCAGCTGGAGCCTCAGTGGCTGCAAATGCTCAGAGAAATTCCCCTTCACAGATTTACACCCGCTCTGTCATCGACCCCCTGCCCGCCCCGGCCGGCGAGTCCTGCGCCGACAGCGCCGCCAAGTCGGGGGACAAGCAGAAGAAGAAGACCAAGATGTCAGATGAAGACATCATGGAGAAACTACGTAGGTGCTTTTATTCCACAAAGGCTCTAGGACTGGGAGAGGAGTATTAAATTTTTGTCCTCACCCTTGTTTTTATGTGAGGATTGTGTGAATGCCGTGCTCGGCCGGTTTTGTGTCGGCGGTTTCGAGGCTGGCACAGTCAGAAGTGTTTGCAGAGGTTTTTCTGCTTTGTAATCTCTAGAGACCTGCTGGGTATAAAAAAACCCCTATAGAACAGATTGTTCTTTTTCTGATCAGAGTTCAGTTGTGGCAGTGTGATCTGCATGTATGTTACAGCCACAGGAACACAGAGTGGCTTCTGCTGTTGCTTGAAGATGATTTTTCACCATAGTAATGTTCCTGTTCAGCGTGGGCTGTTTGTGCATCAACTTTGCTCCTTGAGCTTGGCTGTGTCTTGGCCAGGCCAGCCCTGCTGAAGAGAATCACTGGAATTGGATTGACTCTTCTGTTGTGTTTGCTTTCAGGCACTATTGTAAGCATAGGAGATCCCAAGAAAAAATACACCAGATATGAAAAAATCGGGCAGGGGTAAGTGTTTCAGCCCAGCTTTTATTCCCAGTGGGCCAGGGTTGGCAGCACTGTGCTGCTCTGTGTCTCTTACTCACCTGTACCCACCTCCTGCTGTGCAGGCAGAAATGTTGGCTGCATTCAGCAGTGACAAATCACAGACTCCCACCCTGCTTTGGGTTGGAAGGGACCTTAAAACATCTCATCCCACCCCCTGCCATGGGCAGGGACACCTTTACACTAGCCCAGATTGCTTCAAGCCTTTTCCAGCTTGGCATTGAGCATTTCCAGGGATGGGGCAGCCACAGCTTCTGTGGGCAACAAACAGTAAAGTAAATAAAATAGTGAATAAATAAAGCAGTGAAGGCTTTACACAGTGGTGGAAATTTTGAATTGAAGGCTGAAACGGTTTTGTGTTTGTGACGTGGCTGTTCACACGTGTGTTTGTTGCACAGAGAGGTGCCACTTGCTGTAACATTTGTCTTTCTCTCCACAGGGCTTCAGGTACAGTTTTCACAGCTATTGATGTGGCAACAGGGCAGGAGGTAAGAAATGGCTGTGTTTGTTTCCTCTAGAAATGTTCTTCTGTAGGTGGCCAGAATGATCTGACCAATTCCCTTCAGTGGCTCCCATCCCTGCTATCAGCTCTCACAAGAATGCTTGTCACAGTCAGTTGTAACAGTGTGTGCCTTGGTCTGTGGTAATCAGATGGTGAGAGCTTAAAAATACAGAGTGTTGTCTTTCCCATGAAAAGCAGAGGGAGTGAGGTGTTCCAGAAAGGAGTCTGGAAAATGGTTTCTCCTTGCTTTTTTGAGAAATAAGACTTTGTTTAGTCTTTGCACGCTTGTTCTGCAGTCCCAGCTCAGTAAAAGTGGTGTGGTTGTGTCTGTCTCTATGGAAACAGCTTGTCCCCTGTGATTTCCTGTTGTATTTAAATGTTTTCTCCACATCCTACTCTTTGCTCTCATCCCTTGGTTTCTCCAGACCCACTTAGTGACATTCTCTCTGCATGTTTGTCATCAAGTGGCCATCTCTGGTTTCTGGGACTCAGATTTTAGGAATTATTTGCTTCTATTTAATTTTAAATTTCCTGAATTTCCTTTTAATGCTTCTATTTTTCTTAATTCTCCTTCAAATAACCAGTCATTCCTTAGGTCACTGATAAGTAATTGCCCTCTCAGCAGTAATCACATTTACCAGTCCTGCAGTGGAGCACCACATCCTGATAAAACATGAGCCTTTCTGTCATCCCAATAGGTGTCTCTTGATTTGCTCTCCACAAACTGCAGTATTTCATGTCCTCTTGCTGACTGCAGAGTTTGGAGCCCAGAGGGGTTGTGGAATATCAGCTCCTTCAAGTCTCTGTTCCAAACTCACACAAGACCCTCAGCAACCTGCTCCAACTCCACTCTTAATTATTTTGTCATTCTGTGGCACAGAATGACAAGAATCTCTTCCTCTAACACCCATGGCATTATAATAATGATAATTTCTACAAGATCATGTTGGTTTGTGTGTTTGGTTTTGGTCTCAGGAGTAGTTTGTGGTGCTGAACTCCAAACTGCCTCCTCAGAGTGTTGGAGCTGGCAGGGCTGGGGCAGTTGTTCTCCATTTCAAACCCTGGAATACTTGTCCTGGTTAGTTTATTTCCTGGGCAAGATAGGCCTTTATCTGCCCTCTTCTCTCTGGGATAGTTCACTGATTCCATTGCTCTGAGAGGAATTCCTTCTGCCTCCCACCATTCCTGAGACCCAAACACCACTTGGGCCACAATGTAGAGCAACCAAGTGCCTCACCTTGCATTGGAAGGCTCAGACTTGCCCTCTGGGTCTCACTGCAGGATTCTCTGCTGCTTCAGGCCTGTTGATGTGAAATTGTGCATGTATCTTTTTATTTTACCTGCTGCATGGTCCCTTTTCTGTGCTGGCCTCAGTCAGTGTGGATCCCTTCAGCTGCAGGGGGATGATGTTGGCCAGGGGTGCAAGTTGTGTGCTCATCAGGCTGCAACCTTTTAGGCTGTATGCTAAGAAATAAGCAATTTGCCAGCTGCAAGCTGTGCTAAACTCCTTTAACCCTGTTACAGAATTCCTTCTGACTTTGCACTGTGTTAGGAATGAGTGAAAGCCTTTGATGGTTCGAGTGATTGCTCTTTCATTTGCCCTATTCAGGTGGCTATTAAACAGATTAACCTGCAGAAACAGCCCAAGAAGGAGCTGATTATTAATGAGATCTTGGTAATGAAGGAGCTAAAGAACCCCAACATAGTCAACTTCCTGGACAGGTAAATGCATCCAGCTGGCGATTCCTTCACCCCTGAGGGTTTCAAGAGGTTATACCCTACACTGGGCTTGCTGTACCTGAGGGTCTTAGGAGCAAATGAGTCTGTGTTTAGGCTTAGTCACCTTGATGGCCCACAGACACATTTTTGGGTTTCTCTTTGTAGTTACCTCGTAGGAGATGAGCTGTTTGTGGTGATGGAGTACCTGGCTGGGGGCTCCCTGACAGATGTGGTCACAGAGACGTGCATGGATGAAGCCCAGATTGCTGCTGTGTGCAGAGAGGTGAGTGGAGGTTGCTGGGACAGGGGTGAAGGGGCACTCTGTCCCCAGAATTTTTATGGAATTGGCTTTGGGTTAGGGCCGTTTGCAACAATTGCTGCTGGGAGCTGTTGAATACCACGAGCAAAAAAAAAATCAGAGAGAGCAACAAAATCAGGTTAAGTTGCAGGTTGTAACACCAAAGAGCTCTGTGGCAGTTTTTGATCTGGTTGTTTGGGAAACGTAAGGGATGGGGCGAATAAAGCCTTTGGGTTTGGTGCTTGGGTTGCCTCATCCTGCTGACAGTGTTAACAGAAAGATGTGAACAATGTGGACTGAAGCTCAGGGAGGAGCAGTTTAGCAGCTGCAAGGAATGGCTTTTTAAACTTTGCCCAACAAAGGACATTCAAAGGCACCAAAAGAAAGTATCATGTAGAAAGGGCAAGAAAAGCCTGAAAGCTTTTCCAGAAGGAAGAATGGGAACTGTGTCTGCTCACAATGTGAGTGGATCTGCTGAAACAGGAGCACTTTAAGGAGCATGTACTGTCCATTTTCCCTTTCTGCCCTTCTCATGGTGTGTGAAATCTGTAGGTCTGTGCCAGTTAAGCTTTCTTGAGGGATTTCTCAGGAAGAGAATTCTCCAGAAGCTTGTGGCTGGAGGAATTTTAAGGTTGCAGTCAGATTTCAAAGGAAGGAGTTAAAAGCAGCTGATATCACAACTTATCAGTGGTTTCTGCCCTGAGTCAGTGCCAGCATCCAGCTCAGGCTTGATCCTGGTGTAGCAGGAGGAGAACTGTGTTATCTGCTGTGCAGGAGAGACAGAGGCTGGCTCTGAGGTCTGGGTTTGTGCCTCGCCCAGAGGGAGGGCAGGGAGAGCAAACTCCTCCAGGAACGTGCAGGGACAGGCAGTGGTTTCCAGAGGGACCAGAGTGGGAAGCAGAGAACCTAAAGGAACTATTTATTTTGTTACAGCTGTTTATGGTTATGAACCCTTCTGAGGAAGGACTGTTATACCTCATCAAAATTCTGCTGCCCACAGTGTTGGATATGTTCAATTTTGCAGGTCACAAAGCAAAGATACAGCAAACTGACTTGGGGACATCCATGCCAAGCAAATGTTCTGCTTATGCTGAAAGAGAAAAAAAAATAAATCTGCCTTTCTTTTTTTTTCTTTTGCCTTTTATTCTACAAATAACAAAAGTAAATCTCATTATGGTTTTGGGCAGAAACCTCGTGTGAAAGGTTTTAATCTGGAAACAATGGCTTTCAGAATGAAGATGTTTCACAGATTTCACAGTAGAGGTTGTGTGGACGTTGGGAATGGAGCCTCACCAGTTCCTCTCGGTTGAGGTCTCAGACCAAAAAGCCCTCACTTAATCCTTTATGGTTCCTCTGTAGAAATCTGTGGGACGTACCAAAATTAACATCTGGGATTTCTGAGGGCATCTTGGGTGCTGAGGAATTGAACATATGCATTTATTAACAGAGAGAAACTCCCGTGGTGAAGTGATTTTCTCCTGAAATCCGGAGAGTATTTTTTAGCCCAAGAGCTTCCTCTGCTGGTTATTTTCAATAACACCTGGAACGTTTTTGCACTCAGAGCTGGCTGAGGGTGCAAACGCTGCTTTGAACTTGTGTTCACCCACCCCCAGCTGTGTTTCCACGTGCTGACTGCTGGTTTTCTCTCTCCTTCCCAGTGCTTGCAAGCACTCGAGTTCCTGCATGCCAACCAGGTCATCCACAGGGACATTAAGAGTGACAACGTGCTCTTGGGAATGGATGGCTCAGTCAAACTAAGTGAGTAGCAGCCAATTCTCTTCATGCCCTGCTTCTCCTTTTGCAGGAATCTGAGTGGAAACTGCTTACGAGGAGAAGTTGGCAGGTGGATTTTTGAGTGGCTCTGAGGAACAGAAATTCGTTGTGTGGTAGGAAATGTGTGTGTCAGGCAGCAGGTACTGAAACCCTTGAGGGCCCTCAGGCTGAGGCTGTGAGTGTGTCAGCCAGGAAGGATGGTGAAGCAAACCTGTGGCCACAGGAGCACGTTGCTAAATGTGCAGCAACTGGCACCAGGCAGTGAGGCAAAGTGGGAAGGATTGCAAGAGAAGAGTTGCAGCAAAGTGCAGTGGCTTGGTTAGGATGCCACGGCTTGGTTTGAATGCTTTAGAGGGTCATTAACCAGAAAATGGTGCATTATTGACAACTGATGTTGCAGTCTAGTCTTAGCCTGTGCTTTTTCTTGGACTGCAAGTGTGACACACTTTCATTAATATAATCATGACAGAAGGAGCTGCTTGCTTTTCAGGTGATTGTTATGCATGGACTTGTGTACACTAAATCCTCTTCTGGTGTGTGTGTGTAAATAAAAATGATGTGAAACCACTTGTAGCTGTCAGGACTGCTGAGAAAGAGGTGCTTTATTTGACTCTTTGGTGTTTAGGAATATATAAAACATAGAGCAGTAAAAGAGTTAAGGTAAAGAGTGTAAAGTAAAAAGGGTTTTTAGAGTTGGGTAGGAATTTGAAAATGTCTTAGCAAGATTCCTTATTGTAGATGGTTTTCCGTCTCACTTTATTTGTAAGATGGAGTGTGAGGAAAGATTATGAGCAACCTGATTTGCTTCCCAGCATCTTTGGATGCACTGATTGCTTTTGTTGGGGGTGGGGGGGTTCTTTGTTTTAAGGGTGTGATGAGTTTGGGCACCAACTGTGTGGATTCAGAGACTGCAGAGGATGTGGCTGAGGTGTCAAAGCAAAGGGGACAGGGCTGGCAGGCTGAGTCAGGAAGCATCACCCCAGGAGGCTGGGGGAGGATGAGGAGGAAGGAGACACAGGAGGAGACAGGAGTCAGCTGTGAAATTGCCCTGTGTGAAGGGGAGGTGGTGTGATCAGAGCTGGGACCAGCTCTTGGGTGGCTGTAGAGCTGCTGGCAGTGTGAAGGGGGCAAGGAGTTACCCCTTCTTTTCAAACCCTTGCCCTTCTCTGGGGAGCTGTGGTGACAGGAGCAGTGTCCCCAGTGCACTGGGGGGGAGGAGGGGGTTCCTGCCTGTCCCTTCTCTCCATGCTGGTGTGGTGCTGAAGGCCCCACTGGGAGGGCAGGGGGCACAAACTGCTGCTGGTCATTGAGATGGGCCATGCTCTGAGTTGAGTGTGACACCTTGACAAGGCCAAAAAGTACAGGAGGAACTCGGTGACTCCTGCAGGTTGGATTTTACTTTTTTTTTGTTTGTTTTATTTTTAAGGCAGCATTTTCACTGTCAGGGTGGGGATAGTTCCTTGTTAAATTGTCTCCTCGGTACAACTTGGCACTTCCATGACTGTGGCTCTTTTGTTGGCGCTGCTTGGCATGACACTTTAAAAATTTAAATTTCTCTCTCTTTCTCTCCCTCCCTCCCTCTCCTTCTCTCTCTCTTTCTTTCTCTAACTTAGTGTCAATGATAAGGTAATATCTGTCTCCTGCCTTAACTGTGTTCTTATTGATGCTTTACATGCCTGGGAAGTGGGAGTGCTGCAGCTGGATAAAGTAACATGATGGAACATGCATTGCTGCTGCACCTGAAGGCTGTAGGAATAGGTGACTTTTCTCGTTTTCTTGAGTGTGGTTGTTCTCTTTGGTAGTTAACCTTGTGGAAAGGTTTGTTTGTCCAGGTTCCTCCTGCTGAGTGGGGTAGCACTGCACACTTCCCTGAAGCCTTGTTTCCGTGTCTCTGTCAGCTGTAGTGCCTGTCTAGGTGGCCAAATTGCTGTGAAATGTTGAACTCAGTAGCTGCACAAGTACAGTCTGTTTAGAAGGGCAGAAGCCATGGATTGTGGGTTCATTTCTTCTAGTTCAGGCTAGATGTGTTCATAACACACCAAGTGCAGAACACTCGCCTCCTGGGTTCTGCTTGATTGCTTATTTTGGCTGCTCCCAGTCTGGAATTATTGGAGGAAGGACTGGGCAAAATACCATTCTTCTACAGGGGAATTCTGCTTTCCAGAGGGCAAAAAAAGCCTTGTCCACGGAATTCTGCCCTGCTTAAACACCTTCAGGTTCTGTACCCATCTTGCACGTTGGCTATTTCAATACAGAGAATGTGGTGAGGGGTGGGGCTGGGGGGGGGAAGACAAAACTCCCCTCAAGCCCCTCTCAGTGAAATCTGTGTGTGTAGCAGTAGAGGAAATCCACTTGTTGGGCTGCACCAGTTTGACCTCTCTGCCTTCTGTTGTCCCGCAGCCGACTTTGGCTTCTGTGCCCAGATCACCCCCGAGCAGAGCAAGCGCAGCACCATGGTTGGCACTCCCTACTGGATGGCTCCAGAGGTGGTCACAAGGAAAGCTTACGGCCCCAAAGTGGACATCTGGTCTCTGGGCATCATGGCTATCGAGATGGTGGAAGGGGAACCCCCCTACCTCAATGAAAACCCCCTGAGGGTAAGGAGGGACTGCTCGGGGGCGCTCGCCGGATGGAAACGCCTCCGCTCGTTGTGTCCGCCCTAAAAGAGAGGGAAATGAAAAAAGCCAAGAAGCTTCAGCTCTCCTGAGGGGAAGACATTTGGTTTGAATTTGCCATCAGCCCTACCCTGACTCCCCAGCCCTGGAAGTGTTCAAATCCAGGTTGGACAGGGCTTGGAGCAATGGAAGGTGAACCAGGTGGTCTTGGAGGCCCTTCCAACCCAAACCAGTTCCCTGAGCTATCATAGATTATTGAGGTCAAAATACAGTGTTTCAGTTACAGGTAAATCTAAACAGAAGGTTTTGACCTCGAGATTCTGGGATAGTTTAGGGAAAGTAAATCCATCAAGTTTTGAAAAGGGCTGCTCTGTCAGAGTCTTAATATTTTCTTTGCTAAAGTGTCTGTTGCCAAAAGGTTTTTGAATATTATATTGCTGCCAGAAAGAATAAATCATAGCTGCCTGTAATTGTGGCAGTTTTTACAGTTTTAATCTCCCGAGTTTGAGGAGAAGTGGCAGCAGAGCCCTTTCTCTGCTAAGGGCTTGCCACTGGGCAGGACAGCTTGGAACCTTTTTAAGGTTTCGGTTTGGTTACACCTTATTTCTCATTTTACAGGCTTTGTATTTGATAGCAACTAATGGCACACCAGAACTGCAGAACCCCGAGAAACTGTCCCCAATATTCCGGGATTTCCTGAACCGGTGTTTGGAGATGGATGTAGAGAAAAGAGGATCAGCCAAAGAATTGCTACAGGTGAGGTTCAGCTTCTTCTCACAGCCTGAAGTCCAGAACCCTTTG
>VXBX01006126.1:173530-187253 GCA_013400415.1 Scytalopus superciliaris | reverse complement strand
TTTTTTTTTTTTGTTTGTTTGTTTGTTTGTTTTTTTTTAATGGCACAATCTAGATAAATTTAGCTTTTTTTTTTTTAAAAATAGAAAATGACATCGTAAGTAATTTTAACTTATTAGTTCACTTTTATTGATGAATGAGAACGGTTTGAAACATGTGTCAGAAAATTTGTTCAATTCAGTGTATTTTGGAGATGATTTCTGAGGGTTTCAGCCACCTTAGCACCCAAAACTTGGCCCCATCCCATAGTCCCCAAACTGTTGTGTGTGTGACCTGGGAAGGTGTTGGGTTCCCAGGCTGAGGAGTGTCCCCCACCCCAGCTGGTGTGTGGTGAGGTTTCCCTGGGGGGTCAGAGATGGAACTGGGGGGTCAGAGGTGGAGCTGGGGGGGGATCAGAGGTGGAACTGGCAGGAGAGGAGAGCCAGGAGGAGGTTTCTGTGCTGTGCTTTGGTGGGTCTGGGGGTCTCTTTTCCCACGGTGCCGGCGGGATGGGTGTGTGAGGTTGGAGCTGACAGCAGTGGGTTGGGTCCTCAGTGCAGGGCTGGGCCACTGGGGCAGGTGGAGGAGCTGATGGGAAGGGATGGATTGCATCCCAATCTGGGCCACCCCCACACATCTCCCTTGGGAGAAGATCCCCAGTCAGGATCAGATGTGTGCGTGGTCTGTCTGAAGTGGTGAGTCGGGCAGCCCGTGGCTGAGGTGCAGGGAGTGTGAGACTCCTGGGGTTCTCTTGCTATCATAGAATAAACCAGATTTCTCTTTAAAAACAACCATGGGAATGTGCACTTTGCCCTAATGAGACTAATTGGAGCTTTCCCCCCCCCCGGCTCTCTGTGCAGGGAGGTGTGAAGGTTTGGCTAAAGCAGAAGGGTCCCGTTGTCAGAGGGGCTGGGGAGGGACAAGGGAGTGGTTAAGGGTCTCTCCAGCTGGAAATGAGTCAATAAATCTCTCTGGTCTGTTTTTCCCTCTGTTCCCTTTGCTGTCGATGGAAATGGAAGTAGGTGCAAGCTTTCTTTTTATTTTTTTAACTGTCTTCAGATGTTAATGTTGCCTTTGTGTAATTTAATCCCATTATGTTATTTAATTGTTACTGCAATATTAACTACTGTATTTGTTGACTTTGTTTAATAACTGTTCTTTCAGGGCTAGAAATAAACTTCTAAAAAACATTTGGGGTTTTCCCACCTCCTTTCCCTGTTCTGAATTTATACCTTCAAAGGCAAGAGTGGCTGAAGGGAGTTCATGTGTCAGTGTCTTAATGGGACTAACAGAGAATGTATTTGTAACTGAGATTCTTGCAAATTCTTTAATGGTTGGGGATATAATTTCATGCTATACCAGCCTGTTTCTTTTAAGATGTTGTTACTCATCAGTGTCTGGACCAGCCTGGGGATCACCACGAGCTCTGGACCCTGCTGGGGGCTGGTTGTGCCTCCTGCAGAAAGCTCTGGATCACTGCTGGGAGGAGAGAGCAGCTCTGCAACAACCCACCCTGCAAGAGAAATCCATCATTTCCTTGGGAAGGGAGCCGGGCAAAGACCAGCCCCGTTTGTCCCAGCTGCATCTGCAGTGCTGGGGTGGGACTGGTGGGCTTGGAGCCAGATGCTCAGTTGGATATGGCCCAGCAGCCTGGCTGGGAACATCTTTGGGGTGTCCTGGTGAAGATGTGGCTGCGGGGTTGGCGCTGCCTCTGCCGATGGGCGCTCGAGCAGGACCGGGGGTGGCCACAGCTCTCTGAGGCCTTGGGGTGACATCCGTGGTGCCTCTTGGCCTTTGGGCCTCACTCTTGTTTCCCACTGAAGCTACAAAAACGCTGGGGGGTGTTGGCCTGCCAGTCCAGCCAAAGCCAAGAAGGACATCTGATGGTTTACTTTGGGGTTGAGTCCGGTTCACTTGATTGTTCACAAACTTCATCCAGAGTCATCGAGGACTCACCATGTCCTGTGTTTCCCATGTGTTATTGGGAAATGGGCTCTTGCCCCTTTCTTGCATGTTGTACAAGCTTTGCTCATACCACTGGTGAAGGGAAATGAAGAAACCACTTGTCTCCAGCAGCTGTTCCACCCAGACACGAGAATGTTGGTTTGCACGGGTTCTCCTCAGGTTCATCAGGTTTTGTAGTCCCTTTGTCTCTCTGTGTAATATAATTGACTCCTTATGCATTGAAACTGATGTTCTCTAACACTGCATTAAAGTGATCTGGCATTCAATTTATGGGGGGAAAAGTGGGCAGGAGAGGGGGGAGAAGGTGCTTAGTGGAACTGAGGATTATGTGGATGTTGGTGTTTGAGCTGCTCGAAGGAGAGAGGGGCTTGGGCTGGTCAGCTGAAGTTGCATGTCCTTGGTAAATCCTCATGAGCGGGGTGTGAACTTGCTCTTGCCTTTCCTGAGACCAAACTCAAGGCCAGCCCCATGTTTGGGGATCAGGTGATTCAAGATTGGGTGTTTAAAACAACGTTCTTGAAGAGAGTAAATTTAGGCTGGGGGGGGGGTTTCTCCCTTTCAGGGCTGCTCTTTGGCTGCAGTGAATGTCCTGCAGGGCTGAGCAGGGTTATTTGGGCTGTGCCAGCCACACCCTGCTCTTTACAGCGTGGCTGGGAACTGGGCATCTCCATTTCACTGGCATTCTCCTGGAGAACATTGCTGGGTGTCTGTGCAGTCCCCGTGTCTCCTGTGCTGGAGCCCAGCAGGGGCTGCAGTTGCTGCTCCCAGGGCTTTGAACAGCTGCCTTTTTCCCTTCTCTAGGACTTGCCTTTTGCTCTCGAGATTGTTTTTAATGAAAACAGCCATCCTCAGTCATGTGAGACAGCAAAGTGAAAGTGTGCTGAGCTCAGCTGAACTCCTGCTGTTCCTCTCCTGCTGTGTGTGGAGGGAGCAGCTTTTTGCCAAGAGCTCCTTTCCCTGCTCTGACTCCAGCCTAAGGAAAGAATTCTTTTCCTTAAAGAAAAAAAAAAAAGTGTGTGTGGAAATCCCAACAACTGTGAATTTCTGATTGTGACTTTAAATACCTACCAGGGAGCAGGGTAGGGCAATGCAGCTCCTCATGCTGTTGATCCCATATCCCAGTGGCAGTGCTGCCTTTTCTGACTGCTGCCTGCAGCAGGGCATATTCCAGCACATCACAGCTGGGAATCATGGAATTATTAAGGCTGGAAAAGACCTTTTAAGATCATCAAGTCCCAACAGTTTCAAGACCTTGATTTCAAATCCCAGTTACCCACTGAGCTGAGCATTGAAACAACCTGTAGGGACTGATGATATTGTATTATTACTGTTTTTAATGGGATTTTCCCGGTGGTCCTTCCTCAACCCAGCTGTCTCCCTGGAGTTCCTTGAGCTTTCCAGAGCCAAGGGTGATCCATCTTTGTTATTTTTTCCTCCCTTTTCTAAGGATTCTGATCTTTCCACCAAGCACAGTTCACTGCTGGCTCTCCCGGAGCCCTTTTCCCTGCCTGCCCGTGGGAGGAAACCTTCCTGTTGCCTTGTCAGAGCAGCTGAGAGCAGGTGGCTGCTCTTGGAAGGCTCTTACCCACCCCCTGCCCACTGAAACCCCCCTGAAATAACCTTAGAATTGTCTTTTTTTGTAGCTGTGACCTGTTTTGGGGGGGGGGAGGAGCCAGAGCAGCTCCATTCAGCTCTGCTTACCTTTCAGTGTTTTTGGAGGGTGTTTATTCTGCTTAACTATAGAAGTGCCAACTTGTTCCCTGTCCTGTGCCTAAAACCCCCATTGAAATATCTGCATTTTAAGTGATTTTGTCTTTGTTCTTGGCAGCAAATTGGGTTTAGAAATGACACTGATGTTCCACCCCCCCAGAAAAGGTTTTTTAGATGGGAGTATCTGACCTTTTACAGAAGAGCAGCCCTGCAAAGCTGTGTGGATTCTGCTGTCAGCACTGACAAGGGAATGAGCCCCTGGCACTGTTTTAATCCCACAGTTATCCTTGGAATCAGCAGCTTCCAGCTCCAGTATCCAGTCCCACAACTGCAGGATGTGCCCTGGGCATAATTACAGGTTGATGGGTGAGAAATAGTTATTAAACACCTCAGAACTTTTATTTCCTGAGGCCCAACTCTTAAAACACCTGAATCAAAA
Organism: Scytalopus superciliaris; assembly: GCA_013400415.1. Lineage (NCBI taxonomy): Eukaryota > Metazoa > Chordata > Aves > Passeriformes > Rhinocryptidae > Scytalopus > Scytalopus superciliaris. Next base: position 183,162 of record VXBX01006126.1, on the reverse strand, counting down.
AAAAATCAGTTCCTGGGGGAAGGAGAAGGTGTTGGAATTTCTCCCCCTGTTTTGCCAGGGGTATCACAATCTATTTGCCCTGACCTGGCAGTTCTCTTGCCTTGCTTTGGGCTGGTGTGGCTGGATCCTTGTCAGGTTTTGTTTCTGAAGAGGAAACTCTGCAGGTTGCTCTGCTGAGAGGCACAGAAGTCACAGGAGAAGGAAAGAAACGAGCTGGATGGTGATGTTTGAAATTCCTTGTGGTTGGTTCTGCAGCGACCAGCACTTCCAAAGTGTCAGAGATCATGACAAAGTGATTCCTTTATGAGTCTCTAAAAGCATGTTTTGTCATCTTATTATTGTCATGGTTATTCAGGCAGAGTCATTTGCTCAGTTGGGGTGCAAGATGCACATTTAGCCTGTCAGCTGGAGGGAGAACTGGGTTAGAAATGGTTAAAGTGGGGTAGATTTTGAGGCAGGGCTGTTGGCAGCGTGGCCCCCTCTCCTTGCTCAGGCTTCCCATGGTTTTCAAAGCAGTGCTGTGGGCAGAGATGCCAGGGGGCCTTCCCAAACCACGGCTGGGTGGGCGCTGGGGGACAGAAATGAGTGGGGAAGGAAGATAAAAGGGGGGGAGTGTTGCAGGGACTTGAACCAACACCCCCTGAATGCCCCACCAGAAGGTCCTGTTTGGTGTTCACCGTGCCAAGGGCTGTTGGGGGAGAGGCTGAACAGCTCCAATGCCTTTGGAGAGTCTGCTCCTGGTTTTCCTGGCTTGGTCTGTGTTGCTGTGGCCAGTTTGAACTCTGTGAGGTGCCTCATCCCCTTCAAACCTGTGTTTTCCTTGTCATTTCTTTTATAAGTGACAGGGGGGTGGGGAATACAACGGCATTAATGGAAGGTGTTGGCTCTTTGTGTGATGAGCCTGGGGATGCTGCTCTGTAGGAATGGGAAATGTGGGATCAGGGTGCCCTTATTGTTGCTGCAGAGCAGGGAAGTGGCCCAAAGACACAGAATGCTCATCACAGAATCCCAGAATGGTTTGGGTTGGAAGGGACCTCAAAGCCCACCCAGTGCCACCCCCTGCCATGGGCAGGGACACCTCCCACCAGCCCAGGGTGCTCCAAGCCCCATCCAACTGGCCTTGGGCACTCCCAGGGCTGGGGCAGCCACAGCTTCTCTGCCCAACCTGTGCCAGGGCCTGCCCACCCTCCCAGGGAGAACCTTCATATGTTCAAAGGTTTAGCCCAAATGAGATGAGATGTTTCAATGGTGAGTGTTTACAAAGCCAGGCAATGATGCTGCCATGGGATGGGTTTGGTGGAGCTGGCAAAGGTCCCATCCCCAACATCTGTGTTACCAGCAGGAGGGGTTGAAATGTCACTGTCACAAAGATGTGACCTGCAGACCCAATGGCACGTGCTATTAGTGCCACCCCCACCAGAGCAGGTGGGGAGCAGTGGGCAGGCAAGGCTTTCAAACTGGCTGAAGGTGGGCTTAGAGTGGCTCTTCCCTGGAAAAATGAGACCCCCTGGATGAGTTGCTGGGTCACTTTATGTCCCAGGCTTTGGGAATGGGGTGGTGGGTTGTGTTTTATCGTAGAACCCCAGAATGGTTTGGGTTGGAAGGGACCTTAATGATCCCCTGATTCCACCCCCTGCCATGGGCAGGGACACCTTCCATAGTCCAGGTTGCTCCAAGCCCCGTCCAACCTGGCCTTGGACACTCCCAGGGATGGGGCAGCCACAGGGTTTGGAGCTAAAAGTAACAAAATGAAATTTTTGGCTCCTTTTGGGAGACCCGGCAGCTCTGGGGGCTCTCGGGTGGGAATGCTGGGCTTGGGAGCCCAGAGGGGATAAGACCAGGACTTCCTTGCTGGGACCAGCACCTCGTTGGCTGCTCCAGCTGCTGGGAGTCCCATCAGCTCCCCAAGGCAGCTGGCACTGCCCTGCAGGGGCCACACATGTGGCATTTCCCAGGCCTGTCGGGCTGTGCCACGTTTGCTTACCCGGGGCTTTATAAAGAGGAGCTGTGGGAGCTGCTCCTTCCTTTGGTCTGGACTCTCCCCCCGGCACAGCCCTGGCCATGACCGCCCTCAACGTCTCCATTGCCTTTTTTTTCGTGTCGGTTGGCACGTGCCAGGCGCTCCGGTGGCTTTCCAAGAGGCTCCTGCCCCCCGGCGCGTACGGCTGCCTGGCCAGGGAGCTGGCTGGCTCCTTGCAGCTCTGCACCAGCTGCCTGGAGCTCAGGATGCTCATGGACATCGGCCCCTGGGGGGGTGGCTTTGGCCTGGACGTGGTCCTGACTCTGCTCTTCCTCCTCTTGGCCGTTCACGGCGCTTCTTCGGACGGAGCATCCGCCAACCCCACCGTGCCCGTGCAGGAGTTCCTGCTCCTCGAGTCCGGCCTCGCCGCCACGGCGGCCAAGCTGCTGGCCCAGGCTGCGGGCACGGGGCTGGGCTGGGCTCTCACCAAGCTCTTCTGGTCCTGGGAGCTGACCCAGTTCCACTTCATCCAGAACCTGATCTCGTGGGAGTGCAGCTCCCCCATCCGCACCGCGCTGCCCCACGCGGCCTTGGTGGAAGGCGCCTGCTCGTTCCTCTTCCACCTCGTCCTCCTCAAGTCGCGGCACGGCCACCCCGTGTGGGGGGTCCCTGCCAGGGCGGCCACTGCCACCTTCCTGACCTACACAGGTGAGCAGGGCTGGGCTTTCTGAGGCAGCTGGAGAAATACCTGATTTCTGTGGGGAGGGGTGGGTGGGTTTCCATCTTCCAGGAGCGGAGAGGCAGCAATTAACGAGGTAGCGGCTGCCAGGATGTTTGTTTTCTGCTTGTCTTGGGGGATAATCGCTTTGGGATGAAGATGGCAGTTTGGGATACCTGGGCAGCACATGAGAAGCCACAGCTTGGCCCAAGACTGGGATCCCTTCCCTAGAACATCCCCTAAGGCAACCCCTCAGTCCTGCACGGAGCTTTTCTGCTTCCCTCAAAGCTCAGGATGGTGAGGGTGGGATTTTCCCAGCCCAAGGGATGCAGCTGCTGGAGCTGGGCAGCAGCAGAGATGCGCCAGGCAGGCAGGAGGGGTCCTGCTCTCTGTCCCAGCTCTTTGTCGGTGTCCCAAAGGATGCAGGTGAGACTTGGCCTTGTTTCTCTTCCCACACAGCTGCATCATCCACAGGGGCCTTCTTCAACCCTGCCCTGGCCACGGCCAGCACCTTCCACTGCTCAGGGAACACCTTCTGGGACTATGTCCAGGTTTACTGGCTGGGGCCCCTCGCAGGTGAGACCTTCCCAGGGGCAGGGGCTGGCACGGGGGGCAGTGGGCAAGGCAGGAACGCCAGCTGTGACACAATCCAGTCCTGCCAAAGGGCTGCACTTGGGTCTTGGCAGTGCAAGTGTTATCCTTCCTCCAGCTTCCTTGTGTCTGGAGTCCTCTCTTTGCTATCTGATTTTTCTGATTTCTGCCTGGGACATGGGGCAGAGTTTGGGGGGAGCTGAAGCAAAGGGGTTTTAGGGCAGTGACAGGCTGAGCTGTGGTTTGAGGTTGTCCACAGCTTCAGGGTGGTCACGGGGAGCTGGGTATGGGCTGCCTTGAATGCAAAGAGTGGGGACAACTCCCTGACAGGAGGGGGGAGCCAGGTGAGCGTTGGTCTCTTCTCCCAGGTAACAATTGGCATGACAAGAGGAAACAGCCTCAAGTTGTGGCAGAGGATGTTTAGGTTGGATTATCAGGGACATTTCTTACCTGAAAGGGCTGTCCAGCCCAGGGCAGGGGTGGACTCACCGTTTTGGGAGGGATTTAGAAGCCCTGTGGGTGTGGCACTTGGGGACAGGGGTCAGTGGTGGCCTTGGCAGTGCTGGGGGCTGGTTGGGTTTGATGGGCTTGGAGGGCTTTGCCAACCTGAATAATTCGGTGGCAAAAGACCACTGGGGTGGTTTATGGTGGTTTGGGGTCCAAACAAGCCTTGCTTAATTACATTAAGGAAACAGTGGTTAAATTCCCCTTCAAGCAGCACAACGAGGGTCCTGCAGTGGGGCTGAGCTGCCCCTTGGCCACCAGGAGGGTTGTGGGGAGGGCAGCTCAGTGTGGCACAGGGAAAGGGGTCTGTGCTCTCATTGCAGGGATGCTCGGTGCCCTCCTGCTCTACCAGGGCAACATCCCACGGCTCTTCCAGAAAAACCTCCTCTACAGCCAGAAGAGCAAGTACAAGATACCCAAGGCAAAGGTAACAGCACATGTGGAGGGTGATGAACCACAGCAGGAGAAGAAGAAGGGGAGGAAGAGCAAGTCTGAGCCTCGTGCCTGAGCCAGGGGGCTGAGGGGGTACCAGCAGCCCCTCTCCTGGGAAAGGCTTTCCAGGCATGGAAAATATTGCTGCTCGTCCTACCACGGGCTGAGACTTTGGGAACAGCCTTGAAAGCCTCCCTGGAGAGCCCAGAATGTTTCCAGCCTGCCTTGTTAGCTCGGTGAGGAAAAAAAACTTGAGGCTTTTGCACGAATTGCTGGTTGTCCCGTATTGTCAGGAGCATCACATGGGCAAGGCTTGAGCAACTGTGGGTTATTGCACCGTGCAACACCTGGAATCACCTCCCTGGGTCTTTTGCAGCCATAAAACCAAAGTGTAAACCTGTAACTGCCTTGGAAAGTCGGGGTGAGGAGGGAGCAGGCTTTGATCTGTTGAGTAAGGAATGGATATCGATCAAAAATTGGTGGGGTTTGAGTTAAACTTTAATTGAGGACGTGGAATTGCCCGGAGTGAAGCTGGCAGGTCGGGGGGAGGAATTAAAAATGCTCCAGGGGAGGAGAATTCCCTGGCTGTGGGAGACCCTGCTCCTCTGGGGGTGTGCTCAGCCAGGGTTTTGGTGCTGTAAAACATCAAGAAATGGCCCACAAAGGGTCTGTGGTTATAAAAACCAAAGAGGGACCCCAGGCATCCGGTGTGGGTTGAGCAGGTGTATCCCTGGGCTCCATTCCTTGGCTGTGTGAAGTATTCCTAAGGATAAAACTGCAGTTGGTGGGAATAATAACAATAGTAATAAAAACTGTGGTGTTTGGCATTTGGGCCGGTGATGTTGTTCCTGTGAGCTCTGCTGGGGGACATGAGCACATCCCAGCCCATCCCTGGGAATGGGAGACACTGTGATGTCCAACCCACCTCTGCCCTGCCTGCTCTGGAAAGGGGGACAATCCAGGGGGAGATGCCTGTGGAGTGAACTGGGATCCCCCCCGGGCTGGGGTGGGGTCAGAGCCCCCCGTGGGTGCTGCACCCCAGGGCTCTGTCCCCAGGGATGTGATGCTGTGGCTGTACTGGTGTCCCTGCCCCGGGTCAGCTGGAGCAGGAATGATCTCCTCCTCTTCCCTGAGGTGCATTCCCTGAGGGAATGGGGAAGGGGCACCCAATTGGGATCCAGAGGGAGGGTGCCAGCTGTAGGTTTGGTACTTGGCATCAGCCCTGCTTCTACCTGGGCTCTGCTGAGACCCAGGAGAGGTTTGGGGCAGGGGGGGATGTGCTGCCCCTCTTGCTTTCTTGTGGGATTTCCCTCCGGGGTGACCTGCAGGCACCCCAGGAACCCCGAGAAGATCCGGATCTCTGCAAACCATCAGCCCCTGCCACATCCCAACAGGAGAAAGGAGGGAGGGAGCCAACAGAGCAACACGTGGATGTGCCCCAGAGGTTAAACTTCATGGAACAAACAACACCCCTAAAGCAGCAAAACATCCCCAAAATGATGCCCCCATGCCAGGCCCGGCCTGGGAAGGGCACTGGGAGGATGGTCTGGTTAAATGAGCAGGAAATGGGGCACGTTTGGGTGGAAACTGGAACCTTTGAGGCTCCAGGGAGAGCCTGGGATGCTCACATCCCCACGGGAAGTTTTTCCTGAACCTCTCTTGGTTTGGAATTCCTGCTGAAACGCCAGACATGGGGCCCCCCTTTATCCCAGCTGATTTTTTGGCTCTGCTCTTGATTTGAGGATTAGTGCAGGATGCAAAGGGTAGTGCTGACCTGCCCACCACGACCTGCTCTGGTGGTATCTTTGCCCAGGCAGGGGGCAGGACATTCCTCTGGTGGGTTGGGGTGTCTGGCTGGAGAGATGCTCGAGAGACATCTCCCAGTCTCCTGGGTATGGATCTTGCAGTCTGACACCCCGGTGTTGGCACCAGCTCCAGGTGGGATGCTGGTCCTATAAAGGCAACCACAGGGTCAGGGCAAAAAAGGTGCTGGGTTTTCCCTTTTTTCCCCTTTTTTTGTTCTTTTCAAGGGATTCCCAGATGTATGGGGTCTGTTTCTTGGCCTGCTGGGGAGACACTCTGCTGGGCAGAGTGATGTAATTAAGGGGCATTTAAGGAGGGACAGGGAATATTGTTATTTTTAATTAAGAGGCTGCTTTTCCAGCACGGTGGTGTTATGGCAGAGTGGAGGAGAGACAGACAGACTCATTCCCAAGCTGTAAATCAAACTCCTCAGCTCGGATTTACAGCTTGGCCCTGCACTGTTGGAGTCTCTGCCAGGGGGCACTTGGGCTGCCCTCCTGGGTCTGCTCCCCGTGCTGGAGCTGGTGCTGTGCCGAGGCTTCAGCTGCTCCTTGGGGGGGGTTCTCCCTCTGGAAAAGTCACATCAAGCCCCTGGGACCCCCCGGAGCACCCAGAGCTTGTGCCCAGCCCTGCAGAGGGTGATGGGGGGTCAGGGTGGGCACCACAGCCCAGCCCAGCCCAGCAGCCCCCAAACCCCAGAGCAGAGTCCCCTCCCGTCCTCAGCAAAGGTGGCTGGAGGGGCCAGGGAGGCTCAGTGTTGGGTGCCCTCCAGCCTGTGCCACTGGGCACTGCCCTGCCAGAGGGGAGTGGGACGGAGGGTCTTGGGGGGGAACTGCTTCTTGTAGAGAGCGCTGCTGTACTGCAGCTCCGGGGTCACCAGCCGGCGGCACGTGTGCTCCACGTCCTTGGCCAAGCCCTGCTTGAGGTTGTAGCCCAGGATCCTGGCACTGCCATGCTGCAGCGGCCTCAGGGATGAGTCCTTGATGTCCTTGGGGCCCACGCTGCCCGTGCCCTGCAGGCAGATCCCGGCCAGCTCCGCCCGCCGCTCCCGGAGCGCCTTCACCTCCCGCTCCATGCGCTCCCGGCCGACGTCCCGGTCGATCCTTTGCCAGAAGGTCCTGTTGAAGTGGGTGTAGATCTCCCAATCCAGCCTGTTCCACTCCTTGATCTTCTCCACGATGCTGTCCGGGAGGGGGGCTTTGGTGCTGTTGTCCCGGGTGTTGAGCGGGAAGGAGACGACGCTGTCCAGGTCCCAGCAGAGCATCTCCTTCAGGAGCACCATGGACTCGTCGAAGTACTCGGAGATGAGGAGGAAGTCGAAGGAGGCCTCGATGGCCTTCAGCATGAGCTGCACCCTCTCGGCAGACACCTCCCCGTTGGGGTTGAAGCCAAAATCGAAGGTCATGAGGTTCCTGGCGTAGTGGCTGTCGCCTCTGGCGGGGTTGTAGTAGCGGTGGGGCTGGCTCAGGAACTCCTCCAGGCTGCGCACGCGGGAGAAGGCTGAGGCTCCCTTGTAGTACATGAAGGAGGACTCCATGAGCTGCACGGGGTTCCTCAGGATGGAGAAGTAGACGGCGGTGCTGGGCACCACTTTCTGCACCTGTGGGGGAGGACAAGGAGGGTTTGAGGGTGGGGTAGGGAGAAGGGACTTGCTCGCTCATGATGTGGGCAAGCAGAGGCTCTCGCTGGGGCTGGAGGTGGAGGGTGCTGGGGAGGGTCCCAGTGCAGCTCCTCGAAGGAGCTGTGGAGAGCCCCAGAAGATGTGGGTGGGGAGAGCAGTGACCAAATGTGGTGGTGGACGGTGGGTCTGCTGACCCCCTGAGTGCTGACATTAAGCTTGACAACTTTGTGGTGCATCCTTAAAAGAGAAAGGCACACGGATGGAGAAAGAATGTAAACGAGAATGTGGAAGAGATAGCTGGGGATAGGCTGCAAGTTACAACACTTAAAAGTTACCAATGAGAAGTTCTGTTAGGAGAAATATAAGGGAAAGCACCAATCAAAAAGTGACAAGTAACCACTGCAACTGTATATAACGGTGTGTGAAAAACAATAAGGTGTGTTAGTTCGCTTGCTGTAAATATGCTGCTTTGCTGCTTTTTTAACCACATCAACAACAACCAAACCTCCCCACCCCGTGCTGTCCCAGCTGGGTGGCCTTCCCAGGATGGAGATACATCCTGTCTCCCTGCCTTTGCTGTGACCTGTGTGTCATCGAGCAGCATCCAGAGGGGTGGATGCTGGGTGTGGCTGACCCGAACCGATGCACTTTGGGTGTTCTCCTCCTGGGCCTGCCCAGGGAACGGGACATCTCCAAGAGCCCAGCAGGCAAGAACAAGATGACAGTCGCTGCCTGCTTAGACACTGTCACGAGTCACTGACATCTTACCACGAGTCACACCACGGTGATTCCAAGGAGCTCTCAGGAGACGCCCAACAGCACGAAAGGTACCCGTGGGCAATCCCGGGTCTCTTTGGCTCATCCTTGAAGAGTTTCTGTGCCCTACAGGTGCCCCACAGGTGCCCCACGAGCCCCTCCCTGCCCTCCCCCTTCCCGTACCTCCGGCTGCAGGAACCTCATGTGGTGGCAGAGGATGTTGAAGCGGCGGGGTGTGCCGGGGGAGAAGCCCTGCACGAAGCTGGCCAGGAAGTGGCTCGGGTAGTGGAGCTGGTACCCCCCTGCCAGGGGGAAGGCGAAGGTGAGGTTGTGAGTCTCCCCGAAGCGGAACAGGATGTTCATGACGGTGCTGCTGGCGCTCTTGTGGACTTTGAGGAAGACGATGTCAGTCTGGGGCTTGCAGGTCTTCCCTGCGGAGGCGGCTCCTCTGGCCTGGCGACCTTCCCCCTTTGCCACCCCCTCCGCCTTGAAGGACATTGTCTGGCTTGGGTAGAACGTCCACGGGTGTGTTTTGGAAGAGCTCTCTGCCTGGGGAGGCTGAGTTGAGTTTGGGGTGGGGTGTGCCAGTGGGTTGCCCCCCTGATGGTGGGGGGAAGGCTGAGGTTGGCTCTGTGCCTGCACCCCTGTCGTTCCGGGCGGTGACGTTGCCCCGTGCCACTCAGTGCCCAGCCTGCTGGCAAAGATGATGTACTTGCTGGTGGCAGCTTCTGCCAAAACTGCAGCCACCCTCCCGGGAAGGCTTGGAGAAGGACCTTCTCTGGCTGCTTTCCTCAGGCCAGGGAGCTGGGATTTCAGCCTTGTGGGCAGCGGATGGGTTTCCACCCTCTCGCTGCTCTCCACAGGCTGCCGTGTCCGGTGCTCCTCTGGGCTGCCTGGGCTGCTTTCCAGAGGCATCTCCTCGCTGGGGAATGGCTGCTTCTGAAAAATGTCCTCACTCAAAGCGGGCTCTGGCACGGCTTTCCTCTGCCACGGCAGGGAATTGTCCTCCCAGAGCAGGTCGGGGGGCTGGAGGTCAGAGCTGAGCCCCCGGCCCGTGGTCTGCTGCAGGCCACGCTCCACCTCGCACCGGCAGCTCCTGCGACGGGGAGGACACGATGCTCAGAGGATGGAAGGGCTTCACAGCCCAAAGAAACCCCCCCTGAGCCCTCCTACAGACACCACAGAGTGTGTTTCCCTGCCTTTCCTGAGGTGGGTGGCACTGCTGGTGGGTGGGGGGCGGCACTGCT
>VXBX01006126.1:125921-141951 GCA_013400415.1 Scytalopus superciliaris | reverse complement strand
TCCTCTCCTCTCCTCAGCTTTCCAGGACTTCTGGTTATGGCCATTTGCTGATTGTTTGTCCCTTGTGGCAGGAAAAATTTGGCGTGGGCACAACCAGCACCTTCCACCTCTTTGGGCCACCTGGCAAGAAGGACCCAGGCCTCAAAGACTTGCTTTTCAAAGACTCTGCAGTAGAGCTGAAGAGGATCCCGTCGCTGATGGATGCCCAGCTCTACCTGGGCTTTGAGTATTACAGTGCCATCCAGAGCCTGCAGAAAGGTGGGCAGGGCAGAGACACCAAAGCCATGGTGGTGTTGGGGGGCATGTTGGCATCAGCAAATAGGTCTGGGTTGTAATTTTCCAGCTCAGTCTGGTCTGACTCTTGTGCTTGTCGGGGCTGTGAGGGGTGCAGAAGTTTGGGGTGTATCATAGGCAGCAATACCGAGTACTATAGGACAAAGGGGGCTTGAGCTCTGCCAAGGGAAATTTAAGTTGGATATTAGAAAGGAATTCTTCCCAGAGAGAGTGCTCAGGCATTGGAATGGCCTGCCCAGAGAGGGGGGGGATTCACCATCCCTGGAGGTTTTTAAACTGAGATTGGCCGTGGCACTGAGTGGGTGGGTAATCAGAGTGGTGATGGATCAAGGGTTGGACTTGATGATCTCAGAGGGCTTTTCCAACCCCAATCCATTCTATAACTGTATTCCATGATTCTGTTGGCACATGGGGTTTATTGGTGAGGCTGTTTCAGCTGACAGAGCTGTGCCTGAACGGCCTGCACGGTGCAGAAATTCACCTTTCTGCGCGGCGAGGTGGTTTTTTGGGCTCAAGAATCGCCCTCTCTGTTCGTGCCAGCTCATCAATGAGGCACATCTTGCCCCTGAGTGTCACCCCCCCGGGGAGGGGCCTGTTTGCTCTGCAGGGCTCTGGGCTCAGCCTGTGTCCCCCCTGGCTTTGCAGACCGCCTGAGCCCCCGGCGCAGGGGGAACAAGATCCAGTGGTGCGCCATCGGCAGGGACGAGAAGAAGAAGTGCGACGTGTGGAGCGTCATGAGCAACGGGGAGGTGGAGTGTGTGGTGGCAGAGAGCACCAAGGAATGCATCATGAAGATCATGGTACGGCTTTTTTCTCCCCCCCCCGCCCCCCTCCTTTTCCATCTCGCTGTGAGCTCTCCAGATGCTTTTTTTTGTGGCCCTGGGGACACACAGAGTTGCGTTGCTGTTGCAGAAAGGTGAAGCAGATGCCATCGCCTTGGATGGAGGGTTTGTCTACACCGGCGGGGTGTGTGGCTTGGTGCCCGTGATGGCAGAGAGCTACGAGGGTAAGCACAGCCTCTTCTGTCCCTCAGGGGGTGGGGAATGGGCTGCTGGGTTTATTCTGCAAGCCAGGGAGCAGCCTCAGCACTTCAGGAAACACAGGAGGCAGCTCCACTCGGGAAGGTGGGGCAGCCCTGGCAGAGCAGGCATGGATAGTCAGGAACAGGACAACTCCAAGCTCCTCTCTCCTCTGTTTCAATCCTGTCCACACCCTGTGCCTGTCCTTTAGCACTGACCAGTTGTTTTAGTTCAGAGGAGCAGCTGGACACTGTGCTTTGCTCTGTTCATGCACAAGGTGTGACCTGAAATGGTCACTTTTGGAAGGAAGTTTGCCCAGAAATCAGTGAGTTCAATCTTTTTCTTGGATTTGAAATCTCTTTTATTTCATGTCTTCTTCTTTCTCCCTCCCACAGAGAGTCACTGCAGCGACTCAGAGGAAGAACCAGGTAATTACTGCCAACAGAGGGACAGAAAACAGGGATATGAGTGGAAAAAATACATGCAGTGTTGAGGGGAGGACAAAGGGCCAGTCTCCACACGAGCCACGGCGTCCAATGTAGGCATGAAAACTTTGGGAGACCAGCTGGGTGGAGAATCTGGGCCTGCAAGGAGATCCCAGTGCAAAGCAAACAGTAACAGCAGAGATTTGTGTGGTCACCCCACGACAGCAGGGAAAGAGGCTCTGGGCTGCAGGGCTGCAGCAGGAGGAAATGGTTCCTTCTGGGAATGGGAAGGGGGAGAAGAGGGAAGAGTCTTGTCCTCTGCTAAGAAGTCCTCACGTGTGCCTTGCTGCAACCTTCTTGCACACCCAAGTGTCAGAGTTTTGGAGGCAGGGAAAGCTCAGGGCTAATAATTTCCCAGGAGCACGGTGGGAGCAGGTTCATCACACCCACAGTCACTGCCATTGGTGCTGCCTGGCAAAATGATGTGCAAAGTGTTTCTGTTCGCAGCCCTTTCCCGAGGGAAGCCTTAATCCTCCTCCGTTTTGTCTCCTGAAAGCAACCTACTTTGCTGTGGCTGTGGTGAAGAAATCTGACAGGGACATCACTTGGAACAACCTGCAGGGCAAGAAGTCGTGCCACACGGCCGTGGGGAGGACAGCGGGCTGGAACATCCCCATGGGGCTGATCCACAACAGGACAGGCAGCTGCAACTTTGGTGAGTCAGGAGTTTGGGAATCTCCTCTCAGAAGGGGTTTGCCATCCCCTCAGCTGGTCTGCAGAGTTTCTCCTGCCTCAGAGATTCCCCACCCGGAGGACAACTCTGTTATTTAAGGGTTTTCTGCTCTTGGTGGCACATCAGCTGCTCTGGGGGCCTTGGCTTTCTTTTCACATCTCTCCCCTTCCCTTTGCAGCAGCCCAAGAGGTGTTCCCAAAAGGGGAATATTGGCTGCCTGGTGCTTGTGCAGGGTCTGGAGGGGGGTAAGGGTTGAAAATCAGGAGGGAGGGGAAGGGCAGAGAACAGGGGACTGATCTTCATCCAAGAAACTTAAAGGGTCTGATCTGACTGCCTGAGAATTCCTTGAGAATTGCAGTCCAACAAAAATAATTTGGAGATGTTATTGACCAAGGCAAAGCAAACACAGTTATTGAATGGAAATCTCTAACCAAAAGAAGGTACAAGTGTTAGGAAGTTTTATTCCTCCTTTCCCACTCCCCACCTTCTCCCCCCAGAGCTCTGGCATTGCTGCCTAATGCAACTCTGCTGATCCATAAAGGCTGTGGAGGCTTGGGCTGGCTCTGTGTGGGCTGGGAATGGTTTGCAGGGAAAATATCCCTCTTTTTCCACCAAGATAGTGCCTATTGCACTTCATTATAGAATCACAGAGTGGTTTGGGTGGGAAGGGGCTTTAAAGTTCATCCCATCCTTGCCACGGGCAGGGACACCTTCCACCAGCCCAGGTTGCTCCAAGTTCATCCAACCTGGCCTTGGGCACTGCCAGGGATGGGGCAGCCACAGCTTCTCTGGGCAACAATAATTATGTAATAACTAATAGCAAGACACAAGTTGCACACTGAAAACCCACATGTTTTTGCTGCCCATTGAATCCTCCTCCTCCTCCTCCTCCTCCTCCTCTCCCTCCGGCACCGGCCCCACAACCGACTTCACTCTCACCAGAACAGCTTNCTCCTCCTCCTCCTCCCCCTCCCAGCCCGTCCCCACCTGCCAATACCACAAACTCGGGGGGCGTTTATTAAAACAACCCCCGACTTCCCAGGGCAGGCAAAGTGAATTTCCCCCTTTTTCCTGCCTGCAGATGAATACTTCAGCGAGGGCTGTGCCCCAGGATCTCCCCCCACCTCCCGTCTCTGCCACCTCTGCAAAGGCTCCGGGGGGGTCCCGCCCGAGAAATGCGTCGCCAGCAGCCACGAGCAGTACTACGGATACACCGGAGCCCTACGGTGGGTGCTGCCAACACTCAGGATGCCCCAGGTACCCCCAGGGGTGACCCCACAGCTGGTGGGGGAGATCACAGCCTCACGGTGGGGTTAATTCGCTGACCTCTCCGTTGCAACGCCGAGTGGGCACGTGTCTGTAATGCTGCATGTGCGGTGCGTGTGCCTTGTCTTTGCTTCGCCAGGGGTGATGGAAAATCTGATGTGCTCTTGCCTCCAGGCAAACCTGGACCCCTGCAAGGGCAGCACTGCTCCACTTTTAATACCAACAAGGGGTGTAAAGTGTTTCAGATGCTCCACTTTTAATACCAACAAGGGGTGTAAAGTGTTTGAGATGCTCCACTTTTAATACCAATAAGGTGCTCCACTTAATACCAATCGGGAGTGTAAAGTGTTTGAGATGCTCCACTTTTAATACCAACAAGGAGTGGAAAGTGTTTGAGATGCTTCACTTTTGATACCAATAAGGTGCCCTACTTTTAATACCAATAAGGAATGTAAAGTGCTTCAGATGCTCCANTCACTTTTAATACCAATAAGGTGCTCCACTTAATACCAATCAGGAGTGTAAAGTGTTTGAGATGCTCCACTTTTAATACCAACAAGGAGTGGAAAGTGTTTGAGATGCTTCACTTTTGATACCAATAAGGTGCCCTACTTTTAATACCAATAAGGAATGTAAAGTGCTTCAGATGCTCCACTTTTAATACCAACAAGGAGTGGAAAGCGTTTCAGATGCTCCACTTGTGGTACCAATAAGGTGCTCCACTTTTAATACCAATAAGGAATGTAAAGTGCTTCAGATGCTCCACTTTTAATACCAACAAGGAATGGAAAGTGTTTGAGATGCTCCACTTTTGATACCAATAAGGAGTGTAAAGCGTTTCAGAGATCTTTAAAATACTTGTGGCAGGGCTGCTAGACCTGGCTGTCCTCAGAGACTGATGGGACACAAGAAGACCCCAGGCTAAGCCAAATCTGAAGAACAGCCACATCACTGGGCTCTCTTGCTCTTTGCCAGGTGCCTGGTGGAGCAGGGGGACGTGGCCTTTATTAAGCATTCCATCGTTGAGGAGAACACCGATGGTACGTGTCAGGGCTGCCTTCCCCTTCTGCATCACTCCTCAGGGGCTGTGGGGCTGCTGCTCCCCTCTGAACCTTCCAACCCCTTCTCTTCAAAGGCAAAAGCAAAGAAAGCTGGGCCAAAGACCTGAAGATGGACCAGTTTGAGCTGCTGTGCCCTGACGGCCGACGGGCCAACGTCATGGACTACAGGACGTGCCACCTGGCCAAGGTGCCCACCCACGCTGTGATGGCACGGCCTGAGAAAGCGAAAGATGTCCAGGAGATGCTGGAGAGGCAAGAGGTTTGTAGTGCTGGGGGTGGGAGAAATGCTTTGGGGTTGCCTTTGGGCTCTGATTTCCCCCCAAGTCATAGAATCGATCGGGTTGGAAAAGAGCTCCGAGATCATCAAGTCAGTATAAGATGGAAGGTTGTCCCTTACTGGTACGGGGTGACAGCCCTGTCCCTTATCCTGGCCCTCCCTCCATCCCTTCCAAACTGCTCTGTCTCCTCTGCCCCCTTAGCAAACACACCTTTAGGGAGCAGCTGCCACACTATATTTGTGTGACACGAGTTTATCACCTCCCTTATGGGCTCTCAGAAAGTCCCTTGGGGTGCCTGCTCTCTGCCACAGCTGGGGTTAAACTGGGTGAAACCCCCTCTGTTTCTCCCTGCAGACATTAATCTTTGCTCCCCCATCAGCAGAGAGTCCCTTGGGAAGTCAGTTCCTTTTGCTTCCAGGTCTTTGTGTTGCTCTTTTACTGAGGAAACCAACACTCTTGGGCCCATAGCAGGGTATCTGCTGTAGGCTCAGGGTTGTATGAGGTGGAATCCACAATCACCTCTCCAAGTGAGAACTCTCAGAAGGGATGTTTGACAGGACAAGCACACTGCAGGCATTCCCATTGCATCTCTCAAATTATACACTCAGGGAAAGCCAAACCATGACCTGCTCCAGTTGTTATGAGGTCTCAGAACACATGCAGCTACAGCTATTATGGATATATAAGGCATGGGACCTGCTGGCACGTTAAGATGGAGAGGAAAATGTGCCCACCACGAGGAGATCCCTCCTCTAGTCACATGGACGTGAAAACTCACTCCTAAATTTTCTGGAGCCTGGCTTGGGGCTCCCTGGGATGATCCCAGGATCAAGAGCTAGGCTTGCCCAAGCTGAATCCTGCCAGCTTTCCACTTCTCTCCTCTCCATGCCTTTATTCCAGAGGCTGTTTGGAGCGAAAGGGATCAAGAATAAGGATTTCAACATGTTTGCCTACGAGACCAAGGATCTTCTGTTTAAAGACCTGACCAAGTGCCTGGTGAAGCTCCACGATGGGATAACATACAAGGAGTTCCTGGGAGATCAGTACCACGCTTCCCTGGCCAGCCTCAACACCTGCAACCCATCAGGTAACTGGGGCAGCTCCAGAAGTCCCTGAATTGCAGGTTTTCTCTCTGGAAATGTCCATTTAACTCCCTTAAAGCCAAAAGAGGGCAGCTCAGGCCCGTGCCAGTATCCTTTTCTCAAAGGTCTTTGGGTGAAAAGAGAACAGCCTTAAAATCTGCTGCTCTGGCAGCAACAGGAAGGCAAGATTTTTCCTGACTTTTAGCAATTCTGCACGGTGAGAAATGGCCCAAAGAACCCACCTGGAGCCTTCAGGGTGGGCTCAGAGCGCTCTGTGGTCGTGGCACACCGCGGGTCTCCGGGGAGATGACGTTGGTGCTGATGGCTGGGAGTGCTCAAAGGCAAGGTCTGAACTCCTCCCTGCCCTTTCCCTTTGCAGATCTTCTCCAGGTGTGCACCTTCCTCGAGGACAAGTAGTGAGGAGGTGGGAAGAATCCTTGCTGGAAGGGGGAGAAAACCTCAAGCCATGACTCCTGTTGTGCCCTCAGCAGCGAGCCCGGACCGCTGGGGGGGCCCTTTGCCTTCACTGCTTTCTCTGCCCTCCCTCAGCACCCTCAAGGTGGCTCTTGGAGACTTCACCATTCTCTGCTGCTGCCACCACAGCAAGAAAAAAAATAAAACCTTAAATCTAAATGGGCCTCCTGAGATTTTTCCCAAGGGGTCCTTAAGCCCAGCCCTTCCACAGCAGCTCCTGCTGGAGGGCAGTGACAGACACTGACATGGTCATTGTCACTTACATCTCTTGCTGCCCAGGAGAGAAGTTTCTGTCACCGTTTGCCAGAGCAAAATGGATTAAATGTGTCTTGGAAGGCAACTGGCAGATGGTTTTGTGCTCTCTGTGCTTTTGCTTTGGCCAGGTTATCCTGTTGTCTCCCCAGGAGATGGCAGTTCCCTGGTGTGGCTGGCACACAGAGGTGTTTGTGGCAGGGAAGCTGAAGGGTGGAGAAGGGAAAAAAAAGACCCCAAACCAAAATAACCCAGTGGTTGTGAGATGGGAGGTGGGAATAGAACCTGCTCTGTCTCATATCTCACCTGGCTGGGTCTGAGGCACTTCAAACACACAAGTGTGTTGGTGGGGACAGTCCAGGCTTTATGCTTCCCTTCTGGAATAAAATGTAGGATTTACTCAGACACCTGTGTGCTCTGGGAGTGTGTGTGACGTGCTGCTGACCTGAAAACAACCACGTGGGTTTGTTTGGCCTCGCTCAGGTGAAAATAAAAGGAGGAGACCAAGAGGTCCAAGGGAACAGCCTGGGCTCATCCAGAACATCCCAGCACTGCTGTGTGGGCAGGCAGGGAGGGGCTGCTGAGGGCCCAGAAGTGCTGAGAGCTTCTGACTTTGAGGGAATGGACATTTTGATGCTTTCTGGAGGCATTTGGTGCCATGTGTGGGGAGAGCTCAGCCAGCCTGGCTGGCAGAGGTGCAGGGTGTGACAGCAAGGGATGAAACGCTGTCACTCCCCCTTTTATGTGGGATGAAGTACAATGGGGGGTTTTTGAACCTGTTCTTCAAAACCAGCAAAGGAAGACACTCAGTGCCTGCAAGAGGCTGTTCCTGCAGCTTCTCTGCAGCTCCAGCCACGAATCTTTCCCCAGGAGAAGCTGCACCATCTCCAGTCTGTGTCAGGTGTGACTTGCAGCTCAAACCCCCCCAACTCACAGAGAGTGTTGCAGCAGGGGGGTTTATTCACAGGAGGGGGGAATCTCACCAAACATGCATCCCTAAGCCCTTTGGTTGGCTCTTTTAAGTCATTCAGTCTTACATATTCATTAGCCGTGTTACATATGCATTAGGTGTGTTACATATGCATTAACATGTTATATATTCATTAGCCATGTTACATATTCATTCGCCATGTTACAAAGGCATTAACCATGTTACAAATGCATCAAATGCATCAGCAAACTCCTGACCATTGGGAGGGGAATCATTAACAGACATCACACCCCCAACTCCACCCTAAGGGTCTTCCCATGGGGTCTTTTGGGATGAAGTCAGAGCCTTCCTTTGCTAATTGCTGCTGAGCTGGCGTTGCCCAATTAACTCCAGACCCTTATCACTCTTAAGAGCTCCTCTTTATCAGCTTTCAAGGTCTCCCTTCTCAGGGCTGAAAGCTCCTTATCGGAGCTTTGTCCCGACATCCCAGTCTGCAGAGACACAGCTCAGAGTGGCTTTTCCCCAAGGTTTTGTGCTCCGGTTATAAAGTGAACTCTGTCCTGTCTGAGAGTTCAGCAAGGCCCGTTCCAGAGGTAACTCTAGTAAATATCTAAGGCTATCATCTTTTATCACCATTCTATATTTTGATCTCCCCTTACCGATTTCCCCCCGTTTTTACACCCAAAGTAAACTCTTTTACTGTTCTCTGTAAAACCTCATTGTGACTGCGGACCTTTGCAAAACAGTTCCCTCATTCTACTTTCCGTCTTAACTGATTGCCTTTTCCATTCTAAGGAACCATCACCACTGCTTTGTGAACAATTTACAAGACATTTAAGGAAAGCACAGATCAAAACTGCCAAAGCTATCGCAGCGAGGAGTGCAACAAAGAGCTGCTTCAGCCACCTGAGAAGGTAACTAGGAAGTCAGTTTTCCTCCCACAAATCAGAAATTGCCCACTGGGTATCCCCCAGGGCTGCCTCTTGGAGGAGTTTAGCCCTGCTCGCGATTTCTTGCACGTCCCTCTCTATCTGCCCATCCTGGGACACGTAGGAGCAACAGCTCTGGTTGATCACTGCACACAGTCCCCCCTCCTTCCAGCCCAACAGATCCAAGGCCATTCTGTTTGGGGTTATTTCGCCGGGTTTTTGGCGCAGGGCTTGCAAGGTGGAGCTCCCTGTGTGTTCTATAGTGGCTGAAATGTTCACTAGGGCCTTTTCCAGCTCGCCCACCCCGATGGGTGGCGTTGCCCACCTCACAGAGCTGCCAAAGCCCCTTCCCCTTCCCGCCGGGGGGTTTTCCACACCCCTGACTTTCCTCCAGAGGGTTCTCAGCGTCCCTGAGGGCCCCCTGGATTGGTTATAGAACCTATCCTGGCTAGTCAGATAGCCTATAGTGCACATTCCTTTCCAGCCCAGGGGCAGCTGTTTCCTGCTATACCCATCCCCACACAACCACCAGTACCCCGTGGGCAATTTGCAGGGGCCGCTGGTGGCTGTCAAGTTTGCCCCAAGGAAGTTCCCCGCCTTGTACCAGCCGTAGGGCTTGTTTGTGACGCTGTCTATGCCCGTGTAAGCATAAGCCTGGAGCTGGGTTTTGTTGCAGAAATCCACATATGTGACATTGAGGTCAGTAAAACCCCACTCTCCCACGGGCACGGCCGTTTTGTTGATCCAGTCTCTGCTCCAGCCCCACGGGACGAGCTCGTAGAAAGGAGGGCCCGTGTTCCAGTCGCCCCTTTCCCAGGGGCAGCTGTTGTTGCTCACCAGCACCACAAAGCTCTCCTCCTGCAGCACCTGCAGCTCAAACCTCGGGCCCAGGGGGTGGTTGGGCTCCGTGTCCTTCTCACAGAACCCCTGGGAAGGGTTTGCTCTCCAGAACTCGGGCCACGTGCCGTTGTCCTCGTTCCAGTTGCTGGCGGCGACGCCGTACATCGGCAGCTTCATCTCCCCCCTGGGCAAGGCAGTGCAAACCCAGCAGTCTGTCACGTTGGCAGCTTTCACCAGAGTCTCCAAACTCTGCTCATAAATGTTCTCAGGCCAGGCCCTTATTCCTGTCACCCCACACAGCAATAAAACAGCAAGAAGTCTCACGACGTCCCGAGTCCCCATCTGCGCCTCCAGTCGGTGTTCCAACATCCTGCTGGGTGTTGGGTGTCGGAGACTGCTGGGCTCTGGACAGCTTTTGCTTTAAGAGGATGCTGCTGTAGGCCTGGGAAAGCAGTAAAAAACACCACCTGTGTCCTTGAGCCAGGCCTGGGAAAGCTGAAGAAAGAGAAAAACAACTGTGAAAAACAAGAGTGTGTTTTGGGGCTTACCAGCAGGAGGAGAGGTGGTAACCACCTATCAGAAGACGGTTTTGGACTGATGGACAAGTGTGCTTGGCAAATGACAAGTTGTGTGTGTGTGTGTGTGTGTGTGTGTGCAGAAGAAAAACAGTATGAAAAGCTAAGCTTGTAGTTAATAAATTGGCTTTGCTCTTCCTGACTCTTCTCCATGATTTAGACCGTCGCCAACTCGTGCCCGCGGTTGGGGTGTTGGGCACCTCTTGGCTCTGGGGTGGCGTGTCCAAGGGGGTTGTTCTCTAACCCTGCTTGCAGTGTGGGTACTCACTCAGCAACACGGAGGTGCCAGGGGCTCACCTGTAAAAATATCCCACATACTCATCACCCCCAGGTACATCCCCCCCCTCAGCACCGCGAGCTCGTGCCCCACAAAGCTTTTCGACCTCTCTGAGCTGCTCTTGCAATGTAATTAATCCACATTTCACAGCCCATTATATTATTTGGAGCTGCAATCAGGAGAGTGTCTAAAAATCGCAGTTTTAACAGTCATTCCCACTGCTCTAAGTCCTTAGGAAGCTTCTTCCCCCCAAAAAAGGTTGGGCTGTTCTTAAAACCTTGGGGTAGAACCACCCAGATAAGTCAGGCCTTCCTTCCTGGGTGAAAATATTCCTGTTGGAAAGAGAATATTGGTTGACTTTCAGGGCTCAAAGGCAGGCAGAAGAAAGAATCCTTCAGATCCAGGATGGTAAACCATTAATTAACCCTCTGGTGTTAATTGAGTCAGCAGTGGATGGGGATTGGCCACGACAGGATGCAGCTCTTCGGTTATTTTATTAATTGCTCTCAGACCCTGCACAATCCTGTATTTCCCATCAAGTTTCTTTACTGGCAAAATAGGAGTGTTAAATTGTGACTCACTTTTTTTTTTTAAAAACCCATTATTGAATAAATTTTTCTGCAATAGGTTGAATTCCCTCCTGGCCTTCTGTCCTTAAGGGGGGGTATTGTTTAATCCTTACTGGCTGGACTCCTAATTTAACCTTTATTTCAATTGATAAGGCCATTTTGGCCCTACCTGGAGTCTCCAAGGCCCACACCCCAGGGAACATCTGATTTTTTACCTCCTCAGGTATTCTGGGTCTCTATTAGGACAAGACTTAAAATTTCAATTAATTGTTTTTCCTTTACTTTGAGTTCTCCTTTGCCCTGTTTAAATTTCATCTCAGCTCCCAGTTGCTCCAGTAATAAAGAGACTGGTGAGTTTGGCATAAAAATTCATGGATCCCAAACTGCTTTCCTAATTTTTATTTTAAAGGTTTTTCAGCTTGACCTGTAGCTCCCCTGAGAGACACAAAATTCCCATCAGTGGGTACCACAACTTGGTTTAACACCGAAAATGCAGCTCCTGTGTCTATTAAAAATTCTCCTTTTGCTCCCCTGGCCTTGATGTCTCTGTCTATTTATGTACCAGCAGCTCTAAATCTTTCCCAATCCGGGTTAAAACTGCTTAATTGTGACCTGCAGTCGTTTGGTGACACCCAGTGGATCTTCGAGGTACCTCGAGGCTG
Organism: Scytalopus superciliaris; assembly: GCA_013400415.1. Taxonomy (NCBI): domain Eukaryota; kingdom Metazoa; phylum Chordata; class Aves; order Passeriformes; family Rhinocryptidae; genus Scytalopus; species Scytalopus superciliaris. The sequence continues at coordinate 130,284 of VXBX01006126.1, read as the reverse complement.
CTTTTCCCCAGCTCTCCAGATCCAACTAATTAACAGGGATCTTAATTAAGGTCCCTCTGCACCCCCAGCTTGTCGAGGAGGAGCTCGGAGAACCCCTCGGTTTTAATTTTCTAGCTGGGCTGTCAGGAAGGGTTCCCAAAGCAACTAAAGCTGCCCTTTTCCCCTTTTGGTTTGAGGGGTTTTGTCATATCCCAATAAATTTTCCTCCTCCAAACAATTGTTCTTTCCACTGGAAGGAGATTGTGGCCCCAAAGAGTTACCTGAGGCTTCTTGCTCTGCCCTGCCTGTGCTGCCAAGAACTCCTTGGGATTTGTTCTGTTCTGCTCACTGAACCCAAACCTAAGAGTGGGAACAATATTAGAACCGACTACACAATGAATGGAGGGTTATAAATTAAGAGCTGGTGGGCATTTGAATAGGCAAGAAGGGCTTTGGGGTTCCTGCAAGCTTCGCTCAGCAGGTCACTCAGCAAGAGGCAGAAGGAAGGGCACAGTGAGGAAGAAAAGCAGAACTGACCACCTAAAAGTTGTGCTGAGAGATGATTTTGGAAGACTCCACCTCGAGCCCAGCCTAAATTCCACTATTATGTGATGATCAGAAGCTGTAATTGTATGAAGATGCTTGTTGAAATCCTGTATGTAGGCTGTATAAATGACCCACCCTGCTGTTCACTGGTGTCTTTGAGACAGTTTGTCCCTGACAAATTGGAATAAACCCCTTTGCTGCTTCAGGATAAAACTGTCCCTAAAACTCCCCCTATTTTATGATGATTAGAAGCTGTGATTGTATGAAGATGCATGTTGAAATGTTGCAGTCATATGTGTAGGCTGTATAAATGACCCACCCTGCTGTTCACTGGTGTCTTTGAGACAGTTTGTCCCTGACAAATTGGAATAAACCCTTTTGCTGCTTCAGGATAAAACTGTCCCTAAAACTCCCCCTATTTTATGATGATTAGAAGCTGTGATTGTATAAAGATGCATGTTGAAGTCAAGGTATAAATTACCCCCCCTGCTGTTCACTGATGCCTTGGAGCTGGTTTGTCCCTGACAAATTGGCATAAACCCCTTTGCTGCTTCAGGATAAAACTGTCCCTAAAACTCCCCCTATTATATGATGATTAGAAGCTGTGATTGTATAAAGATGCATGTTGAAGTCAAGGTATAAATTACCCCCCCTGCTGCTCACTGGTGCCTTGGAGCTGGTGACATTGAATTCCCTGACATTGGAATAACCCCCTTTGCTGCTTCAGGATAAAACTGTCCCTAAAACTCCCCCTATTATATGATGATTAGAAGCTGTGATTGTATGAAGATTCATGTTGAAATCCTGTATGTAGGCTGTATAAATTACCCCCCCTGCTGCTCACTGGTGCCTTGGAGCTGGCTTGTCCCTGACAAATTGGCATAAACCCCTTTGCTGCTTCAGGATAAAACTGTCCCTAAGCAGTTCCTTTACTCTGGGCTATTGTGGGATCACCATAATTAGTGCATTTTTGTCCAATGCTACGACATCTCAGACCCTTCCACGTCCTCTTTCCAAACTCAGCACCAAAGGCTGCTGTGGGGCTGTTATCCCAAGGATTTGGGATATTCTGGGTGCTTTCTAAGGGTAAAGAACACGGCTGTGTATTCAACTTCATCCCAATTGCCCTCACTGCTTACAAACAGCAACAAATTGTTATATTTTAATGCTCCAATCTGGGGCCATTTCACTCCCTCATCTAACTTACAGACTGGCCACCAACTGTTGCAACGCTTTATAAGGGTCTTTTTGTCCACATTCCCTCCAGGGGGGGGGTTCCTCCTATATTTTCCCAGTGTGCCAAAATACACCCCAGTGGGCTTTTCTTTAAAATGCTGCTGTTCTGATCCCCCCATAGCTGGTTATAAATATATGTAACTATGGCAACAACACCAGGGCAGCAAATGCAACGGGGTGGTTGCCCCACAATGAATGCACCCCCAGTTAATGACTTTTATTTAATCTAATTTCTTGGTCTCTCCTGGAGGAGATGATATTCCCTGGATGCACTTTGCTGGAATACACAGACAACACTTACAGTGGCTACAGGGGTTGGTTCGTGGTCTCTCCCAAATTATTTTGCCCACAGTTCCCCCCACCATTCATTAGGTTAAATCAAATTATTTAAACAGTAACATACCACTTTATAGAGGCACCATGAGCCCACACCGGTTCCCAGTTAGTAAAATCCTCAATTACCGGAGGTTTGTATCCCTCCCCTCTTAAATATTTTACAAATTCATTCAACACCCCCCTTAATTCTCCAAGCAAGTCCCGCTGTTGGACCTCTGGCTCCGATTCTAACTGTGCTAAACCCCAATCACCATCCTGCAGCTGAGTGGGGGTTTTTTAATAAAACTCTGGTTTTATTAATGCCTCAAAATGTTTCTCCGTCTATTCCACCACTTCAGGTGTTAAATGATTTATCCCCGTGCCCCTCCCGGGGGACACGGGCAGGGATTCCTCACTGCCCCATTCACACCCCACGCTTCCCAGCCTAGCCCTCAGCCCCCCAAGAAACGGCTTAATATTTACAAACTACCCTGCACAACAAGGTAAAACTCCAATGGCCGCAGCGACGAGGAGTATTCGAACCTCGCCAGCCAAAAACCCATTGAAAACGAGTCTCTCTTTTCAAAGGGCGTGCCTCAGCCCCACAGAGGGGAGAGCGCCGCGTGTAGGATGGCTCTCCCCTTTGCCCCTTTCCCCTAGAACATACCAGCTCTGCCTGGTGGTCCTCGTGTCCTTCAGCTGGCCCTGTGGGCAAGCAGGGGGGGTCCCGCGTGGGGTCAGACCCCAAAACTCGAGCCGTGTTGCAGCGGGTGGGTTTGTTGCCAGCGCGGGGTGCAGGGGGAGGCAGCTCTGCAAACGCGCGTCCCTGAGCCCTTTGTTCGGCTCTTTTAAGTCATTCCCGCGTTGCATATGCATTAGGCGTGTTACATATTCATTAACCCTGTCATTATATGTTCATTAACCGTGTTATATAATCATTGGTCGTGTTACATATTCATTAGCCATGTTACAAATGCATTAACAATGCTCTATATTCATTAGCCATGTTATATATGCAATAACCATGTTCTAGTTTCATTAACCATATTGCATATTCATCGGTCATGTTACATATTCATTAGCAATGTTACATATTCATTATCCATGTTATAAATGCATTAACCATGTTATATTTTCATTAACCATGTAACATATTCATTGATATGTTACATATTCATTACTCATGTTACATATTCATTAGCCATGTTACAAATGCATTAACAATGCTATATATATTCATTAGCATGTTATATATGCATTAACCATATTACATATTCATTAGCCAAGTTACAAAGGCACTGACCATGTCATATATTCATTAGCCATGTCACATTTTCATTAACCATGTTACATATTCATTAGCAATGTTACATATTCGTTATCCATGTTACAAATGCATTAACCATGTTTTATTTTCATTAACAATGTTACATATTCATTGTATGTTACATATTCATTAGCCTTGTTACATATTCATTAGCCACGTTACATATTAATTAGCATGTTACAAATGCATTGACCATGTCATATATTCATTAGCCATGTTACAAATGCATTACCCATGTTATATATTCATTAGCCATTTTATATATTCATTAGCCATGTTACATATTAATTAGCCATGTTACAAAGGCATTGACCATGTAATATATTCATTAGCCATGTTATATATTCATTAACCATGTTACAAATGCATCAAATGCATCAGCAAACTCCTGACCATTGGGAGGGGAATCATTAACAGACATCACACCCCCAACTCCACCCTAAGGGTCTTCCCATGGGGTCTTTTGGGATGAAGTCAGAGCCTTCCTTTGCTAATTGCTGCTGAGCTGGCATTGCCCAATTAACTCCAGACCCTTATCACTCTTAAGAGCTCCTCTTTATCAGCTTTCAAGGTCTCTCTTCTCAGGGCTGAAAGCTCCTTATCAGAGCTTTGTCCCGACATCCCAGTCTGCAGAGACACAGCTCAGAGTGGCTTTTCCCCAAGGTTTTGTGCTCCGGTTATAAAGTGAACTCTGTCCTGTCTGAGAGTTCAGCAAGGCCCGTTCCAGAGGGGGCTGCAGTGAGCTGGTTTGGGGTCACAACTGACCCTGGGGAGGAGCAGGTGTGGGGCAGAGAGGTGGGAAAGCTGGGGGAGGCACTGGGGGTGCTGGTGGCGGTGGCTGGACATGAGCCCAGGGGTGCCCAGATGTGCCCAGAGGTGCCCAGGTGAGCCCAGGTGTACCCAGGGGTGCCCAGGTGTACCCAGGGGTGCCCAGGTGAGCCCAGGTGAGCCCAAGGGAGC
>VXBX01006126.1:102709-119863 GCA_013400415.1 Scytalopus superciliaris | reverse complement strand
GTGGCCTGAAGGGAGAAGGGCAGGGCTTGGGGGGCAGGACACTTGGGGGGGGGGCTGAAGGGAAAGAAGAAGGTCTGAAGCACTCAAATCTCATCTTGCTGTAGAAAGAAGGAACTTAAGCTGGAATTCGGCACTGTGGTGTCATCCTCTGCTGCTCTTGGGCTTGGGAGCCACATGGCAATTGGTGGTGTGATTTCCTCCAGCTCTCTCTTCATGCTGCAATGTTTTTATCCTCTCCCCTCTTCCTCTGTCCCCCTCTGGGCAGCTGACCCTCTGGGACTTCTGTTTCTCCTGAATCTTCAGACTTTTCATTTGATAGCTGCCAAGCAGATTAGGAAGGAGTGTGCTGCTGGGTGAGTTTGAGATTCAAGTCTCTGCTTTCCTCTGCCTTGATTTAGCATTGCAACCCCCCCCTCTGCCCCTCAGAGCCACTGGGCACCTCCTGGCTGGCACTGCTGCCCCCCAGCCTCGCTGTGGGGGGCACTGCACATCCCCTCTCCTGATGCCCAGGCTCCCTCAGGTGGGCAGGCATTGAGGAGAGCATAACAATCTATTTTCCTCATTATCTCTACCTTTCCATTCTCCAAAACTGGTGCAGCCCCTTTTCTGTGGGGCTGGAGGGGTCTCTGAAATGCCCAAACCAAAGTGGGTGCTCTGCCTTAGTCCCTGTGCCTGTCTTGGGTGATTGGCACCCTTGGTCAGCTTCTGGGAGCTGTTTTTCAGCTGAGGGCTGTGCCCTGAGAGCTTTTCACTCAGTCTCTTCTCCCACAGCACCCCCAGTCCGAGTGGCAGAGTTACAGGAGGGCCTTGGCATGAAACTGGGGGGTGGGCACCATTTTAGATGCCGCACTTGTGTGAGATCTGGCATGCCAGGCATGTGCCCTGCTGCAGGAAGGTCTCATTTTTTGGTGTAATTAATCAGCAATTGTGGCAAAGTGAAAAAAAAGAATTTGCTTCCTCCTCCTGAGGAAGGTGCTCAAGGAAGAGGGCAAAGAAAATGGGAGATTTTCCCATTTTTTGTGTCTCAATCCACATTGTAGGGACATTTTCCCCCTTGTTTTTGTGGCTTCCCATGTTTTAGGGTTGAGGGAGTGGCTGGCTCCTGGCAGACCCTTTTTTTGTCCATTGCAGACCCCTCTCCTCTCTGGTTTGGTGCTTCCTCCAGCTCTCAGCTCACCTGTTCTATATATATTCTATATTGTTTTCTTTCTCTGGGGCTCTCCCTGCTTTCCTAGTCTTGGAAACCCAGTGGCTCCTCCACTCTCTGTACAGGAGAGGGTTCTATTTCCCAAGGATGTTACATTCTATTTCCTGCAGCCGCAATCCTGTTTGGGACATGTTTGACATGCTTTGAACTCCTTCAAATCTGTGATGCTGAGGTGGTTTGGGGCAAAAAAAAAAATGCTGTTTCTTTGTGTGCTTGCTCTTGTGAAGATGCATCTCCTTGAAAAGCAGAGGCCAAGCCCCAACCTCTGTGTAAAGGGCATGGGAAGGTACCACGAGGCCACAGCTGGCTTTAAGTTATAAAGTATTCCTGAAATAAATAAATTTCTCTCTTTTTTTTTTTTTTTTTTTTCTGAAATGTTTGCTTGTCTTTGCTTTAATCTTTGGCCCTTCCCAGAGGTGTCAGATCCAGGATCAGCCTCCCTGCTCTGGGGCCAGGTCTGTGTTGGCAAATAAACATCCTTCCCTGCACACACAGTTGGGGGGTTTTTTTGTGTGTTGGGGTGTGTTTATGCCTCAGTCTGAACGGGAGAGAATGGAGAAATTAATCAATAATCACAAATAGCAAAAAACCCATATTCTGCCTCACCTGGCTGCTGGGGACAGCTCTGGATATGTGTGTGTGTGGGGGGGACACCAGGAAAGCACCACAGCTGGAAAAGTGACCTTTATTTAAAAAATAAAAAGAGCAACGAACCCCAAATGTTCTGCAATAAAACCCCTTGTGATAACTCGTCACAACATGCATGTGGTGCCCACGCTGACCCTGGCGAGGGGTGGGGGACCCCGGGCACCCCCTCAGAGGGCTGGGGGACACCGGGCAGCCCCTCAGAGGGCTGGGGGACACCGGGCAGCCCCTCAGGGGGGTGGGGAACCCCGGGCAGCCCCTCAGAGGGGTGGGGAACTCCGGGCAGCCCCTCAGGGCTGGCAGCCACATCCCTGTCCCTGTCCCTGCTCCTGTCCCACCGAGGGCTGGGGGACCCCAGGCAGCCCCTCAGGGCTGGGAGACACTGGGCAGCCCCTGAGGACTGGCAGCCACATCCCTGTCCCTGCTCCTGTCCCAGCGAGGGCTGGGNGTGGGGAACTCCGGGCAGCCCCTCAGACCTGGGGGATGGGACACCGGGCAGCCCCTCAGGGCTGGCAGCCACGTCCCTGTCCCTGTCCCTGCTCCTGTCCCAGCGAGGGATGGGGGACATCGGGCAGCCCCTCAGGGCTAGGGGACACCGGGCAGCCCCTCAGGGCTGGCAGCCACGTCCCTGCTCCTGTCCCAGCTGGAAAAGCACCGCCTGGCTGGAAATGTCACGCCGGAGCAGGGACCGTCACCCCAAAGCAGCAGGCGCTTCTCTGGGTCCCTGAGTTCCAGCCCTGTGTGCCTCCCGATCCAGCTGCTGGGGGGCTGCCCCTCCCCAGGAGGACAGGGCAGTGCCATGCCCAGGATGGGGCTGGCACGGAGGGTCCCTCTCCGGGAGCACGGCGGTGCCCCGGGCTGCAGGAGAGCCGCTCCCCAGGGAGGTAAAACAAACCCAAACGAGACAAAGGACTGGCAGTGGGTGGTCGGGGTGGGGTGGGGCGGTGCAATCAGTCCTTGAGGGGGCTACACCAACCCCGCTGCCTTCTCCTGCACGTTGTACTCCTTGCTCCTCTTCACCTTCCAGCTGATGAGGGCCAGCAGCACCGTGCCCATCACCTTGTAGCCCACCTGCAGCCCCAGGTATCTGCCAGGAGAAGGATATGGGAGACGCCACGTGTTGGAGGTGGCACCTCCAGCTGGGCTGGGGGCCATCCCCGTGGCCAGAGGGGCACAGGGCAGGGGTGCCAGGGGTACCTGTTGCGGAGGAAGTCGTTGTTGTAGTAGGCGCAGAAGCGGCGCTGGGTGCACTGGCGCTGCCGCCAGTAGATGCAGGAGGAGTCGATGAGAGCTCCGAACATGGCCGGAGCCGGCAGCCAGGCTGGGGAGGGGAGAGAGCACGGGGTCAGCCTGCAGTCAGCACCTCCCGGGCCTCCAGCAACCCTCTGCTGCTCCCCTCAGGCTCGTCAGGGGATGGACACTCACCCAGCAGCCTCATCAGTAAGAACTGGACGCCGATGGCGAAGGACTTCTCGTCCTGGTTCACCACCCTGCAGGGGAGAAGCCAAGGCAGGTCAGGGCTGATGGGGCCCGGCTCTGGATTTGGTCAAGGCTTGGGCTGGTTGCACAATTATGGCATCCCATTGATCCCGACGTGGGGGACCATCACATCACCCCCCCTGCCCCGTGTCCCCCCTCAGCTCACCGTAACACCATCATGTAGAGCGGGTTGTGGGACAGGCAGGCAACCAGGGCAGCGAAGGAGATGAGGAATATGGCAGGGAGCAGCATGTGGGAGCATCTGAGTGGACAGGAGCCTGTCCTGGCCGAGGACAGCGTGTTCCCAGCAGGGATCAGGGAGCAGTTCTTGTAGAGCTGTTGGAAACGTTCGGAACAAAACAGACGTAAGACTCCCAAAGCCAAGGGCAGGGATTTCAGCCCACAGCCCTTTGCAGGACACTGACAAGAGCTCCAATTCCAAGTCATGGCCACGACATCCTGCAGTGGGATGTGCCACCACCCCTGTTCCTCCAGGCAGGCTCCCTGTGTCACCTTCCCTGGCAGAGCTCCCAGCCCTGGGGGAAAGGCTGCACCCCCCTCCTTGCCTTTGCCAGCTCCCTGCAGCACCGACCCCAGTGAGCAAAGGCTCAGCCTGCTGTGCCAACCACTGGCTTTACTCACCACCTCTTTGGGGTTGGAGGCATTGAAGGTGCTGTCAGTGCAGCCAGCGAAGCAGGGGGAGATGTACTCCACCTTGTTGTCCCCACACACCGGGTGGAAGAGCTGCTCGGAGCAGTGGCACCCGCTGGGCGCCTTAACCTGCTGCTGGGAACTCGGTGTGCTGCCAAAAAGGAGGGGAAAACAGGGGGGAAAAATTAACAAACAGGACAGAAGGAAGGAAAACAAAAATCCCTCTTACTATCTGACTGGTTTTCCCATTCCTGTTTGGGCTGGGACACTGCCAGCAGCAGCCTGGCCTCTTGCCAGCCCCTCAGCCCTGCAGGTACCTCTGTGAAAGTCGCAGCAATTATGTTATGTCTGCAAACAAGCACTCACACACTTCTTTTTCCGCCCCCCTTTCCCAGCTGAAAACTAATGGGCCAAATGCCTGGAGAGACAGAGCTGGGCTCCATCCAGAGCTGCACAAACAGCTGTGTGAACAGCCCCAGCTGCAAACACCAAAAACTGGGAGCAGGGACATTCCCAAACGAGCCTGAGGACAGCGTGGAGGACAAACCCAGTGATGTGTCCTCTCTTGCCTTCCCACCTGAGGCAAGTGGCACAGCCTGAATCCTGGGGGGATGTGGCACCACCACCCCTGGGCAGGATGGGATGGGGATGCTCCATTCCTGCAGGAAAAGGGCACCAGGATCCTCTTCCTCGCTGGCATTTCCACTTGGCAATGAGCGTAATGCACGTCACGCCTTGGTGATATCTGAATGTCATTTTTAACTCAAAAAGTCATGCCAAGGGTCAAAAACATCCACCGAGGTGAGGAGAAAGGCGATGCAACACGGGGCAGCACGTGAGCTGATGTGGACTCAGGCACTAAAATTGCTGATTTCCCCCCTAAAAACCCGGAGTGAAAAACACACCCTGCTTGTTTGGCACAGCAAACAAGTGACCTCCCGAGCTCTCTGGGCTGTGAAGCTCTTGGCTCTCCTCCAAGGCAGCGGGACCAAGGAGCAACTAGCAGCGTGGTGGCGTCTCCTGCCTCTTCACATCCTTTCATCCCCGTGGACAAGCAGGACCAAGAGGTGGAGAAAGAAGGCCGAGCAGCCCGAGGAGCTGTGTTACCTGGGGGGGTAGATGCCCTCGATGCGCCCCGTGGAGCAGCCCATGAAGAAGATGGGGAGGCAGATGAGGATGGAGAAGACGAGCACCACGACGGCGAAGCGCGGGATGGCGCGCAGGGAGAAGGCGAAGCGCTTCATGATGACCCCCCCCAAGAGCATCCCCAGCGCCGCTGCCGGCAGGTTCACGGCTCCTGGGGGGGGACATGGAGCCATCAGGGGGGTCCTGCCTGCCCAGCACCTCTCCCTGGGCAAGGACGGGCCTGCCTGGACCTCGTGGGAACTGGGAGAACCCACACACCCCGCCGTTATCCAACTGGGAAACCTCAGGGTGGGGAAAGTCACCAGCCAGCCCAAAGTCTCATCTGGTGATTTCTCCTGCAGGAATTTAAAATTCCTGAGGAATAGAGGCAGGTGGCTCCGTGCTGGTGGGTGTTTTTTGCCTCACCTATGAGGAAGTTGGCATAGGAGGAGGAGGCACCATACTGCTTCTCCAGGAATTTGTTGAGGAAGGTGGCCAGCCCCGCAATGACCGAGGAGAAGCTGCACTGAGCCAGTACCAGGAGGATGAAGAGGGGGTTGAGCAGCAGCCTGAGGAAGATCTTTGGGAATCCTGCAGGGGGAAACAGCACAAAAACCATCTTTTAGCCATGTGATCCTTGTGCCCATCAAAAAATCCAGTGAGACGGGGAAGAGGGAGCCGGCAGCTCCGGGAATTGAGTGTGGTGGGTGGAGAGGGGAAGGAGGGAGGGGCCTTATCTGGGAGGAAACCATCCTGGAGCTAAAAGGAGTCACTAATCTGGTCCCTGAGCAGTGACATCCCCCTCAAGCCCGTTTTGGCCACACATAAACGGGGCATTGCCAGCTGCAGTGGGGTGACCTCGAAGGGGAGTGACCTCGAAGTGGGGCACTGGTGGCACCAGCATCCCTGTGCCCACTGCTGGAGCTGGGCTTAAACCTTCCAGGGCATCATTTCCAGCACATTCACACCATCTTAAGGTCCTCAAACCAGTTCTCAGAAGTGACTTGAGGCTCCACAGGTCCCAGCAGGGCTTAGAGCAAGTGGGAGGCTGTGCCAGCCTTCCCTTAGGGAGGGACATGCTGCCACCCTCGGGGTGCCAACCTGCTGGACACACTCCGAGGCTCCTAACAAGCCTCCTGGGCTTGCCATCACCCTCGTGGTGGTTCTCCACCCACCCAGCATGGCCCAGCATCCCCAACTGGACGTGCCAGCCCTTTACTTTTGATAAACTCCAGCAGGGAGGTCTCCTCGGCCGCCCCCGTCTCCATCTTCCTGAGCATTCCAGCCTCTCCATTCCGGTCCTGGGGAAGGGGGACAGGCTGTGGTCAGGGGGGAGCACCCATGGGTGGGGCAGCACACGAGGGGCAGGCTCTGCCCCAAGTGCCTTTGACCCCCAACCAAGCCTGACAATGACAGCAAAGCCCCATCCAACCTGCTGGGAGGGTTCACCTGGAGAAGGGAAGGCTCCAGGGAGATCTGAGAGCTCCTTCCAGTGCCTGAAGGGGCTCCAGGAGAGCTGGAGAGGTTCTTGGGACAAGGGATGGAGGCACAGGACACAGGGAATGGCTTCCCACTGCCAGAGGGCAGGGTGAGATGGGATACTGGGGAGAAATTCCTCCCTGGGAGGGTGGCCAGGCCCTGGCACAGGTTGCCCATCCCTGGAAGTGTCCAAGGCCAGGTTGGATGGGGCTTGGAGCAGCCTGGGCTGGTGGGAGGTGTCCAGGAGATGGTCTCCAAGGTCCCTTCCAACCCAAACCACTCTGGGATTCTGTGACTGAAGGGGTGAATTATCTCAAACATCCTTTCAGCCCCTGAGCAGGGGTGGCAAAACAACAGCTTTGCCTGCTTTGAGAGGCATTAAGAAGTTGGAAAGCTTTCCTTTTCTGAACCCTGCCAGGAGACATCTCTTTTAACTCTACAAAAAGTCCAAAAATGAAAGTTGGGAGTCAGCTCAGCTTGAGTCCATTGCCATGAAATATTTTGGGTTCGATTTTGAGCTTGGAAAAAATGGATGATTCAATACCAAAAATAAGACATTTTAATCATTTTGCACCTTTTGAAATTTGTTCTAATGGAAAAAGGGTTGCTGGGCTCCCTCCCATTCCCTCCCTGAGCACTTCCCAGCCTCTGGAGATGAGGTCTCACCTGTCCTTTGATCATGTACCGAGGGAAGAAGAAGTAAGGGATGGAGGTGAGCACCAGGCAGCCCGAGGAGATCAGCAGCCCCAGCCACCAGGCTCCGATCCACCGCTGGTCCATCGGCGTCAGGCCCAGGGTGGCTGCAAGGGACAAATGGCCATGAAAACATGGACTGTGAGGCCTGGAGGGTCCCTGTGGGGAAAGTTCCCACCAGCAGTGACAGCAAGACCAGTCCTGGGACAAATGGCCATGAAAACATGGACTGGTGAAGCCTGGAGGGTCCCTGTGGGCACAGGCCAAGGGTGTCCCCACTGGCATGGAAGAGCAAAGGGGTGGAGGTGGCTGTGTTTTTGGTTCCCCCTGCCCTGCCACTCATCCCAACCATGCTGTGCTTCCCAGATGGATGCAGGATGGATCCAGGCAACATGGAAACACACCAAATGGGACAGGGTCAACTTTCCCACCCCGAGCCAGCCAGTCAGGAGGTGATTAAAGGGTCGAGCTCCATCCATCCTCCTCCTCCTCCTCCTCCCAGAGTATAGAGTGGGTTTGGATCACGCTGCCTGCCAGGGATGCTGAGCCAAGACAGGGACCAGGAAAAGGCACGGCCACTTTCCTGGAAAAAGTTGCTCTCCCATTGTTCCAGGCTTGCAGAGACCACGGGATGGCCCCGGCATGGCAGACGAGCTCCAATAACGAGCCCCGTTTCCGAGAGCACCAAAGCCAGGGCGCCTTCTCCGGAAAAAGGGGGAGAAGGTGAGAGCTGCTCCCTCTCCAGCACAGACATCCTTGGGCTGGGCTGGGAGATGCTCATGGCAGCTTTGACAGATGGCTTGGCTTGGCTGGGCTGGGCTCGGCTTGGCTGGGCTTGGCTTGGGATGTGGTGGCTGGGGAGGAACCAGTGGCTGGCCCTGAGAGGAGCCCACACCCTGCTGAAACAATTGTCCCACTTCTCCAAACAGGAGCACTCCACTCTGGAGCTCGGACGTCACGGTGGAGCGACCAGGCAGAGGCTGCTAAATCCGTCTGCCGCCCCGGGGAGCGGGGCCAAGGCTTGGGGGAGTTTCCTGCCCAGGCTCATTCATTATTCTTATCAGACACCAGAGCAAAATGTCAGGCAGGCTCTGATCTCTCTAAGGAAACACAGGAAGAGCCACATTAATGATGTTCCTCAGTGATTAAGTTACCAGAAATAATAAGCACACGCTGCTGATAAAGGAAATTATCCCTGCAGTGGCGCTGGCTTGGTCCCTCTCTCTGAGGTGCTGGGGAGGAGGATGAGTAGACTCAAGCCTGCCATGAATCCACAGGGCAGTGGTGGCCCTTTGGTTGTTCTCTCCACCCCTGGATGCTTCAGATGTCCCTGCTGCCCTCCCCGGCTGTGCTGGGGTTGTGTGGTGGGCAGAGCCCCAGCCATGACCACCAGTCATGTCCCTACCACAGGGTGGCTTCAAGGCCACCTGTATCCTCCATGGGATGACAGAGTGGAGCAGTGTGGTCTTTCCAGGGCTTTATGGGTGGCTTTTCTGTCTCAGAGGCACCTTCTGACTCACAGAGGGGTTTTAGGATCATCACTAGTGGAGAAATACTCACCAGTGTCGACCCTGCCGATGTCCACGAAGAGCCTCAGCACCACAGAGCCCAACAAGTATCCAAATGCTGGGCCAAACACGGCGATGGCAAAGAGGATGGCTGGGAAAAGGGAGCAGAGAGAGCTGGGCTGAGCAGGGAACAGCAGCCCCACTGTCTTCCCAGCTGAGGAAGATGATGTTTCAACACACAGAGGGGAGAAACCACCCATGGTCGGGAGGTGGGTGATGAGAAGGTGCCCACTGAGGGTGGTGTTTGTCTATCAGGGGTCTCACAGGTGCTCTGCTGCAGTCAAGGCTTTCCTGGGGCACCAAAAGCTGGCAGCTACACCATGAATATCCATGATCCACTGGGATAAAGTTGGGGGACCCCCAGGGAGCAGCAGGACGATCCCACAGGGGATGGAGACCTTCATCTCCTACAGGAGGTCAGGCAAGCAAACCCATCCCAGGCCTCAAATACAAGCAAAAGTTTTTGGGGCAAACCTCAGGGGAAGGGAAAGATTCTGAGAGCAAAAAGGCCAGCAGGACCACCTTGGGTCCAGCTGAACTGTCCTGTTCCAAAACACGACCTGCACCAAACCCATAAGGTCAGAATGTTTCCTTTTGACCCAGTTGGCAGGAAAAGATCCAAGTTCCCTCCTCGAAAGAAACACTTTGCACAGCATTCTCAATCTGTTTGAAAGGAGACAGTGCCTTGCACTGCATTGACCATGAAGTGAACACCATCAGGGTGATGGTGTTTATGCTGTACTGGGGGAACTGGGATCCCCTTGAAGTGACCACCCCTGTTATCAAACAGCCCACCAGTCTCATTTTTCCTTCGTCTTCAGAACGTTTCATGGTCCTTCAGTCCCCTTTCCTGCATTTTCCTTGCAGGTCTGGGAACTCAAAGGGCACTCAGAGGTTGTGGGAACAGCAACCCCTCACTCACTGTGGGGGGAAGACAAGGATTCTCAGGGCTTGGAGCACCCTGGGCTAGTGGGAGGTGTCCCTGCCCATGGCACAGGGTTGGAACCAGATGAGCTTTAAGGTCTCTTCCAACTCAAACCATCCTGGGAATTCTGTGATTCCCAGGGAGCTGAGAGAAGGGAGCACTACCCGCTCCTGAGACTCTGCTGAGCTCCTTGGTGGTGCCTCAGACCTTTCCAGCAGGATCCTGGAGCAAAGCCACTCCTGGGTGGGTCTGGAGACCCTGCCAAGCACTCCAGTGCTTGTCCTTGGGAATCTAATTCCAGAGGCTTTCCTTCTCCTCTAGTGCTTACCTTATTTCAGGACATCCTCTTTTGCCTCCTAAATCACTCTGACACCTTTGGCTGCTCCAAAGCCTTTTTTTCCAGGGCTTTTAAATAACTTATGGATGGAGCTCAAAGCTCACGTAGGCAGGGCTTGACATTCCCAGCAGACAAAACCAGGGTCTATCTCTTTTGCAATCAAGAATTCCTCCTGAGCCTGGGAGGCCACAGCAGGCAGGGAGGATGCCATGGGAGAAGGGTTGGGTTTTGGGAGCCTGGATGCAAAGCTTGTGTTAATGGTTGTCACATCTCTGGCTAAACCATGACCAACCAAGGCTCAATAAGAGCAGGAGTTGCTCCCTGAGAAGGTTTCATTGCAACTCTTCTCCCCCATGGATGGCACAAGGATTCACAGATGCAAAGGAGAAGTCCCACCTCATCCAGCTCTTCTCCCTGCCCTGATTTTTTGGCTTCCTATCACCCCCAGCATGACCATAACTCCACAGAGAGCAGCTCTCAAGGGGAGAGACAACCTGGCTCTTTGACCAGGGAGGGTTTTGTTTGAGTCCCACTGGCCCGTGGGTTCCTTTCCACAGAAACATCTTTCCATCTCACCTTTCCAGCTCCACCTCTGAGCTCTGGAGGAGCCAAACACACAGCAATGGTCCTACTTACCAACATAGAGGGGGGAATTGTTGGCTTCTGCAAAGTCATCCACGTAGGAGATGCCAAAGGGCTGGATGGGGACGGTGCCGATCCCGGCCAGGAGCTGGGCAATGACCATCATGGCCCATATGCTGCTGGCCTCCTTCTGGGGGTCCTGGGTGGTGTTTGGGCACACAAACCTGCTCTCTGCATGGCAGAGCTCAGTCTGCCCCTGGCTTTTGTTACCTGAAAGGGAGAAAAATCAGCATTAGGGCACCGGGCACATCCCCTGTTTCTTCCCACACTAAATCCCAAAGTAGCAGGAACCTCCCAAATCGCTGAGTAGGCACAAACTGCTGCATTTTGGGATGGATTGCTGGTTTTATTCAGCTGTTCTTGTCACTTTGCCCTTCCTGTGGAGGTCAGGGCAGCAAACAGCCAGGCTGTGAGTTCAACCACACTTTTGGAGCTCACACTCTCAGTTCCACGAGGTTCCTGTTATCTCTGGTTATCTTTGCTCCCGTGTGGCACCTGGGCAGGACCAGGGGGCAATGCCCTCTGGGATGCCCTGGCTGCCCTGAGGGCCCCCTGTCCCTGAGTATCCATTGCCCTCATGGCTCAGGAGCCCACCAGCTCCTTCCAAAACATGGGTCTTGCTTCTTCTTACAGCCCACGCTTGGGGAGGTCTTCACCCTGCTCCGAAGTGCCATGAAAAAATCCATGGGCTCTTCACAGGGTGAATTTGTTCTTTTCCATGGGATTCCCAGGCAACCCTCATCGTGCCAATATCTTTGCCCTGGTGGTCTGGTCTTGCACAGTCCATTCTCTAATCTTGTTGCAAGAATTGGTTGGAACCAGATGAGCTTTAAGGTCTCAGAGATCTTGGTACAGAACTTTGAGGTCAAACAGAGATCTTGGTACTTCCCTTTGGCCTCTTCAGTGATTTGTGGTTATAATCACAGTCCCTGGCTGAGCAGAACCCTAACACTGATCAATCAGGGCATCAGAATCATTGCCCAATGCATTTTCCATACAATTCCTGGCCAGTTTCCTTACTGTTGTACATAAATACCCACACAAGGGAGCACAGAGAGTACAAATTACTGGCTCAAAACACAGAGGTCTGGGCAAGGGTGATTCCTGCTCCTTCCTTGTTTCCTGCACAGCAGGAGCAGCCCCCATCCCAAATCCTGAGCTGGTGCATGAATTTAAGCTGTTGGAAAACTTGGCATCTGCTGCCTGATTTACTCTCCAAACTGTCTGACTCAAAAATCAGAGGTGGGGACCAGCAGAGAGCAGGTTTTTCAGAGCTGGCAGTCCCTGAGGAGACTAAAGCTCAGCAGCATCCAAGGACTTCAGGGTCTTGTTGGAAAGGCCAAAGCCCACCTTGTGGTGGGTGATGCAGATTCTGCATGGACAATGGAGCTGTTGTACACATGAGCTTGTTCCCAAATCCCTCCCAGTTAAACCAGTAGCTGACCATAGTGTGGATCCAAAGGCTTACAGGCTACAACAGAACAAGCCCTGGGGATGGGAGGTCTTTGCTCTGTTGTTGAACCACTGTTTGGGTTGGAGTGGACCTTAAAACCCAACTCATTCCACCATGGGCAGGGACACCTCCCACCAGCCCAGGTTGCTCCAAACCTCATCCAGCCTGTCCTTGGATGCTCCCAGGGCTGGGGCAGCCACAGCTTCTCTGGGATCCAACCCGTGCCAGGGCCTGCCCACCCTCACCTCAACAGGGAGGAATTTCTCCCCAATATCTAATTTAAATCTACTCTCTCAGTTTAAAGCCCTGACTCAGCAAGGTATGGGAAGAGCTGTCCTGGGATGGATCAGAGAACCACCAAAGCCTCTGAGCAAGGTCCTACAGAGCCTTTGAGCCCTCTCAGTGTCCCAGAAAGAGCCAGGAGTGATCTGTGCACAGTCACAAAGGGCACCTGCGGCAGGACCAGCATGTCCTGCATCCCAGAGCTTCTGCCTCAAATCTGCTGTTAATAACAACAGTGCCATCAGCAGGCAGGGCTGCAGCTTTGAAGGGCCTTTTGATGCCACAGAAAGCAAACCTGGGCCAGGATGCTCAGGAAGGGGCTGGGGGGACACACAGCACCCCTTGCAGAAAGCAGGGACAGGGGATGTGATAAGAGACCTCAAGAGAGGTTGGGTGGGCACAACCAGGAGAGAAGCAGAGTTAAAATAACACATGGATCTGGTTAAACAATTCCTTCTGGGGTGTGTTTCATAAATGCACGTGGAAGGACGTGCTGTCTCACTGAGCTGGAGAAGAAAAGGCTCCAGGGAGAACTCAGAGCCCCCTGCAGTGCCTCAAGGGGCTCCAAGAGAGCTGGAGAGGGACTGGGGACAGGGGCCTGCAAGGACCACAAACCTGTGGGCTTCAGACTGCCAGAGGGTGGGATTAACTGGGATACTGGGAAGGAATTGTTCCCTGGGAGGGTGGGCAGGCCCTGGCACAGGTTGGGCAGAGAAGCTGTGGCTGCCCCAGCCCTGGGAGTGCCCAAGGCCAGGTTGGATGGGGCTTGGAGCACCCTGGGCTGGTGGGAGGTGTCCCTGTCCATGGCAGGGGGTGGCACTGGGTGGGCTTTAAGGTCCCTTCCAACCCAAACCATTCTGGGATTTTATGATCACAGCTGGAATAACAAACCTGCCTGGCGGGACCCCACATGTAATTACTCCACTCAGAAGGGGTTTCAAAGATATAATGAAGTCAGGTTTAATTAGCAAATGCCAACCTGAACTCTCTGC
Source organism: Scytalopus superciliaris (assembly GCA_013400415.1). NCBI lineage: Eukaryota > Metazoa > Chordata > Aves > Passeriformes > Rhinocryptidae > Scytalopus > Scytalopus superciliaris. Next base: position 106,385 of record VXBX01006126.1, on the reverse strand, counting down.
CCCCAAAGGCTGTGTTTGACCCGTGTGTGCAGTGCAGACCCCCCCTCTCTCTGGGCAGTCANCGCCGATGACCCGCGGGCGGTGCACGCGGCTGCCGAAGTAGCTGACGAAGATGATGAGCACCACGTTGCCGATCTGGGAAGGGCAGAGGACGCCGTGGAGGGTGTTAAGCCCCCCCTGTAGCTGTGCCCGTGGTGGGTGGAGGGCTCTGCTGGCTGGTGGTGGTTGGCAGCCCTGCTCACCTAAAGCCAGCAGGGCACCTCTGCCCTCTCTGCCCCCTCTGGGCATCTCTTGTTGTCATGAGCAGCTTCACTGCCATCCCGTGACCTGGATGGGGCACCTCCCACCACCCACATCCATCCCCCATCCCACAGGAACCACAGAATCACTCAAGCTGGAAAAGCCTCCTAAGATCATCAAGCCCAACCATTCCCCCAGCACTGCCAAGGCCACCACTGACCCCTGTCCCCAAGTACCATGTCCAAATCCCTCCAGGGATGGGCACTCCACCAGCTGTGCCAAGGCTGGACAACCCTTTCAGTGCAGAAATTTTCCCTGACATGCCAACTAAACCACCCCTGGCACAACCTGAGGCCGTTTCCTCCTGTCCTGTCCTTTGCCACCTGTGAAAAGGGTGACACAAACTCACAGCTGCCCCAAAACACAGCGAGGAATGAAGAGTGTTGTCCCCATCCCATCACTCAGACACGAGTCCAGCTCCCTGTAAATATTTGTGACCCTGCCCTTTTGCAACTGCTGGAAAGCCAAGAACCCTCTCAGCTCACTCAGGCAAGAGGGGGGAACACCCCAAAGTTACCATTTTGTGGGCTCTGTTGGCTCGGGACAAGCTAAACATCACTTTAATTTTGGCACGTTGAAGCTGTGCCTGCTCGTTGCCCTTTAAAGGTCCTTTCCAACCCAAACCCAAAGTCTGTTTTCTATGTATGGCTAAAAACCCCCTTTTATTTATGTATGTGTGGGCTTCCTTGTTTGTCTCTCCGTGGTTTTTGTTCTGGGAATTGCTGCAGGAGCAACGCAAAAAGGGTGGCTGTCCTGGACAGGCAGGGAAGGTCATCCAGTCACAGCCAGGGGAAGTCTCAGGAGGCTCCAAGACTGGCCTTTTAACCCCAAATGTTGGGGCTGGTTGAGGTAAGACCTGGGCATTCACTTTTCCAAGGGCCTGGGAGGATTCCCAGTGTCCAGCTGGAGCCTCCCATGGCTCACTATNAAAGGAAAGGAAAGGAAAGGAAAGGAAAGGAAAGGAAAGGAAAGGAAAGGAAAGGAAAGGAAAGGAAAGGAAAGGAAAGGAAAGGAAAGGAGCCACCAAACACTTTGTCTGAGCCAGCAAAACAAAGTCTCCATCAGCAGGTCTTTTCCTAGTTGGCCTTGAAGAGCTCCCAGGAAGGATATGAATCCTGACCATCTGAATGGGAAAACTTATTCCTGAAGACTTACTGATGAGAAAATGTTTGTGAGGAAATCCTCAGCCAGCTCAGCAATTTGCCTTAAACTGTGCCAGAGGGCAGGGTTAGGTGGGATTTTGGGAAGAAATTCCTCCCTGTGAGGGTGGGCAGGCCCTGGCACAGGTTGGGCAGAGAAGCTGTGGCTGCCCCATCCCTGGGAGTGTCCAAGGCCAGGTTGGATGGGGCTTGGAGCACCCTGGGCTGGTGGGAGGTGTCCCTGCCCATGGCAGGGGTGGAAAAAGACGGGTTTTAAGGTCCCTTCCAACCCAAACCACGGTGGGATTCTACCCAGTGAAGGTCAGCCCTTGGCCACAGGGCCAACCCCACGTTCACCCTCCTGGCACGGGGCAGAGCAGAAGTGAAGTGAGGAGGTGCCCAAGAGCACCTCCATCCAGCACACATCCAGGACAACCCTCAGACCCTATTTTGGGATGGTGCCCCCATGTCCTGGCCAGCCCCCAGTTACCTCGTGCAAGCTGGAGATGAAACCTGAAGAGAGGCTGGAGAGGCCGAAGCGCTTCTCGATGGTGGTGAGGCTGCTCTTGAAGTTGGCACTGTAGAGGAGCTGGGAGAGCTGGAGGAGCCCGTGGCACAGCACAAACACCTGTGGGCAAACAGAACGTGCCATCCCAGTGAGGACCCACTTAGAATCATGGACCCAACTGGAAAAGACCTCCAAGATCCAACCTTTGACAAAGCACCACCATGGCCACTAAACCGTATCACAAAGTGCCATGTCTACTCATTTTTTTGACCACTTCCAAGAATGGTGACCCCATCACCACCCTGGACAGCCCATTCCAGTGATAAACCTCTTTTCCAGTGAAGAAATGTTCCCTGATATCCAACCTGAACCTCTCCATGCACCGTTTGAGGCCACAGTGCCCTCCTGCTGGTGCTGAGAAGCTGCTGGCAGCCACATCCCATGGGAGTGGGCTCCAGTTGGCTTTGTTGTCCAGCCTCTGCCATGGAACACCCTTGGACTGACTCAGCTGGAAAGTCAGTGAAGAGAACCTGCTCCATCCAAGGGGTGTTGCTGGGAAAAGTCAAAAACTAGGGCTTTGAAAGCCGCAGAGGGAGAGAATGGAATACACACAGCGTAGGGTAGACCTTTGCAGAATTCCAAAGGCAGCACCTTCCCTTGGGCCTGGAGGTGAGTCCAGCCAGGAGAGAGGGCAAATGGAAGGAGAGGAGAGAAAACAGGGCAGAGGAGAAGACATGTGGCCCAAAGAGCTCGGGTGGCCTGGAGAGGAAGGTGCTCGAGCCGGAGAGGCAGCTCCCCACTATCTTTTGATCTATATTTAGTCAGGACAGCTTTCCTTTGTTTTTCTTGGCCTGGCTTGCGTCTCCACAGCGCCAGGAGTCTTTTCAAAATCATTCAGAAAAAAAAAAAAATAATAAAAAAAGGAAACAGCTTTTTTTTTTTTTTCTTTCAATTCAGAGGGAAATCAAATATTTGCCGAGGGCCGGAAGAGTGTCCCACACAGATAACGGCGGGGGATGGATGGATGGATGGATGGGGGATCAAAGGCATGCAGGGCTGACAAAGTCCTCGTGGCCTTGGCCAGGAGAGCAGTGAAACCACTTGGGAGGGTTTGTTTGGAAGGGTGGGAGCGTCCAGGAGAGCCCAATCCTCGAGGGGGCGGAACAAAAACCAAACCAAAAAAAGACCAAAATTGGCCGCTTGACGCGGAGCATGAAAATTCCACAGGGGGGTGGAGGGACATTTTGGGGAGCAGAGGAGGATGCAGAGCCAGGGCCAGCAACTGTAGCAGAATTTGGGAAGAGGATGGGCAGGAAGGGCCAGGTCCAGCAACTGTAGGAGAATTTGGGGAGAGGATGGGCAAGAAGGGCAAGATCCAACAACTGGAGCAGAATTTGGGGAGAGAACAGGCAAGAAGGTGGTTTTTGGGGGAGCAGAGGAGGATGCAGAGCCAGGGCCAGAAACTGTAGCAGAATTTGGGGAGAGGATGGGCAAGAAGGGCCAGATCCAACAATTGGAGCAGAATTTGGGGAGAGAACAGGCAAGAAGGTGGTTTTTGGGGAGCAAAGGAGGATGCAGGGCCAGGTCTTGGAACTGTAGCAGGATTTGGGTAGAGAACAGGCAAGAAGGTGGTTTTTGGGGGAGCAGAGGAGGATGCAGGGCCAGGGCCAGAAACTGTAGCAGGATTTGGGTAAAAAGTGGGCAAGAAGGTGGTTTTTGGGGGAGCAGA
>VXBX01006126.1:19839-79539 GCA_013400415.1 Scytalopus superciliaris | reverse complement strand
GGGGGATGGAGAGCCATCCAACCCTGTCATCCAGGGGATGGAGAGCCATCCAACCATCTCAGCCAGGGGGATGGAGAGCCATCCAAGGATGGGCACAGCCCATGGAAACACCTGTTTCAATGGGGAAAAAGGGGGTGCAAGATGTTCAGTGTGATCATTTCTGCCCTGAGGAGCTGTAGGACCTTGGGGAAGGCAAACAAATTGGGAATAAGAAGGTACTAAAATATAACAAGACCTCATGAACTGTAAAATAGAAGAATTGGGATAGTCTTTAAAGGTCTTGGTTCCTACTGGACAGGACTAGGAGGAGGACTCTGCATCTTCTCCATGGGCTGTGGGAGGAGACAGGGGTGGGAGCCGTGCCCAGGGCACAGAGGAGAACTGGAGAAGGGTGAAAACCCCCTCAGTTTTCCATAAAGAAGTGGAAGGAAACCAGTAAAAGGTGATCATTGAGAAATCCAAGCCCTGCTTTGTTGCAGTCTCGGGTTTATCGTACCCAGAGGGCTTGAGGAACCTCAAACCACTCCCCTCTCCAACCCTGTTCTTGAAAAGCTCCATGAACAGGGAAAAAAAAGCTGCAATCTCAGGTTGGCAGCAACAAATTTCACAATTTCAAACCATTTCCTTTAGATGGGATTAGCTCACATTCCCAAATAATCACTTCAGGTCCAAATAATCTGCTGCTGTTTCCTGTCAAAAATGGGCCGAGGAGGCTGAAACTTCTTCTTGCTTTTTGTTGTTTTTTTAGGGTTTGGTGGTTGTTTTTTTTTTTACTTTTCTTTTTCCACATTCTAAATGAACGTGAAAAGTTTTGGGGTTGAAATAAAATGTGCCTTTTTTTCCCTCCCTCTTTTTTTTTTTCTTTTTAACAAAAAAGGGGGAAACCCCCCCAACTTTCACAAATGTGTTGGAAAGAGGAGCCTTTTATTCCCCTTTTCCTTTAGGAGGTAGGACAAGGTGGAATGGCTTCAGATTGATGGAGGGCAGGGATGGATGGGATATTGGGAAGGAATTCTTGTCTGGGAGGGTGGGCAGGCCCTGGCACAGGCTGGGCAGAGAAGCTGTGGCTGCCCCATCCCTGTGAGTGTCCAAGGCCAGGCTGGATGACCTTGGAGCAACCTGGGCTGGTGGGAGCTGTCCCTGCCCATGGCAGGGGGTGGGATGGATGATCCTTACGGGTCCCTTCCAACCCAAACCATGATCCTTCAAGAACAGCCTGACTGAGATGCCACTCCTGCTCCCAGACCATCTCCACTGGGGTGGGGCTGGTGGATGTGACTCACCACCACATCCCTGGACCAAGTCCAACCACCACAGTCCCTGGGGCTTCCAGCACTCCCAGGCCACCTGAGACACAACATCAGCAGAGGGACCTGCCTGTTCTCCAGGGCCAGGATGGCTGACACCCAAACAAGGGAGCTGGACAGGAGCTGCTGGCTCTGATGACACTCCTGATGTGTCTTCAAGCTCCACCAAGTGCTCCAGGGCCACCCCTCCAGGTGAAGGCCCCACTGACCTCTCCCTCGCCCTGGAAGAGGAGACAAATGTTTATTTTCATAGCTATCAGTACATTCTGCTGACAGCCCTGATGGAGCCCTCCCACCTGAAAGAATTCCCCTGACCAACCATCTTCCTGGTGGGGTTGACTCTTCTTCCTCATCTTTGTGACAGCTGGAAGGTAAAGGATGGAGCTGCCACCAGGTTTGGATCCCAGAGCAAAGGGCATGGCTGGGATCCCACTAATTAGATCCATTTTGGCTGGTATGAAGACCCCACTGTGGCTCTCTCTAACATTCCAACACAGCTTGAGGAGCTCTAAGGGGGGCTGTTCCCCAGCACAAGAAGGGTGTGGTCAGTGGTGGCCCACTAAAGGTCACCCCAAACCCAACAATTTCAAGAGCAAGCTGCCTGTTTTCCCTCAGAAATGATATTTTAAATACATTTCCTGCACCTTGAGTAAAAGGAGAGGGACAGGAGATGCTGTTCTGTTGAGAAGGTACTCCCTAGAGCTACTCACCTGAAGGGGTGGGATGGCAGAGGCCAACACATGCACTGGGAGGGGTTGGTCAGCACTTGGAATTGCACAGTTCTCCTGCAGTTCCCTCTCTAATTCAGAGCTCCTCATGAGCTGGGCTTAAGGAGGATTGGCTCCCTCTGGTTGGGGTGGTCAGTGCCTGGCAAGGACCATGGAAAGCTGAATGGACACCAGAGCCCCTTTGTTGGGCTCTCTGTCAGTGGGGGCTGCCCAGCCACCCCTTCCCAAGCCCCCATCCCATGCAGCCTAGATTCCTTCATCCACGACACGTCAGGAGACACCAGGAGCCCCACAGCACCACGGGGGGCAAAGTTCTGCCTCACACCCTCGTTTATCCTCACCAGTTCATCCCTTTCAGCCAGGGTGGTGGTGGTGGGGTTTCCTCACTGCCTGTTCCTGTTGTTTGACCCCTTTCTTTCCCAAGGTCACCCCTCAGCCCAGGTCAGCCCAGTGAGAAAGGCCAAGCCGTTTCTGGGAACCGCTTCCCGAGCCGTGTCCGCCCGTCTTATCGCTCGTTGCGCGCTGCTCCAAGAGCCTCCTGACTGGAAACGCTCCACTGGGAAGAGAAGAGGGACATCCCACCCCGCTCCTGCCTCCCCCCTCTCTCTGCTCCTGCAAGGAATCCCGTCAGGAAACAAAGCCCTGTCCCTGCAGGAAGGGCGACTGAAGGGGCTGAGCCGGCCCGAGCCTCGCTTGCCGCGACACGGAACATCAAATAGCAGCTTTGCTCACGTGGCCCTTTATTCCAAATTTAAACCACAACGGGCCTGCCGAGACAGAAATAGAGGTTTAAATTTAGGTAGGGCAGACTGAGAGGCACCGCTGACACTTCCCCTTTGAGGAAGCCAACGAAGCAGGGGGAGCTGGAGGATGCAGTTGGGGAGGAGATGGCCAAGGGGGAGATGATGGTGTGATGTTTGATCCCTTGGGGACCATCCGGACAATGCCTGACTCATCCCTGCCTGCCTTGTTGCCTGCTGGACCCAGCGAGGCACGGGATGGAACATAACTGGGAGAGGTGGAGCCCAGTCACAGTTCCTCTCCCTCATGACTCAGGCTGCACCTCCTCCCAGCCCCAGAGGTCCTTTCATCTGGGCTCTTCCAGGGACCCAAGCTGCCCTCTTTGACAGCACCCAAAGGCACCTGGAGGCCCATCTCCTTTGCTGGTCCCACCAGGAGATTTGGTCTCAGATGAAGTGACACCGACTCAAACCAGGTCTGGGCACAGACAGAGCAGCTGTGGTGGGATGGGAAGATGCCACAAAGAGTTAAGACTCAGCCAGTTCCCCTCTGCTTCCACAACCAGCAGAGCAGATCTCACTTGGTCCATCCATGCATCAGGAAGCAGGTTCCTAACTGGCCTAAATTGAGGAAAACCAACTCCTGCAGAGGTTGCTGGTGTTGGCAACAGCTGGTCGAAGGTCTCTGCCCCTCCAAGGGGTGGAGGAAGACCCAAGGACAGGCACAACAACCTGCCCTGTGACCAGGAAAACCCTTCTGAGATGCAAAGCTGGGGAAAGGAAGGAGAAACTAGAGAGGCTGGAAGAAGGAGGGGGAAAACCACAACCCAGCATGGGCACCTTGAATGAGGTGGTGGATACAGGCAGCAGGTCCCCGGCACTTGGATGGTGTTGGTGCCATCCAAAGGGACAACGTTTCTGGAACAGTGTCTTGTCATGGCCCAGCCCAGGGACAGATCTTTGGGAAAATAATTATTGATATAAAACATTGTGTGTCCTCAGCACGAGAGGGGTTGACAGGGCAGGGGTTTGGGGTTGACAGGGCAGGGGTTTGGGGCTGACAGGGCAGGGGTTGGGGCTGACAGGGCAGGGGTTTGGGGTTGACAGTGCAGGGTTTGGGGTTGACAGGGCAGGGTTTGGGGCTGCCTCCCCCTTCTTGCAGAAGACTTTGCCCCCCAGCCAAGCAGCCCCCAAGGCTTGCCCTGCCTCCTGCAGCGTGCACCCCTGAGCCAGCCCTCACCCTGCCAGCACAGATCTGGTGCAGCCAGGACGTTTCACAAGAGCCCGGCAGACCCGGAGTGGGAGGGACCGCTCCGTAAAGAGCCCTCCGTTTTGCATCCCCCGCTGCAATCCCGCCCTCCACCGCCGAGAGATGAGGCAGAGCCTCTCACCCAGCTCTGAGCCACGGCCAACGTCCCTCCTGCAGGGACCACTGGGATGGGTTGGTTTTGGTAGGGCCTTCCTTGGTAACCAGGGTCAAACCCTAGGCAGGATTCCATCGCATCTCTTTACAGAATCAGGTGTCTATAAGGCGAAGGGGGAGGTGTTCTCACTCGCTTTTCCTCTCTTTTCCTTCTTGGCTGAGCTCACTGACAGGCTCTCGGTGTTTAGGCCTGGCTTATCTGTGTTAGGCCAGGCCTGCTCTGAGGGCTGTTTGCCTGGGNTATATATATTTCTTCAATTTTCTCTTGCTGCTTTTTGCTGTTTTGGGAGAGGGAGGGGGCAATCTTTCTGGTGAGGTTTGGCTGTTGGCAGAGAGAGCCACCCCAAACTTTCACAACTCACCATGAGCACCCAAACTTGGGGGGGTGGGGGGTAGTGGGTTGTGCCCCTCGTTGCGAGGAGGCACCTCCTGGTGGTGCCAGCGTGAGCGGGGGATGCCCAGGAGCCTGTGGTCACATCAGAGTGCTCCAGGCACGTGTTGTCCCACATGGAAGGGACAATTCCCATGGTTGGGGAAGTAGGGCTGGCACAGGAGAGTGGGGTGGCCCAGCCTGAAGGTGCCCCATGAGGAGAGTTTGGTGCAGCTGCAGCTCCCTGGGGAATCACTGAATCCCAGAATGGTTCGGGTTGGAAGGGACCTCAAAGGTCATCTCATTGCCCTGCTCTGGGAAGAGACACCTTCCCACCAGACCAGGTTGCTCCAAGCCCCATCCAGATGAAGGAGAGCAGAGGATGCTCTGCTTTGGCCACAGGGCCAGTGTGGGCACCAGACCTGGAGTCTGACCTGGGGTTTGGTTTAATGTGCTCGGTATTTATGTGGGGAGGTCCTTTCATGACCAACTTCTCGTTCTTTGCACAACTGGGAAATGCAGCCCCTCTCCTGCTCCTGCCAGGCTGCCCAGGAGGTATCTCTGATGGGTTCCCAAGCCAACATTTCCCTCTCCATCACCGAATCCCTTCCCACTCACCTGACAACCCTACTGCTCCCAGGAGCAGGAGGTGATGGCCCAGAGCAAACGCGACACTCTCCTGGTGCCAAGAGGGAGAGCCAACCCCACCACACAGTGCCAAACCTCAGATGTTTCTCACCCTCTTACACAACCCCCATCCCAGGAAGCCTCACCTGAGCTGCTGGCACCTCCTCAGCTCAGCAAAGTGCCAGGACAGGGGTTTGCTGGGAGCCTCCATCGATATTTCCCTGTTTCTTGGGAAAGGTGAGCCTGGGATGTCTCCCGTTTTTCTCTTGCAGCATCCCAGGGGGAAAAGGTAAACCGGACACTCGATGACCTCAACCAGGAGGGCATGTGCTCTTCCTCAAAAAATATTTTGGAAAGGCTGCCTGGAATGCTGGTATGGCTTCCTCTGGGCTGGGGAATTTTTCCTGTTGCTGACAGGGCTTGGATCAGGCCCAGGAGAAGAGGTTGGGAACGCAGCTGGAGCTGTGATGGCATCTTTATTTTGGGTCCCATCTTCTCCCACCGTTGCATGTGCACAATAAACTGTGGGAAGGGCTCTCTTTGGGAAGGATTCAGCCCGTGGGATGAAACTCAGTGATTGCAGCAGAGAAATACCCAGAATATCAAGAAATAACCAGAAATATACCAAGAGTGCACCCAGATAAAAGCAGGTCTGAAGAGGTTTAACCCCCAGATTTAATCCCTCAGTTAAATGAGGAATGGGTTTTGCTCCAGCTCAGTGGGAAAGAGCAGAAATGAGACCAACAAAAGGCAGAACTTGAGGAAAGTGCTGCAAACACACATCATTTTGCACCAAACACCACAGATTCAAACATGAGAATGGTTTTCTGGAGAGGCTGTGGCTGCTCCATCCCTGGAAGTGTCCAAAGCCGGGTTGGATGGGTCCCTGAGCAACCTGGGCTAGTGGAAGGTGTCCCTGGCTGTGGGAGGGGGGGTGGAATGGGATGGACTTTAAGGTCCTTTCCAACCCAAACCCTGCTATGATTGTATGAAAGGGAAACCAGGAGTGAGGCTCTGCTGCCACAGCTGGGTCTGTGCCAGCTTGACCATGCAGACAACACAACTCAGACAGAGAGGGCACATCCCTCCAGCCCCCAGCAGGACATCCAGTGGCTTCCCATGGCCAGGGAGGTCACCCTGCTCCCCTGGAGCTCCAGAGCTTTCTGGTCCTGCCTCCCCACCTGGGCCAGTGATCCATCCAGAAAGGTGATCCTGGATCCGTATGATGGAGACAAACTGTTTGAAACTCACTGCAGGCTCTTGGCAATCCTGGAAGTCTCAGGGAGGGTGGTAATCCTTTTCCCCAGGGAATTCAGGAGGCTGGTGGTCCTTTTCTTTTCCATGATAGATGGAAGTAGAATATTTCCTCTGCTTCGTTGTTTTCAATCCATTTCAGGAGCTCAGCAAGTTTCCAAAGAGAAGGGTGGGTTGGCACCACCTTAACAATAACTAATTAAAGGTAATTATTTAGCTGGCTGAAAATATTTGGATTCCACAAGGAACACTCTGCAGTTGGCTGGCAAAAGGCAGGAAGAAGGTGCTTTATCCAGAAGCAGGTCCTCGTGTTGGTTGGCGTGGTGGGGAGAACTTCTCACCGAGGCTTTTCATGCACCAGGCACTCACACAAACCAGGCCAAGAACCTGTACAGCCAAAGTGATCCTTGAATTTTGGAGGGTAAAGAAGTGCCTTTCCCACCCTATTTCATGGCAATTAGGAATTCCAAGGGGAGGTGGGCAGAGCAAGAGGGAGCAGCTTCACTCCCACTCTCCGCTTTTCCTCTGAAAGCTGCTGCCTTAGAGGGTAGAGATGAGAGTTTTTTTGAAGTCAGTTCCTCCCAACACACATTCTCTGCTAGAAAAACAACTTCAAAACCACACAACAAGCCACAAATTGGATAATTTTTTTGACTTAATCAGTACATTCTGCCTGATGACTTCAGTGCACGGGAAAAGGCTGTTTCTCAGAAGTGAAGGGCCAGGGAACTGCCAGTCCCTGCTTTGGAGCAACGGGTGAGCACCAAGCTGAGCTTTAATGATTGGGATTGGGAAGCCTGTTTTCCAGTAAATCCGTGTTTATGTATGCTATTTTCCTCCTCTGCCACTTCACTTTTCTGCCTCTGGTTCCCTGTGCCCTGTGTGGGCACCAGGAATTGTGTGTTGCTGGAAAGCACAAAGCAGAATGTGGCAGAGTGACCCAGCCTGGGACAGGATTTGCCCACAAAGAGCCAAACCCTGTGGATTCTCAGCTTTTCACAATCTTCCTTCCACGGAAAATAGGCAATTTGCAATTGAAAGGGATCTGCTCTTGGACAGGCAATCCCTGGCTCTGGGGGCCCCAGCAAAGTGATGGGAGCAGGTCAGTGATTTTTGGGCAGCCAGAATTCCAAAGAATTTGGGGTCACCAGGGAGGTGGCAGATGCCCCTGTGACTTGGAGAGCCAGCCAGATCCCGAGGAGATGCTGCTCTTCAGCAGTGAGGGAAGTGATGAAGGGACTCTCCCTCTGGTGTGATGACCAAGCCAAGGCTGGCAGCCTCCCTGGGGGAGGTTTAGACTCAGCCCAAACTCAGGCTCAGGTGTGTTTTGGAGAGGGAACAATCCAGAACCCCCTCAGCCTCTGCAAACCAGGCTGCACCAGCAGCACTTTTACCCCCCACACCCTTCATGGGGGGCTTCAAAAGATGAGCCCGAAAGAAAACCTGAAGCACTTCTGAAGGGCAAGGGGGCTCCAGAGAAGACCAGACCCCACCCTGACCTCTCACTCCGGTGCCTCCAGGCTGGCTGCACCTTTCCAACAGGGATCCCTCAGTTCCCTGGATCAGCTTCCCTGATTTTTTAAGCCTGTAACAACACCAGGGTCGTTGGGGCAGCGAGGTTGGGTTTGTGGAAGAGAAGGCAACAGCTTTTATTGACATCTCTAACCAAAACCTCACAGCCTCCTCTTGCTGAAGGTGTGCACTGAACATCCCATAAAGCTTCCCAGCTGAATTCCAGGGAAGATTCCGGAGTGTTTCCTGGTGACTTCTCCCAATTTGTTAATTCGTTTGAGGTACTCAAACTGTTTTCTGCACGGTCTGAACCGGCCATAGGTCTCTGAAGCCTGGGCTGGGCAGCTGGAGCACGTCTGACACCCCCAGCCACACAAACAAGCACTCACAAAGCCTCAGATGGGATATTTGCCAGCAAATATCGTTGGGATATTGGCTAGAAAATCCTGGGATTTGCCACTGCCCCTTGGGGTGATGATGGGCAGGGCTTAAGGTGATCCACGGGAGGAGGGGGGTTTCAGAGAAGTGATTCAGAGGAGGGTTTTTAGGGGTGAGCGAGTGCAGTTTTTATCTCTACAAAGGCAAACTTCGGTTTTCCAGCCCACATGTACCCTCTGGAGCAGAATTTCAAGGAAAAGAAACTCCCTGCATACTTCTGGATGCCTCACTTGCTGGGGGAGGGTTGAATCACAGCGTTTGACTAATCCCACCAAGAAATCCAGCTTTCTCCAGAAAAACTCACCATGGCACAACTTCTGTTACTTCCCCTCCTCTGAACCAAGACACAGTCAAAATGTTTCCCCAGAGATGTAAAAGCTCAAACACTTTGCTCAGACTCTTGCCTGGTGGAGATCATCCAACTTTCAGTTTCCAAGGCCTCACAAACATGTGCTCAGGAGGGAACACAGCCCATGCCAGTGGTGCAAACAGAACCAAAAGCAGCCTGATGAACACACAGAGTAATTTCCTCCAAGGTTATTACTTCATGTTCCTTCACAACGTGCAGGGCAAGAGAAAACAACTTACATTGGAGAGGTGGAAGCAGCAGATTCCCAGAGTCCTTTGACCCTCAGGATCTGGGGTGGCTTTTCAGGGTTTTCCACTTCCCAGGCTGAGCTTCAGCACAGTTTCCAACAATTTGCTTTCTAACCCAGAAAAGAGAATCCCTTCAAAGCAACTCTTGACTTCCTCTTCTTTTGTCTCCTCACTCCCTGGGTTGCTCCTTTTAATTTTGTTTTCTGATGGAACATACTGAAGGACATTAAAGAGGAACAGCCTGTGCCAGGGGTGGCTGCCACCGTGCCACGGGGGTGAGAGTGATTTCCCCTTGCAGGAAGGGTTGCCTGCCTTGCCTGCAGCCCTCAGACTGCTTGGGGAGCCCAGGAGAGCTGTGGCACAGCGGGCAGGATGTCCAACTCAGAGAACAATTGCCATCAGGATGTGTTCTTAAGGTCAGGAGTGGGAGCAGAAGCGCCAGAGGCTCAGCCTGGAAGCCTCAATCTCCATGCCAGGACCTCCCCAGAGGGCAATATCCAGGCTCCAGAGATAAATGAGGCTTCTCAGCACAGACACAGAGGAGCTGGAGCTGGACCAGTCCTGCCTCCCCTGGAGCAGCAAGTGCCACCCTGGGCACCTCTGGGTGCCTGGAGGAGGGACCAGTCCACAGCAGGCACGGGGTGTTGTCTCCATAACCTGCTCTCCATGAGGAGGGCCCCAGAGCTGAGCAGAAGTTGGCCAATGCCCAAAATGACATGGGAGCATCCAGGGAGCATCCTGGAAAGGTCCCTTGAGACAGGACAGCGATGCCCAAAGCTGGAGCCACCCGGAAAGGGATGAGCAGCTTCTTTAATGATACATAATGAAGGGAGGGACAGGACCACACCTCTTCCCTGAGATGAGCAGGAGAGGAGAGGAGAGGAGAGCAGCCGTGACCAGCAACATCCAGCTGCCCACGTCAGCACAACCAGCCAGTCCCCTGGGGGCAGGACAGGGAGCAGGAAGGCACTTATGGACCCTCAGCATGAGCAGGGGAAGGGAATCCAGCAGGGACTCCCAGAAAGTTGGACACAATAAGGTGGCACTGTCCCCCAGCCAGGCTGGGGAAGGGAACCCAGCAGGGACTCCCAGCAAGCTGGACACAAGAAGGTGGCACTGTCCCCCCCACCTCCATGAGGCCAGGCTGTGCCCCAAAGCAGTGCCATCCCTCAGCCCTGCACTCCCTTGCCCTTCCTTCTCCTCCTGCAGCTGTGGTTGCAGCGGGGTGTTTTCCTGCCCAGCCCACAAGCCCACGTGTGCGGAGACTTGCCCATTCCTCCCCCAAAGCCCCCTGAGCCATGGCATTGACGTCAGCAGCGTGCCAGCTGTCAAACACGGCAGATTAGGGCTTGGTGCGTGTGCCTCCCCGGGCAGGTGAGCAACACTCCCTGCCCAGCAGGAACGGGCACATTGCAGCAACCCTGCTCTGGCCCTGGGCACGAGACCCGGCGCCATCCCCGGCGGGGCCAAGTCGTGCCCGGGCAGCCGCCGAGACACAGCCATGGCGAGGGCACAGGGGCTGGGAGGGTTGTCCTGCGTGCCAGGAGATGTGCAGTGCCAGGAACAGGCCTGGGGCATGTCCCTCCCTGCTCTGCCCAGCGCAGGGACAGAGGCTGTGACGTGCTGCCTCTTGCAGAGCTGGGGCACGGCCCAAGCCACGGCCTCACAGACCTCCTGGGGCTTCAGCCTTGGGGTTCTCCTGGGGCAGAGAAACCTCTGCAGGGCACTCAGTCCCAAGCCTGGGCATCAGGGAAAGCCTGGGGTACAGCTGGGTGGGCACCAGCTTGGGGGAGCAGCTGGAAAAACTCCTGGAAAATGGGAAGGGAGCTGCTTCCAGTCATCATACCTGACTGTCTCATGGCCCTGGCTTTGCACACCAACCTGCTGCAGGCACAAGGTGCCAGCAGGACTGCCAGGCCCTGTCTGCTGCCAGAGGAGAGGTGGCAGGACTGCAAACACCAAGATCACCCAGCAGTGTTTGGTGGGAACTCCTTTCCTCACCGCTCGGCTCCCAGGCTGGGCTTGACACAGAGCAGGGAGCCTCAGGGACAGAGGAGAGGCAGAAACATCCCTGTGAGCAGAGCTGAACCAAAGCCACCAGCAGGGGCACCAGCAGGGCACCAGCCTTGCTCCCAGCCTTCACCCCTCACCGCACAAGCAGAGCCAGGAGGGCACCTGAGGTTAAAGAAACACGATCTTGACACCCAGAGTTACAAACACACAAAGATGTGACAGTTCCCAGCACGAGCTACAAACCCTGCTGGGCTCGTGCCCTGCTTGCTGGGAACATCTCCCAGCTCGGGGTGCCTCCTGCTCCAGGGGCAGGACCCGCTGGGGAGCTGTGCCAGGTACAGGAGGAAAGCACCTGGCTCCCCCAGGTGACACATCACTGCCTGGGGACAGGGGCACAGCGTGCCAGCCTCCAGATCCTGCCCCTCCCTCCACGCCAGGTTGGCAACACCAAGCCCTGGTGTCTCCTGGTGCTGGCCAGGGCTCCTGTAAGTCCCTGTGCCCACATGAATACCCACTGGGGAGGTCCTGCCACGAATGATGGTGGCACTGCAGAGTGGCACGAGCTGGCCCACACTTCCCTGAGGAGGAGGAGGACAGGAGGGGGCAACAGGGCAGAGCCTGCAGGTGCTCCTGCCCTGATGGCCCCAAGTTCTTCAGAAGGAGCACAGAGCCTTTAGGCAGCAGCCCTGAATGGTGTGAGGAGCCATCAGCTGGGGGTTTGCTGCTCCTGGGCTTCCCTTCCCCAGCTCCAGGGATCAGCTCAGGCCCAATCCTGTTTGTTGGAGCATCTGCCTGACAGCCCAGCCAGGCTGCACTTCGGGATGCCCACCAAGAGCAGAAAGAAGCAATGCCCAGGTCAGGAGCTGCTCCAGGGGCAGCAGGATGGGAGGGACAGCAGTTTCTCTGTTGACTTCTCCTCCCCACGAGTGGTCCCTGGTGTGCTGCACCTTCTCACGCCCTTCACTCCAAACCTCCTGGCACACCTCACCCTTCACCAAACCTTATCTGAGGGCCTGGCCCAGCACGGCCGGATGGGAGGGGAGCAGATGGCCCTTCAAGTCCTTCCCATTTGTTCTCCCTCAAGACGCCCTCAAAGGAAAACCCTTGAAGTCATTGTTCTATTTTGGTCCAAGCAGGGCATCCAGCATGGCTCGTGCCAGGAGGGGCTGCACCAAAGGAAACTGCTCCAGGAGAAGGGGCTGACCAGGTGGAACATCCAACCCAAAGCCAAGACGACCTCGGCCACATCCCACCCACCCGTGGCTGACGAGACACCTAAAGCACTTCATCGCTCCTGGCAAGAAGGTTCCCTCCAGGAGCTGGGATGGCAACAAGGATGGACAATGCCATGACTCAACACGACTCAACACAAGGCAGGCCTTCTCCCCTCTGCAGGAATGTCACCAGGGCTGCCTGGCATGGGGGGAGGACAAGGGCAGAGGAACAGAGTGTTGGGAAGAGCAGCCTCAGACAGCTGGGGGTGCTCAGCCTGGAGAAGAAAAGGCTCCAGGAAGACCTTATTGCAGCCTCTCAGTACCTACAGGGAGCTCAGGAAAAAGAGGGTCAGTGAATTTTGACACAAGCAAAGAGTGGTGGGACAAAGGGGAAGGGTTTGAAACTAAAAGAGGTGAGATTTACATTAAATTCTGGCCAAAAATTCTTCACTCAGAGTGTAGAGGGGCCCTGGCACAGGTTGGGCAGAGAAGCTGTGGCTGCCCCAGCCCTGGGAGTGTCCAAGGCCAGGCTGGATGAACTTGGAGCAACCTGGGCTATGGAAGGTGTCCCTGCCCATGGCAGGGGGTGGAATGAGATGGGCTTTAAGGTCCCTTCCAACCCAAACCATTCCATGACTCTTTGAAAAGCCCAGGGTGAGATTTCCCATAGAAAAACTGTGCAAAGCCCAGCTCTCCCCTCCTGGCCAGGTTTTGGGAGGTCACACCCCCCAGGAGCCCACCCTCTGCTGCTGAGGGACTTTTCCTGCCCCTGTGGCTCCCTGGATGGAGATCCCTCGTTGTGAAGACACTGCCCAGGGAGGGCCCAGCTGCCCATCCTGACACCACGCTGTGTCCCAGGCAGGTGGCAGCCACCCCAGCCCTGTCCCCACATCACTCAGCTGCCCCCCAGCCCTCCCTACACCCCCTCAGTGGTATCTCAATTTCTCCCAGGTCCAGCTCCCCGTGACCCAAACCATCCCACGGTTCCCTCGTGCCTTCCCCGCTGGGTTTCCCACCTTTGGAGAACACGACTGTTCTGAGTTTCTCCACCTTCCAGGAGGAAGTTTCCCCCGCTGGAGCCCAGGAGATGGACCTGTTTCAGCCACTGCATCCTCCTCTGAAGCACCTGCAGAGCCCAGGCTGTCCCCAGACACTCCTCTTCCTCCAAGGGCACGGCTTGCCAGGAAAAATCTTCCCCAAAACTCTGCGGCGAGGTGGACTTTGCCCCAAAAGACACCCAGAAACTGTTGGGAGCAATGAAGGATATCGAGCATGGAAGCACCTATGAAGAGGACCCGGTGGAGCCTGGAAGAGTTTACTCCATTCCCAAGAGGAATGTAGTGCCGGACTGGTTTTAAAGGACTAAGATTTACCACCCCCCGGAGCGGTAATGGGGGGGATGTGTGTCACCACAGGCTTCGAAGAGACTGTGTGGTGCCAGTTTTGCTGTAGTTTTAAATGCTCTCCGTGGTTGTTGCTGTTGTGCCATCGTGGCGGTTCTTCTTGTTGCTTTTCCCTCATGATCCTCCATTTTGTCCCTTCTTCCCCTCACAGTTTTCCCGCCTTCCCCTCACGGTTTTCCCGCCTTCCCCTCACGGTTTTCCCGCCCTTCCCCTCACGGTTTTCCTGCCCGTCCCCTCACAGTTTTCCTGCCCTTCTCCTCACGGTTTTCCCGCCTTCCCCTCACGGTTTTCCCGCCCTTCCCCTCACGGTTTTCCTGCCCGTCCCCTCACAGTTTTCCTGCCCTTCTCCTCACGGTTTTCCCGCCTTCCCCTCACGGTTTTCCCGCCCTTCCCCTCACGGTTTTCCTGCCCTTCCCCTCACAGTTTTCCTGCCCTTCTCCTCACGGTTTTCCCACCTTCCCCTCACGGTTTTCCTGCCCTTCCCCTCACAGTTTTCCTGCCCTTCTCCTCACGGTTTTCCCACCTTCCCCTCACGGTTTTCCTGCCCTTCCCCTCACAGTTTTCCTGCCCTTCCCCTCACGGTTTTCCCGCCATTTTCCTGAGCCCTGTTTCCCGATTGGTCTACGCGGCGCCGTCCCAGATTGGCTATCCGGTCGCTATGGTTGCTGTGCTCTTATCCAATCCCCTCCCTGTTGCTACCCTCCATCCCATAATTTCTCTACCCCGACGCTATAAATACCCCGGTTCCCAATAAGCTGTAGCTCTCTCGGATCCCGCCTGTGGTGTGTGCGGCGGTTCCTTGGGGGGTCACCCCATCGGTCACGGCTCCCGCACAGAAACAAACACACCCCCACCCAACAGCCCCGTCGGTGTTTCCTCTTAAATGGCACAGCCAGGGAGGAAGGAAAGAGGAAGGAATGGGGTTGTTTTCCTTCCCGTGGGGTTGCACAAGAGCCTGAGGAGCTGGAGCCCCACGTGAGGGGCAGTGCTCGCCACGCTGAGCTCGCTGAGCAAACAAAGCAGCCCATCACCAAACAGCTCCATGGGGAGGATGGCCCGCAGCTCTGCCTCATCCCTGGGCACCTGGAACCACCCAGCCCTCAGCCAAGGGGTGCCAGGAGGGCATCCCGGCCCGCTGTGGCATCAGGGATGGACCAGCCCTCCATGCTCTTCCCAGCCTGGGTGTGACTGGCCCCAGTGCTGCTGGGCTGGAGATTCCTGCTGCAATCCTTACCCTCCTGCTGCCATCCTCCCCATCCTCCTGCCATCCTCACTCTCCTCCTGCCATCCTCACTCTCCTCCTGCCATCCTCACTCTCCTCCTGCCATCCTCACTCTCCTCCTGCCATCCTCACTCTCCTCCTGCCATCCTCACTCTCCTCCTGCCATCCTCACTCTCCTCCTGCCATCCTCACTCTCCTCCTGCCATCCTCACTCTCCTCCTGCCATCCTCACTCTCCTCCTGCCATCCTCACTCTCCTCCTGCCATCCTCACTCTCCTCCTGCCATCCTCACTCTCCTCCTGCCATCCTCACTCTCCTCCTGCCATCCTCACTCTCCTCCTGCCATCCTCACTCTCCTCCTGCCATCCTCACTCTCCTCCTGCCATCCTCACTCTCCTCCTGCCATCCTCACTCTCCTCCTGCCATCCTCACTCTCCTCCTGCCATCCTCACTCTCCTCCTGCCATCCTCACTCTCCTCCTGCCATCCTCACTCTCCTCCTGCCATCCTCACTCTCCTCCTGCCATCCTCACTCTCCTCCTGCCATCCTCACTCTCCTCCTGCCATCCTCACTCTCCTCCTGCCATCCTCACTCTCCTCCTGCCATCCTCACTCTCCTCCTGCCATCCTCACTCTCCTCCTGCCATCCTCACTCTCCTCCTGCCATCCTCACTCTCCTCCTGCCATCCTCACTCTCCTCCTGCCATCCTCACTCTCCTCCTGCCATCCTCACTCTCCTCCTGCCATCCTCACTGTCCTCCTGCCATCCTCATGGTCCTCCTGCCATCCTCACCCTCCTGCTGCCATCCTACCCATCCTGCTGCCATCGTCACCATCCTCTTGCCATTCTCACCATCCTCTTGCCATCCTCACCATCCTGCCATCCTCACCCTCGGCTCCCATCCGTGTGTTTCCTCGGCAGCCACACCAGACACTGCCCTTGTTTGAGCAGGCAAAGCCAGGAGGTTCTGGGTGTGGAGTGTGACAGGGACACCTCCCACCAGCCCAGGGTGCTCCAAGCCCCGTCCAGCCTGGCCTTGGACACTCCCAGGGCTGGGGCAGCTCTGCAGGGGGGTCTCCCCTGGGGGGGCAGAGGGGCACAATCCCCCCCTGCCCTGCTGCCCACGCTGGGGGACCAGCCCAGGGCACGGGGGGGGGCGTTTCTGGGCTGAGGGGGAAGGAACGAAAACTCGAGACTGGGCAATTCCAAACAAACTCTGAGCAATTAGCAGACACTCAGAGCCGCTTCCTCCCCCAAATGATCTCCGAGATTACAGGATTTTTGCAGTCAGACACAAACCATTTCCTGATTTCCTGTGCCAGGGCTGGCCAAGCAGCGGGCGATGCTCAAGGAGGGAGTGACGCGTTACCGATATCTGTGCCACGCGCGAAGGAAAACAATTCTCCTCCAACACGGGGGAAAAAAACCCCAAAACTAATTAAAGCCTTTTAATGAAATGACATTCATTGAGACATTTTTCCCTATTAGAGCCCAATTTGTGTTGCAGTTTGTGGTTCTTCAGGGCTGGGATTGGCTGTAGCACCTTGATGAGCTGTTCACACGAGGAGCGGACTCCGGACCTGGGGATTTTGAAGGGAGCACATTGAAAGCAAAGCTCAGAGAAGCCCCATTTGGCAGGTCTGTGGTGTTTCCTGCAGATCTCCCACCCATCCTGTGGTGGGGCAGCAGAACCAGCTCACCAAAGCTGGAGCAACCCGAGCCCACAAGGATGGGAGAACCAGGAAAGCCTCAGGCTGTGGAGCCACAGAGACCTGCCAGGCACCGATGTCATGGAAGAAACCCAACTTACCTTCTAACTGATGCTGCTCCTGGGTGGGAAGGGGGTTGTTGTTGAGCTGGGATGAGCATGGAACAGGAGATGTCCACATGCCACCAAATCCCAGCTTTGGGCACGGCCCAGCCATGGATTTTGGGCTGGCACAGCCGGGAGATGCAGGTCTGCCCAGGCACGGGACGAGCACGACATGGAGGTGCCACCAGCTCCATGTGGGGGTCCAACCAGCTCCAAGTGGGGGTCCAACCAGCTCTCTGTGGGGATCCAGCCACCTCCAAGTGGGGGTCCAACCAGAACTACATGGGGATCCAACCAGCTCCATGTGGGGGTCCAACTACATCCACATGGGGTTCCAACCAGCTCCACATGGGGGTCCCACCAGCTCCACGTGGGGGTCCAACCAACTTCACGTGGTGATCCAACCAGCTCCACATGGGAGTCCAACCAGCTCCACGTGGGGATCCAACCAGAACTACATGGAGGTCCAACCAACTCCATATGGGGATCCAACCAGCTCTACATGGGGGTCCAACCAGCTCCATGTGATGGTCCAACCAGATCTTCATGGGTGTCCAACCACCTCTACACGGGGGTACAACCACATCTACATGGGGGTCCAATCAACTCCACGTGGGGGTCCAACCACCAAGGGCCCCAGGGCCACCCCTTCACCACCAGCAGCAGGGAAGGGGAGGGCGAGTTTCTGCTCCGGGAAGCCGGAGGAAAAAACGGACCCGCCGCCAATTAATATCAGATGAACTTTGCCAGGCCAGGGGAAGCACATAAAAAAGGAATGGCAGCACTCAGAGCTTCCTGAGAGTGCAGAGCAGCTCATCAACCCTCCCGGAGAGGAAACATTCCTGGGAGGGAGGGAGGGCTGCTCCGTGTGCTCTCCCACCCTCCCCCTCCTTCCTACGGCTCCCAATCTCCCCGCTGGGATTTGGGGCTGTGGAGAAATAGGATGTTAATTCCCTAAACACCGGAGGTTCAAAGAGCTCTGATCCAAATCAAGCAGAGATTTAGGGAGGGGATAATGGTCAAAGATTCCTGCTTTTCCGATGATCACACTGAGAAGTGTCTGAGAATCCGTGGAAAAACTGCTTCAATTAACCTCTTTTTTTTCCCCTTAAAGCTCAGAGATTTGAAGATTAGAGAAACACACCCAGCATGGGTCGGGCTGTCCGGGGGGGAAACAAAGGAGCTTTGAGAGAATGAGGTGTTTCTGTAGACTCAGAGACAATATCCACAAGTCCCTTCTTGCAGCAAAGCATGTACAACCAAAGGGCATGAAGGTTTTTATTATTAAAGTCTTCTTTTTTCCCAGTTATTTGGGAGTCATCCCGAGGCTTTGCAGCATGGATAGTTGTCCCCTGATGTGGGGCATTCCTCGGGACACACGTGGGGGAAAGGACAATCCTCAGCCCCGTGGAACTGCACCAGAAGCAGCATTTCATTTATCCCCAAAGACTTGCTGTACTTCCAAAGCTCCATGATCAGGTCAGGAGGAAACTCCTCAGCAGGAAACTTAGTGGGGTGTTGTCAGGAAGGGATGAGAGAGGGCAAAAAGAGGCCAACAACCCAGAGTTTACCCATGCCAGGGTGTGTATAACCCCCTGGTCCTTGTAAAATGGGGGATATTGAGAGCTTTTCACACTCCAGATGTGCCAGGGTGTCAGGGGAGGGGAGAAGGCAGGTGTGGAGCAAAAGAAGAACAAAAAAAACCCCAAAGCAATACCAAAATCCTGGTGCTCTGTGTGGTGCAGAGCTTGGGGCAC
This sequence comes from Scytalopus superciliaris, assembly GCA_013400415.1. Lineage (NCBI taxonomy): Eukaryota > Metazoa > Chordata > Aves > Passeriformes > Rhinocryptidae > Scytalopus > Scytalopus superciliaris. The sequence continues at coordinate 61,121 of VXBX01006126.1, read as the reverse complement.
TGGGCATGGTGAACACCCCGAGGGTTTCAAGGGAACACCAGAGCAGAGAAATGCAGGTCTTGGTAAACAGGAGGACCATTTGGCTTGGAATGTTTTCATCCAAACTGGAAAGGGCTGGAGGCCACAGGAAGGCTCCAAAGGACTCCAAGCCTGCCCCTGCTCTTCCTCTGCTCCCTGAGCCTGCTCTGGCCAGGGCTGGGAGGGAGAGCAGGAACCTGGATCTGCCCCAGGATGCTGTTCCAAAACCTTCCACAGAATCCTTTGGGTTGGAAAAGCCCCTCTGAGACGAGTCCAGCCATTCCCCCAGCACTGCCAGGGCCACCCATTGTCCCCGAGTGCCACATCCACGTGTTTTCAAGGATGGGGACTCCACCACTGCCCTGGGCAGCCCCTTCCAGTGCCTGACAGCCCTTTCAATGAAAAAATTCCTCCTGATGTCCCACCTGAACATCTCCTGGTCATTCCCTCCCCTCCTGTCCCCGTTCCCTGGGAGCAGAGCCTGACGCCCCNCTCCCCTCCTGTCCCTGTTCCCTGGGAGCAGAGCCCGGCCCCCCCCAGCTCCCCCCTCCTGGCAGGGACTTGCAGAGCCAGAAGGTCCCCCCTGAGCCTCCTTTTCTCCAGGCTGAGCCCCCCCAGCTGCTCCTCATCAGAGCTGTGCTCCAAAAACTACCTGCACGCTAATTTTTAACATAGAAGGGGAACAGGGATTGCATTTTTTAAGATCAGTCAGAACAAGGAGCAGAACAAGAGCACCCAGTCTGTGGGTCCGTGAGCACAACTGGAAGGAGGAGATCCCAGAACATGCTGAGTTGGATCCCACAAGGATCGAGCCCAGCTCTTAAACCCTGCACAGGCCCATCCCCAGAGCCACACCCTGTCCCCGAGAGATGCTCCCAAGCCTAAGTGACCTCAGGATGTGCAGTGAGGGCACTTTGTCCTGTCCCCAGGAAGCCCTCCAGTTTCTGGGAAGCAGCTCCCAGGTACAGCTTTCTGGCTGAGAGCCTTGGTTGGCACCGTGGGGAGGCTGGGGAGCAGCCAAGGCAGCCTGGGCACACATCCCCTGGGGGCACAACAGCTCCTGCAGACACCCAAGCCCGGCTCTGACGTACCAGCAGAGTGTTTTCCCAAGTGCTGAGCGGGGCTGGAACTCACAGTTATTCCCAGAACCCACGGGCTTTGTGCTGTTCCAGCAGTGCCAAAGCAAAGCAAGGAAGAGACAGGACCAAGAGAGCCCGAGGCAAAGAGACACCACCCAAGGAGAGGGGACTGGCCTCAAGTCACCTGAAGCTTCTCTTGTCCTCCACCAGCAAGGAGAAGGTGGGAATTCTGGACAACCTGGCACCCAAATTCACGGGGATGGCCCTGATTGCCACCCAAGCTGCTGCCACCACCCAGCCTACAAGTGGCATTTTCAACCAGCTGGACACACTGGCACCCAAATATTCATGGAGATGGCCCTGATTGGCACCCAAGCTGCTGCCACCACCAGGGCTGCAAGTGGCATTTTCTAGACCAGCTGGACCCAGAACTGAGCTGCCAGCACCATCCTGCCTGGAGAGAGGATGGACTTGGATGAAAAGCATTTCACTAGAGAACTTTTCAATGGGTTCTCATCATCCCAGTGTGTTGTTGGAACAGGTCGAGGCCAGTTGTCTCCTCAGTCCTGTCAAACCCTTTGCTCCAGAGGTCAAATGTGGTGGTTAATCCAGAATGGCAGCCCATGGAAAGGCTCCCTGGGGATGCAGCACAGCTTTCCCAATCCCACAGGTCCCAGAGTTGCTGGCAGCAGCTCCCTCCTCATGTTCCATGAGCAGCTGACACCCAAGAGGTTGGAAATGCCCTCCAAGACCATGGAGTCCACCCAGCACTGCCAAGGCCACCACAAGTCCCCAGGTGACACATTCCCAAGGCTTTTAATCCCTGCAGGGCTGGGCACTCCACACCTTTTCCCAAGCAGCCTGTTCCAATCCCTGACCACCCTTTTGGTGAAGAATTCTTCCCAAGTATCCAATCTGAAGCTGGCCTGGCCTCTCTCCCCCACCAATCCTTCAGCAAGGCCCCCTCAGCCACCACTGCTTTCTCTTCCCATGTCAAATTTCAAACACATGGGGCATTTGACACCACCCTGCCCCTCGTGGGTGCTGCTTCTGAAGAGGCCAAAGATTGCAACACCAGGAACAGCTTGGCCCTCACCTGCTGGCCCTTTGCTTTTCCCCCCCTTAAACTGCTTTTGTTGTTTCCACACAGTTCCAAGATTAAATATTAATAAAGTTGTGGGATTTTTTTTTTTGTTGTTGTTGTGTGCTTTGGGTTTTGGTTGCTTTACTTTTCCTGTTTTTCCCCCCCCTCTTTGCTCTCTTTCTTGTCCTGCCCAGCAGGAAACCAAACCAAACGCAGTTTGGTCACTGACAGAGCAGCTCTCCACTAATCCCACACATGGTTCTGTGCATCATCCTGGGCTCCTTCTGAGGGCTGTCCTGTCCAGCTGCCCCAGGAAACATCAAAAAATTTACCCAATAAAACCCTCCTGTCAGGCCAACCTCCCTGTTCTCAGCTGGTATTGGGCTATCCCCCTGCTGGTATCACCCTTTCCTCATGCCCATGGCATCAGTACCCTCTTTCCATGCCAGCTTCCTTCCTCCCCACCTCCTAAGACTTCAGACATGTCTCCAAAGGCAAGTTCAGTCACTTCACTTCCCTATTCCTTCAAGCCCTTTCCCTCACACCACATTATTCACTCTGTCCTTTGGCATTTCCTAGACAGCTTGGGTTGGAAGGGACCTTTAAAGCTCCCCCCAGTGCCACCCCCTGCGATGGGCAGGGACACCTCCCACCAGCCCAGGTTGCTCCAAGCCCCATCCAACCTGGCCTTGGACACTCCCAGGGCTGGGGCAGCCACAGCTTCTCTGCCCAGCCTGTGCCAGGGCCTGCCCACCCTCCCAGGGCACAATTCCTTCCCAATATCCAGCCTAAATTTCTCCTCTTTCAACTTGTTCCCATCACTCCTCGTCCTGTCACTCCAGTTCCTGAGGAACAGTCCCTCTCTGGATTCCTTGTAGCCCTTCACATCCTTGAAGGTGCTCTGAGATCTCCAGCTCCCTCAGGCTGTCTCCCCAGGGAAGGTTTAAGCAGAGCTGCATCTCCCTCTGGGCTCCTCCTGGCTCAAAGGCGAGGCTTGGAGGGCAGTTTTATCTGAAGTGCCACAAGCTCTGCCCTGTTTGGCTGGAGAGGAAGGACTGGGGGGCACAGCTGGACTCTCTGAGGGTGAGGGGCTTGAGAACCAAGAGAAGGTTCCCCCAGTGCTGGAGGGACAGAGGTGGGACACAGGTGGTTCAGCAGCCCCAGAGCCAGGTGAGCTTGAGAGCAGCTTTTCCATGTTGGGTGCAGCACTTCATTTGCATCCAGGCATGTCTGGAGGAAACTCCTACTTGCTTTCATCCAAGCTTTGCTTCCAGCCTTCCACAAGTCTGTTCAGGAGGCTGAAGCACCACAAACATCTTGGAGTCCCCTCTCCCGACTCCGTCCTTAGAGCAACTGGCTTTTGTAGGGTGAGCAAGGCGGGGGCCTGCACAGAACTGGGTCTTAAAAACCATTCCAACAGTGCAAATGCTTGTCTGGAGGGGGTTGGACAGTCCAAGAGTTGAGGCCTCTGCTCCAGGTCTCTCCCACACCAGGACACAGGTCCCAGCCATGAGCATTGTCATCTCCAGGGTGACAGGAAGGGCACCACACAGATCTGGTTTCAGCAAGGAGAATTCACCTCCCCAGCCCAAAGTCCTCAGGCTGGGGGATCACTTTGCAGCCAGGGGGTTTGGTTGGTTCCTCCCTGTTTTGGCTCCACAGGGATGCAAGGCAAGGAAAGAGTTCTTGGATGCTGGAGGGTTTCTCCCAGCTTGTCAGGTCCAGAGTTATGGGATTGTTGCACAACAGAAGGGGCTGAGCTGAAACTTCCTGGGCCAAAAAAAAAGCTGCATTAAACTAAACTAAGTCATCTTGTTTGAGAAACCAAGGTGGAAGGTGGAAAGCCTGAGCTGCAGAAGGGGCTGGGGGGCAGGAGGGATGGAGAGGAGGAGCTGGGGTTGCTGCATCCAGCCTCTCCCACCCCAGGAATGCTGGGGGATGAACTGGAGACACACCTGGGGGGATTATTTTGTTTAACTCTGCCTAATTCTTGGGTTTCTCAATGGAAAAATGTTCTCACTGGAAGCTTTAGCAAAGCCCCCATGTGTGGCTGCAGGACACCCAGATAAGCCAAGTGAGAACATGCCAAGCACTCTGCCCAGTCCTTGGCCAACAGTCAGGCCACCAAGTGCCCCCAAACCCCACCAACCCTACAGGCAAGCCTCTTCTCAAAAGCTCCAAGGCCGGAGGTGAGCACAGGCATGGAGGAATGAGATGATCCAATGTTCCCTCCACCCCCAAAATGCCATTTCCACCTGGTATTTGCCAGGTGCACCCCACAGCAGTGAGAGGCTCTCCACATCCTCACCCAGGAGGGAGCAGCACCATGTGGGGCACAGGGGTGGCTGCAGGAAGGGCCTTACCTGGCTGGAAGAAGCTCCTCACTCCCCCAGGAGCAGCCCTGCAGATTCCAGCTGCCAGGCTGGCTCCTTCCCTGGCATTCCATGGCCCTGGGGGAGCTCTTTGGATCCCTCACACCACTTCTCAGAGTTGTTTTTCTCATTTTAAACAATGTCTTTAATTCCTTCCAACGGCTTCTCACTAAAATCCTTGTGCTGAGATCAAAGGCAATGGCTGGATTGGCCTGGGATTCTGGGATAACCATCTGCAGGCACCACCAGGAGTTCACCTGACAAGACACTCACAACCTGTGGGGTCAGAGACCATCTGAACTACAGGCACAAACACCCCACAGGCTGTGGGAACACCCTTCATGTGAGCTCTCACCTTGAGGTGACAGCTTTCCCACTGGCACTTGGGTTGGGGTGTGGGACTTGGGCTGGGATGCACAATCTGGTGTTTTCCAAGAGAAACACTTGGGAACTGGCACTGGGGAGCTTTGGGATTGCCCTGCAGAGGATGGATGGGCCAATACAGCTGGCTCTGAGTGCACAGACCCACCTGTGAGGAACATGTTTGATGCACTCCAGCCACTCTTGTCCCAGAGAAATACTTCTCCTGGTTGGTTTTTTTTATCTTCAAAATGATTCCTCTCCATTAGCTACCACCAAAATGTTTGAACTTCAGTGCCCTCACAGGAATTCCACCATTCTGGCCATATTTCCATGTGCTTCTCAAAAGCACTCGCTGACCTTTCCATGCCACACAGTTTTGAGCACACCACGAGTGTCTTTCCAGACAAAAATCACTGAAAGCCTCCTCAGATCCCAGCCAAAGGCTGTGGGACACTCTGGTGGGGTGGTGATTCCAAGGGCCAAAGCCCAGGGGGGAAAATAATTAAAGAAAACAAGGTCACCTCCAGAAGAAAGGAATGGAACCATCTCCATTCACACCTTCTCCTGCCACATCAGCCCCACTGCCAGCTGAAAGCCTGGAGACAATCACAGTGGGAAACAAAGGACAACCTGAACTTGAGACTGGGCAAGACAAGCACTTGTCTCTTTGAGTTACACAGAAATACCCTGGAGCAGCCACTCTCCAAGTGCTGTGTTCCAGGTGCCCCTCACAGCCCTCATTTCAGACCTCCACAGCTCTCAACCCATCCCTGACAAAGCACTGTCTGCTCTCAGCTTTCTCCTCTCTCCAGGATTTGATCCTCCTCTTCCATCTGAAGTCCTTCCAACAGCTCTGCCCTCTGCCCCCAAAGGGAATCCCATCTCACCCTTCATGGGCATCCAACTGAGTGCTCAACACCTCTTGCCTTTTCCCTCTTTGTGTCTAGTTTTTCTGGCATCACCTTCCTGAGAAAAAACCCACAATCTTCCCCATTTCTCCTTTTCTGTTCCTTCCTCTCCTTGGCTCACCCACCAGCCCTGCTCCATCCCACTCTCCCCAGGGTCACACTGACACTGTTCCATGTACTTTAAGTCTGGAAGTTACTGATGATGTTCTCCTCCCAAGTGACCTGCTCCTCCAGAGCTTCCCTAGAAGGCCATGGAAATAAGATGCAACACACACAGCACTGAAGACAAAGCTATTTGCCATCTTGGATACAATAAATTCCTGCCAGGAATCTATTCAGGGTAGCTCTGCTATCAGCAGAATGCCAATCACAGACTCAGGGAATCATTCAGGTTGGAGAAGACCTCCAAGATCATCCAACCTTTGGCCAAACACACTGAAACAGAGCCCCCAGTGCCACGTCTACTTGTTTATTCCACACTTCCTTGGGCAGCCTGATCCCTGTGGGTGGCGCCTCTTTGAAGGCAAGGAAATCTCCAAAACGAACAGTTTTATCTGCACCTTAACCCACACTGAGGCCTCTCCCAGCCTGTGCTGGTGGGAGGAGACTGGGAGCAGCCCAGGGAAGGCAAAGCTGAGGCAGCTCCCCATTCCCACAGCTCGTGCTGACCGAGTGGAGCAGGTTCAGGTGCAGCACATCCCTAACCCACAGTGGTCAGGTGTCACCTCTGGGACCTCTGGGAGGTGGAGCAGACCTTGCCAGATACACATCTTGGATGCACATGACTCTGCCCCGTGGAGCACACACAGTGGGTGGAGCGTTTTCACTCCCCCGGGGCTGTTTTCCAACCCCCAGGAACTGCTGGAGCAGCAGATCCCACGTGGATGTCAGCAACCCTCCCACTGGCAGCTTCAACAACCACGTCAGCCTCAACAAGTCCTGCCACTGGGCAGTTCCCCAGCTCAGAAAGGCACCAAACCACAGATTGCCCACCCAAGCCAAAGCCCTGCTGCTTCCCCACACGACCCCAAACTCAACCAAAGGAAAGCAGCTGGAGTTCAGTCAGGCAAGCACAGCCCATCACAGCTTGAGCCAGCAGGAAAATCCCCTTCCAGGATCAAGCAAGACTTGGCTCAGTGGGCACAGGAAAGCTCAGGACACAGACCACACGTGACACTGCTCAGAGAGGATGGATTTCCTTCAGCAAGGCTCAGAGCTGTGGGGAGAAGAAAGGCTGCACATCTGCAAAGACACAGCCAAATCCAGCTGCCTCCTGGAACGCTCTGGTGGCTCCAGAGCCTGTCAGGGCAACCCTCCCAGGGCTGCAGTTGCACAAACACTCGAGGCTGTGGCTGCTCAGCTGGGCAGGTGGTGAGAGACAGAAGGCAATCCTTCATGTCTCACCTTCCTGCTGGAGCACGGCGTGCCTCGTGGTGCCACCAGGCAGAGGGTGCAGCCAGCACACAGCTGAGGGCTGCTCTGCAAGCAGCTCTGCTTTATGTACACCGGGGACAGCCCCCCAGGCTGATCCCGGCACGTACTGACCTGAAAAAACCACATTCAGGCCCCCCAGCCAACATCCAACTCAAAACAAGCTGGGAAGGAAGGGGATTTTGGGGTTAAGGAAGGCAGCAGGACAATACCTGAGCAGTTGCCCAGGGAGGGAGGCAGGCAATCCACCTTCCCGTCCTGCCAAGTCCAGCCCAAGCACCACCGGGCCGCGCACGGGGCACGCTGAGGGACGAAGCTTTCACGTTAAGATGTCATAGAAAAACATTCTTTACTCTGCAAGTTGTCTTTACAAATATATATTTATATATTTAAGCCCGTTTGAGGCCATAAAAGCCCATAAAAAAAACAACCAGTACCTTTTTGAAGAAGAGAAACTGCGAGGCAGAAGTCTGAGGGGACAGACCCCCCACCCAGGGGCCGCTCTGGCGCTTCTCTGAAGGCCTTTAGTTAGCACATAAAACCATCCCAAAAATCCTTTGATCTGAAGGGGAGGGGGCACCATCCTTGCCCCACCTTCACCACTCTCTGTATGAGGTAAACTGGGATCACTTTTACATCATCACTTTAAGAAGGAGATGTTGCATCCTGAAGACCAGCTTTTCCAAGGAACGGGTTAGGAAAGGGTTAAGATGCCGCGTGTGGGTCCGACCACAACGTGCTGTTGTCTCAAAAATAGAAGAAGTTGATACTAAAAAGCTATTCCAGATACATACAAGTACAAACACTAGAGCTGGTCAGAAAGATTCAGTTTCAACATTATTTTTTCTTTTTTTTAAAAAAAGCAGGGAAAACCTTCTGCAGTGTGGCTTTTCATTTCCCCTCTCCTCACTTTTCTACCAGTTCCATAAAACCCTCCCAAGAAAAAAAACTCACGTGTCTCGTTGTCAAGAGTGCAAAGTCCATCCAAATCTCGTGGTTCAGGTCACTATCACTACACTTTACAATTATCCTGATGGCAAACCCAAAAGGTCTCGATTTAACTTAGCAAAAGTGAGATCTAGAAAATAATCAACACCAAGAGGTCTTACAAAAAAAAAAACCACAACAACTTGAGACTACTAAGGCAATCTAAGGCACGGTGTTTGGGAAGAAGTGCTTTCTCCCTTTGGTGTTGCTTTATACACATCACGTGTGTGAGTCCCAGAGAGCTGCAGAGGGGATGCCAGGCCTTCTCCCAGGCAGGGAATTCCAGCCTGGGCTCCACTTTCACACATAGGCTCCCAAGGCTGCGTGAAACTCAGTTAGACATTGCACCAGCTGCTGGAACTTGGGTCTTTCTTCAGGGTCTAGGGCCCAACAGCAGGCCATCACTGCAAACCTGCAACACAGGGGAGACAGGAGCACGTCAGCCAGCTGACCACAGCCCCAACCCGAGGGGACACACAGCCCGTGCCACTGGGAAACCTGCTCAGCAGCCAGAGGGGCACAAGGATGTTACAGTGACAGTGAGCAGCTCCTGCAGAGGACAGACAGACTCCTGGGCTGAGCAGCACCAGAGCTGCTGGGCTGATTTAGGGTAAGAGCCTGAGGCAATCCAGGAGGGTGCAACAGACAGTCATTGCAAATTGCTCCACTGCTTCAAAGCATGGGATCATGGAATGGTTTGGGGCAGAAGGGACATTAAAGGCTACCTCGTCCCACCCCCTGCCATGGGCAGGGACACCTCCCACCAGCCCAGGGTGCTCCAAGTCCTGTCCAACCTGGCCTTGGACACTTCCAGGGATGGGCAAGCTGTGCCAGGGCCTTCCCACCCTCACAGGGAACAATTCCTTCCCAATATCCCATCTAACTCTGCCCTCTGGCAGCTTCAACCTATTCTCCATTGTACTGTCCCTCAGGGCTTTTGTCCCCAGTCCCTCTCCAGCTCTCCTGGAGCCCCTTTAGGCACTGCAAGGGGCTCTCAGGTCTCTCTGGAGCCTTCCAAGTGAACACCCCCAGCTCTCCCAGCCTGTCTCCAAAGCAGAGGGGCCTCCAGCCCTCGGAGCATCCCCGTGGCCTCCTCTGGCCTCGCTCCAGCAGCTCCATGGCCTTTTTCTGTTGGAGGAGCTGGAAGCAGCTCTGCACACAGGCAGTGTGAGAGGCAAGAACCCTTTCTCTGCCAGCCAGCTGAGCCAGCAGAGGTTCCCCCTCCCCCAGGGCGTGCACTTACAGCTCGTCAGGGCAGTTGATGGGCTGGGCTATTCGGTAGCCGTCCTTCAGGTAGGCGGCCATCTCGAAGGGGTCGATGTCCACGTAGGGTGTCTGGCCCAGGGTCATCAGCTCCCACAGGGTCACTCCAAAGGCCCACTGCAAAGGGACAGGGCATGACATGCTGAGTCCTCACAGCTCCCTCAGGCACTGCCCAAAGCCACTCATACATGAGGACACGCAGCAAGAAAGCTTTACATAAAGTCCACGTACAACACGACAACGTAACGTCTCGAATTGGGCTAATTAAGAATCCCAGAGCTGGTGTTAAGTCACCCAGAGAAGCTGTTGGATTCTCCATCCCTTGAAGAGTTCCAGGCCACCTGGGCAGGGCTTGGAGCAATCTGAGCTAGTGGAAGGTGTCCCTGCCCATGGCAGGGGGTGGGATGACATGAGGTTTAAGGCCCATTCCAACCCAAACCCTTCCATCACTCTGTGAAGCCAAATTAATGTTAAAATTTTAGTGCACTGAGATATCAGTGTTAAAACTCTCCTTTTTTTATCTAAGCTGATGTAGAAATAGGATGGACCATTTCACTTCCCAGTTCATATAAGTCATATGACCTGATCTCCAAGGAAGACCTGCAGGAAAACCATTACAGTCACATATTTCCTGCATTTCTCACCGTGTCATTTCAGAACAGTTTAAATCTAAACAACATGGAACACTGAACTACATTTCAATATAAAATTGGTAACTTTTTCTACATTTTCCTTCTTCAGAATGCCTCAGACAAGGATCTGTGTGAAACTCAGAGGGTCAGAAGGGACCATCACTGTTTTGCATCCACGTCATCTGCGTCCTTGGAAGGTACACTCAGAATGAGGAGTCAGGAGAACAAAATAAAGACTCAACCCAGCAAACCTGACAGCTGGCTCAGCATTCAACACATTCAGCCGACAGCCCCTGCCAGAAGGAGCTTAAAAGGATGAAAAACTCCCATCAGTCAATCCCACAAGGAGCAGAGGACAAGGGAAAATGACTGATCAGCTGGTTATCCAGAGGCCCCGGAGAGCAAACGGGCCGGTGACTCACTGCTCGAGCCACACGTGCTGCAAACATCAGGGTGTAGTAATAAAGGGCAGAATTCTGCAAGGCTCACAAGATTCTGGTTTTGATCAGGAGGAATCCCAGCACTTCCCTTGCCCAGAACCTTAAGGAAGGGATATTTTCAGATGGGGAGGTCGGGGAATGGCAGAGAAACAGACACCACTCTGAGCGGCAGCCGATGGAAATAAAGCTCTTTTTCAAGAGGAAATAAAGCTCTTTTTCAAGCTAAGAAATGAGTGACATGGACATGAGATAAAGGGTGAATCAGCAAATCCACTCTGAGATTTGCTCCTCTTCTAATTCCATCAGGAACTGCAGAAAAGCAGCACAAAGAGAGGCAGAGCTTCGTGCCCAACAGCAGGAAAAACCACGGAGTCAGAATTCCACAGGACCAAGGGCTTGTTTTCCTGAGCTCTGGCTGCCTGCTGGAGCTGCTGGCTGGGGAGAAACACATCCCTGGGAAGCTTTCAAGCCAGCAGAACCTTGGGGAAGGGAGCCATCCAAAAAAGCAAGGCTGGAACAGCTCGGCAGACACCACCCCACACTGTTTGGAGCACGTTGCATCGCTCCTTCCCAGCGCCAGGGAACAAAACATGTGGCATCAGGCCTTGGGCAAAGGCAGCCAGGTAGGTGCAAAGCTGGGGTTTGGGGCAGGTGCTGTTTCTACAGCCAGAAAAACTGCAGTGAGAGTTATGTCTTAGAAGGTGAATGGTATTTATGTCTCTCTATGTAAGGGGGAAAGGAGCTGTGTTAAAATGGGAGGATCGAGCTGTTTGTGATCCTGAGGTTCCTTCATCCTGATAAAATTCCACATCTCACTGTTAGTTACATAAGCTTTTATTTCCAAGCCCAGTCTTTAAAAACACTGAATGCTTTTGTGTTCCAGAATTAAAATAATCATTAAAAAACAAATCCACATTCACTCAAGCCCATTCAGCACTCTAAAAACATGCTTTTACAGGCAGCTCTGATTTCCTCTTCTGTCTTCAAGTTTGGTGCAACACAAACCCCAACCCTGGGTGCATTTTCCCTTGTGGAGCAGAGCTGGCACCTTCCCTTCCTTCCTTCTTTGCCTTGTTGTTTATGTGGTTTGTACAGGGACCACGAGGGGAATAAAAAAGCCAACCAGAACTCAGAAATTGTCCAAAGCAGCACCAGAGGGGATGTATCCAAAGGTGCTGAGGGGGCAGGCACAACACTGCTCTTGTTGTCACCTCTGAGAGGTCACCCCAACCAGGAATGGTTCTTGACAAGTGGATTAGAGGCACCCTCAGGAAGGGATGGGATCCAGGGAACTACAGGCCAGGTAGTCCAACCCTCAGGAGATTCTGTGACAGATTAATCCCAGTGCAGCTCCCTGAATGCAACTCTCTTTGCTGCCAATGCTCCCAAGGGAAGAGGATGCAATGGGCAATTCTTCCGTGCAAGAAGGGCCTGACTGATCCCAGAACCAGCTGCCATGAGCAGGTGTAGGGACAGTGCTGGGAACAAGTCACTGTCACCCACACAGTGCCACGACCCACTGCATCCACCTCTGGGGTCCCCAGCACAGGAAGGATGTGGAGCTGCTGGAGCAGGTCCAGAGGAGACCATGGAGATGCTCCAAGGGCTGGAGCCCCCAGTGCTCTGGAGACAGGCTGGGAAAGCTGGGGGTGGAAGGCTCCAGGGAGACCTGAGAGCCCCTTCAAGAGCCTAAAGGGGCTCCAAGAGAGCTGGAGAGGGACTTGGGACAAGGGATGGAGGGACAGGACAAGGAGGAATGGGTTTAAGCTGAAAAACGCAGATTTAAATGGGATATTGGGATGGAATTGTTCCCCTTAAGGGTGGGCAGGCCCTGGCACAGGTTGGGCAGAGAAGCTGTGGCTGTTCCACCCCTGGAAGTGTCCAAGGCCAGGTTGGATGAACTTGGAGCAACCTGGGCTAGTGGAAGGTGTCCCTGCCCATGGCAGGGGGTGGGATTGGATGAGGTTTAATGTCCTCAAACCACTCTGTGATTCTGTGACTCTTCAACGGCTGAAAAGAGGGCGGAAAACATCAAAAAAACCCCCCACGTTTACAAAATGTAAGAGGAGAAAAACAAAACCCAGCTCACCACATCACTAGCACTGGAGAACTCATTGTTGACCAGGCTTTCCAGAGCCATCCACCTGACGGGCCTGTTCTCATTGTCCCCCAGGCAATGGTAGTCCATGGGAAAGAGGTCTCGGGACAGCGCGTTGTCCGTGATCTTCACCTGGAGGGCATCGTCAATGCTGAGCCAGAGAGGGGAGAGGCACACTCAGCAAAGCTGCCAGCACACCCAGCAACCTCCCAGAGCCCCCCATCCTGCTCAGGGTTTCACACTGGGGGAGTGCTAACCCACATTTCCAAGGCATTCCCCCCCTCCCTGCGCCAGGTTAGCAAACATGACCCCAGAATTCATTTATTCCGTGCCAACAGGTAAGAAAGAACCAGAGCAATCAGCAGGCTTGATTGAATGAAATCAAACATTTGCAAGTGAAAAAACCCACAGCTAAAGCAAACAAATAACTCCCTCAGATGATTCCTGCTCCCCTGAGCACCTTTCAGCTGCAGCAGCACCTCTGTGGCAACAATGAGGCAAAGATTAGAAGTGGCATCTTTAGGCAACCAGTGTCTTTTGTGGCCCAAAAGTGTCTCCAATCAAATAATCTGGTGAGATACTATTTATTGCCCTCAACAAGAGATGCTGATGCTTGTCAGAAAGGAAAGTTAATCAGGAAAAGATGACTCAAAATAACAGAGAAATTGCCTCTGGGATGCAGTTCAGGCTCCCTGAACTTCAAAAAGTGTGTAATAAAGTTCAGTGTTCTCATAAACAGCTGACCTCAGACTATGGGAGAGATGTTGGCTTGGACATCTTAAGGACAAAAAGACCCAAGTAACACTGGGTTGGGGAGATTGTTGTTGTCTCTTCATCTTGCCAATTATTTATTTGGATTTAAAAAAAAAACAAGTAGAAATGCTCAGTCTGGGTGTTTTCCCCTTCACTGTCTCTGACACCTCCTTATTTATCCCATTTCTGTGCGTTTTCAGGCCAGTTCTTTATTCATAATGTTTGTCACCCTTGTTCCCTGTGGTACCACTTCTTCCACCAGCAAGGAAAAGCAAGAGGGATCAGGAATTCCATCACACTGGGAATCCCTGGGGAGCCCGAGGGCAGGTGGAGGGTGAGCAGAGATTGTGCTCACCCAGGGGTTTGGTTTAGGAAAAGCCACACCAAACACCTCCTTCTTTACAGTTCTGAGGGTGAATTCCAGCCCAGAGGAGGGTCTCAGTCCCTCCTCTGGCATTCCTACCATTCCAAAGCACATTCAGATTTATCCAGCTAAAACATCTATCACTGAGCAAAGCCATGGAGCCATTTTTTAAGGGGGAAGAAAAAAAAAACCAAAGAAAACCAACTTTGTACAAAAATCCCTCTACTGATAAATTGTCAGAGATATTTCAAGTTTTTATTACATATTACTTGGGGAAAGAGATTCAGTGACAAAACCAGTCACCCAAAACTTGGGGAAAACAGCTCCAGTGACAAAACCAGTCACCCCAAACTTGGGAAAACTGCTCCAGTGATAAAACCAGTCACCCCAAATGTGGAGAAACAGCTCCAGTGATAAAACCAGTCACCCCAAACTTGCTGAAGCAGATTCAGTGACAAAGCCAGTCACCCCAAACTTGCTGTAATAGTTTCAGTGACAGAGCCAGTCACCCCAAACTTGGGAAAACTGCTCCAGTGATAAAACCAGTCACCCCAAACTTGCTGAAGCAGATTCAGCGACCAAAACAGTCACCCAAAAGTTGGGGAAACAGCTTCAGTGACAAAGCCAGTCACCCCAAATGTGGAAAAACAGCTCCAGTGATAAAACCAGTCACCCCAAAGGTGGAGAAACAGCTTCACTGACAAAACCAGTCACCCCAAAGTTGGGGGAACAGCTCCAGTGATAAAACCAGTCACCCCAAAGTTGGGGAAACAGCTTCAGTGTTAAAACCAGTCACCCCAAAGTTGGGGAAACAGCTTCAGTGTTAAAACCAGTCACCCCAAAGTTGGGGAAACAGCTTCAGTGTTAAAACCAGTCACCCCAAAGTTGGGGAAACAGCTTCAGTGTTAAAACCAGTCACCCCAAAGTTGGGGAAACAGCTTCAGTGTTAAAACCAGTCACCCCAAATGTGGAAAAACAGCTCCACTGACCAAAGCAGTGACCCCAAAGTTGGAGGAACAGCTCCAGCGAGCAGAGCACCCCCCAGAGGTGGGGCTGCAGGCCAGTGCTGTGCTGCAGAGGGCAGGGGGTGCCTGCAGGGGCTGCAGCCCCCACTGGCAGTACTCACACACAGTTCCTGGCTGCCAGGTCTCTGTGGATCACCTCCCGCCTGGCCAAGTAGCTCATTCCACAGGCAATCTGGATGGCCATATGGACAAGATCCTGCTGGGAAATGGCCTGCAAGAGTCACAAGAGCAGTCATTGCAACCCTGCAGGGTTTGCTGTACCCCAGTGCCCCTACACACCTGGGGAAAACCCTGATTTTAAATTCTAGCTCCTTTTTTTTGGGTACACCAAGGGCAAATATTTCCAATTTGCAAGTGTTTTTCCAATCGATCAGAGGTGAACACAGGCAAAAAATCGTCAATTTTACCCCTTCTTAGCACACTTTTTTCACTTTGTCTCCCTGGAAACCAGCTCATTGTTCCAGGCAGCAGCACAGACAGTCCCAGCCCTTGTTGCTCTGCTGCTGAAAAGCAGCACCAAAGGCTGTTGCTGCAGCTCCTTTTGCAGCTTCCCAGTCCTGCCTAAACTAAACCCTTGCACATCTTTATAGACTGGGCTCCTCTACAGGGTTTCAGGAACCTCAGCATGTGGGGGACACACCGAGGCTGCAAGAGCAGGGCTAAAATAAATCAAATGTTACATTAAAATGATGATAAACTGGCTAGTTTGGAATCTGCTACACAACAGGGCCAACTGCTGACCTTGGGACTTCCTTTTGTGCCTGATTAAAGTAAAGAATCCAAACCAAGGTGAAGCTGAAGGAAAGACAGGGTGACTTTAACAAGAGGGGTAGCTTTACTGTATATACATATATATAAAGTATATACATGCACACACACACACACACACACACAGATATANCACAGATATATATATATATATATATATATATACACAGACTGTATATACATATATATATAAAGTATATACATACACACACACACATATATATATATACAAACACACACACTGTATATACATATATATAAAGTATATACATACACACACACACACATATATATATATATCTATACACACACACACACACATATATATATATGCACAGTGTATATACATATATACATACCCATCACTAAAAGAAAATTCAGATTTTTAAAAGTAAGCAAACATTGCTCTCATCTAGGAATATTTTCTTATTTTCTTTCAGGAAAATATATATGCCACAGGTTCCATGGGAACACAGTAAGGTTATGAATGCTGAGGAGCACCCACAGCAATGAAACAAATCAGAGATTGCTTCTCCTACCTAAAAGTTGGATAAATCCAATTATTTGACTTACTGACAACGAACTGCAGTAATTAAAGGGAGTATTAATTATACCAAAACTGAGATCAGACAGGATTTCCACTGATTTAACCCCACAATCATACACTGTGCTCTCTGTTTTTAATACCATTTTAAGAGGTTTTGATGCACTCTCTGAGCACCCCCATCAACCCAGGCAGGAACGTCTCCCTGGGATGGATCAAGGCCAACGCTCGTTAGCTGTGCCAGCTTTAATTGGGGCAGGGATTGCTGGGGGTACCTGAGGATTGTTGGCCTCCACCAACTTGCACTGTCTCAGGAAGAGTTTGAGGTTGCCCCAGTTCATGTATGGCAGCAGCACCATTGGTTTCTCTCCCTCCTCTATGCACACGTGAGTGATGGGCAGCAGGTTCCTGCAAGGCAAAAAAACCTGATTTTAGGGAACTGCAGTTTGCTGAGAGTCCCTCTGATCCCCAAGCACAGCAACTGAAATTAATTCAGTGACAAAAAGAACTTGCATCATGAGTTGCTGAGCACAACATGTCCAAATAACTGAAGCCCTACACATCAGGCTTTTTTTTTTAATAAATGAAATATTTAACTACTTTTCTATGAGGAAGAGCCCTCCAAATTTTTTTTCAACTAGGTCCAAAAGGGTTGAAATAAATTGCTGTGAATACAGGTCAACATATGGACTCAGAAGTGATATATCCTCAGCTGGGAAATGTATCATTCTAAATAAAATTCTAGATACAAAATACATAGTTTTATTGTATTAGTTTAACCCCCCAAAAAGCTGAAACATCATGTTTGATCCACTGCAAAGTGACAGAACAGAAAACTGCCCTTTTGAATGAACCAAGCATCAGCCTGCACTCTAAAAACACAAGCAGTCATAAATCCAGGGAATCATTTATGTTGGAAAAAGCCTTTAATGCTTTAATACTGAGTCCAAAAATTAAGCCAGTTTGCCAAGGCCACCACTAAACCACCCCAAAGGTCCCTTCCAACCCTCTCCTGGCCCAGGTAACCCCCATGCTCAGGTGTTCCTGTAGTATCAGTAAATAAATTAACAGCAACTTGAACCAAACTCTGTGGTTTCAGTTTTCCGTGAATCGCTTTTTAAAGCTCCTGCGTTTCCTCCTGAAAATGAACAGGAGATTTCTGCAAAGAACTGGAAGGAGTTTTCACAGGGAATTTTGAATTTTATTGCTCTTTCCTGAGGATGTCTGACAGCCAGGTGTCACACCAGGAGCTCTGCAGACCCGTGAAGGTCCCAGCTCCATGGGCAGTGCAGAAAATAAAGGCTTTTTGGACTTTTTAAATGGTCTGACTTATAAAAGGGAGGGGAAACAGCTCACTCTGAATGGTGCCACTTTGTTTCAATTTTAAATTGAATTGGACGTCAATTTTAAATTCTCCCTAAGAACCTGCTGTTGATTCTTATACAGTCCTGTGTTTTAGGCAAAGTCTTTAAGATGTAGGGCTGGGAGAGCTGGGGGTGCTCACCTTGGAGGAGAGAAAGCTCTGGGGAGACCTGAGAGCCCCTTCCAGGGCCTGAAGGGGCTCCAGGAGAGCTGCAGAGGCACTTGGCACAAGGGATGGAGGGATAAGACAAGGAGGAATGGGTTTAAACTGAACAAAGGCAGATTTAGCTGGGATATTGGGAAGGAATTCCTGGCTGGGAGGGTGGGCAGAGCCCTGGCACAGGTTGGGCAGAGAAGCTGTGGCTGTTCCATCCCTGGCAGTGCCCAAGGCCAGCTTGGATGAACTTGGAGCAAGCTGGGCTGGTGAAAAGTGTCCCTGCCCAGGGCAGGATGATCTTCAAGCTCCTTTCCCACCCAACCACGATCCTAAGAGAGGCGTTGCTGAATTCCAAACAGTTCCCTGTGCCCCAGGGAATTGAGCCCCAGCATTCCCAGCTCCCAGAGGAGGACAAGCCCTGCCTGCCTTACCTGTGGTGGAGCCCTCGGAGTTTGCAGCTCTCAGTCAGCATCATTGTCACCTGCACCTCTGAGGCTTGGTCTGAGGGGGGGGAAAAGGAACACACACACACAACACAAGCTTGGAATCAAACCAACAGCAGTAATTAAAATGCAGCCCAGGTTTTTCAAGTCACTTGAGGCCGCTGGAGCACAAACCAGAACTTGTTTGCCTCCTTTTTTTTTTAAACTGGAATGTAACAAGCCCTGCAGGAGCAAGCCAAGTTCTGAGGGTCAGTTCTGCTCCACCAAGTGGGGTGAAGGAAAGGAAAAGGAAATAATCTCTGATTTAAAGCTGATTTAAAGCTTCAAATTATTACTTGGTGGCCCAAGCAAGGGAACAAGGCACGCTCCAGGTGCTCACAGGTAACCTTTGGAGCTGTTTGGTGTTATCCCACCTTTAAAAATAAACCAATAATCAAATAAATGCCCTGTTTCCAGCTACAATTCAGGCAGCTGTGGTAGCTCCAGTGACCCCATGAGGGCATCCAGTAAGAAGCACAAGCAACCCCTTCCCCACCAAGATTTGTGTATTTGTTTTTTTTTTTTTTTTCCCCTCTCTAGTGGCAAAAACCTACAGGGAAGCTTAAGGTGATGTAAATGAGAGCTCTCCCAATTCCTGGGTGTATTTTCCATCCCTCCCTCGTGCTGGGACTAGTCCTGGTGTGCCCTGGCAGGAGGTTGGCATGGCAGAGCCCAGCACAGCCCCAGCAGCTTGCCCTGCTGCATTAGGGGGAATTTACATCTTGCACAGGACCCAAGCCATGATTTTCCTGCCCTGGGAAGAAGAAGAGGCAAGAAGAACTTCTCTGCTCTTTTCCCTTCTCCATGGTCTGAAACAGCTCCCTGTGCAGCCCTGACAGCCCTTCCTAACTAAGCCTGAGCCCTGCCAAGGAAACAGGACTTTGGCTGAGTTTAGGGTGGTGTGGGAGCTCTGGAGAGGCCACTGAATGAGTGACAATTATGGCTGCAGATTATTATGGGATGTTTATGGGATTATTATGCCCCTCACAACAGGACATGGAAAGGCTGGAGCGTGTCCAGGGAAGGGGCTGGAGCAGCAGGAGGGGCTGAGGGAGTTGGGGAGGCTCAGCCTGGAGAAAAGGAGGCTCAGGGGGGACCTTCTGGCTCTGCAAGTCCCTGATGGATCCAGGGAGGGTTGGGCTCTGCTCCCAGGGGCAGGAGGGGAGGGGCAGGGTGGGATACTGGGCAATATTTCTTCATGGAAAGGGTTGTCCAGCCCTGGCAAAGCTGCCCATCCCTGGAGGGGTTTAAAGCCATGTGGATGTGGCACCTGGGGACAGGGCTCAGTGGGGGATGGTGACTCCATGGTCTTAAGAGGGTTTTTCCAAACTGCATCACTCCATGGCTCCCTAACATCGGATAACAAGTCCATGTGGGGGGATGGCAGGAACAGGTTCATGGTTTGCTGTGCAGTTTCCCTCACACCAGTGAGGGAAACCAGGATGGGACATTAAATTACGGAGGCCTGAATGCTGAACCAACCCCACTGCTGTATTAAAAATGGAGCTGTAAAAGCAGAGTGTGAGAGGTCAGAGGAGCAGGTTACCAGCACAGAGCTCACGTGTGAATGCATTAATTACACACTCCAAGACCTCAACCTCTTCAACCCAGCACATGACAAGGGAGGAAAGCGATTCCTGGGTGTGAGTTTAAGCTGATTAACTCACTCCTGCACTCCTTGGCCCTGTGCTTGCTGAACTGGTTGGCTTTTAATTACAAGGGCCACCAAGTAACAATTTGAAGCTTTAAATCCGAGATGATTTAAGAGCGGATTTAACAGCCCCGGAACGAGTCGAGCTGGTTTGGACAATGCACCAATTCATCTCCTCACGGTAACTCTGCAAGGGATGACACTCTCCTGCCACTGCCTTTCCCTTTCCACCACTCAGAGAGGTCACTGGGACATTCTGGTGCTTTCTTTCCACGCTGGTTGAGCACCCAAAGGGACGACTGAGCCCCCTCAAGTGTGCCGAGACACGGAACTTTTATCTCGTGAAACAGTCCCAGTATTGTGTTGGCTTATCAATATGATTTCCTTGTTTTTCTGCAGGGAAGAAAAGGCTTACCCAACATCAACAAATTCAGCACGGTCAGGACAAACAATGGCAGTGCAAGGTTAAGCCTCCCTGAGCTGAGACTGGTGCCAATTAAGTGCCACCACACGGCTTGGTTGTTATTGTGGGTTAGTACGAGATATAATTCAAAAGGGAATATAAATCATTTCTTTGAGTGGTTCTAGTCAAAAGGGGGGAAACAGCACCAAAATTCTGCTACTGTAACACTCCCCATTGCACTCACATTTCCTATTAAGGCCATTTCCATCAGTTTCACAGGAAATAAGTTCATTTAAACAAACTCTGTCACATTTAGGAGACCACAAGCACAGCTGAGCATCCAACAGGTCCTTCTCAGGATGAAGGTGATTTTTGGCAGGAATACATTTTGTTGTGAGGACCTGCTGTTCTAGATGCTCAATTAGAACCAAAAAAGTCCAACTTTTGGAAGGTGCTTAAAACCAAGACTATTTTGAGACAGATATAAATGCATTCCAGAGAGGAAGATGCTCTCAAAGCTCTGGTTTTACCCTTTCTGAGCCTGGTTTTACACTTCCCAGGCCTGGTTTTGCCCTTCCTAAGCCTGGTTTTACCCTTCCCAAGCCTGGTTTTACACTTCCCAGGCCTGGTTTTACACTTCCCAGGCCTGGTTTTACCCTTCCCAGGCCTGGTTTTATACTTCCCAAGCCTGGTTTTACACTTCCCAGGCCTGGTTTTACCCTTCCCAGGCCTGGTTTTACCCTTCCCAGGCCTGGTTTTACCCTTCCCCAAGGCCCAGAGCAAGAACAAGGCAGGGTTTTTCAAGCAGCTTGGCTAGAGCTGCAGGTTTATCTCATGATATCACAGCAGTGGGACTCTTGGCACTGCTATTTTTAGAGAAGAGGCCAATTTGTCAGTGCTGGGGCCCTGGGGAGAGAGAGAGAACCCCTTTTTGATTTTTTACCAGCTTCTCCAACTCCAGCTGCACTTTTAAATCTCTGTTCCTCACCATTCACCAATGGCACGAACCACCAGGTGGAAAGATCTGGGAGAAGTTCTGTGAGGACACTGAGATTGAAGGGATTTGCTCCAGGATCAGGAACTCCTCAGCTGCAGGGGCACCAGCAAAGGAGTCCCTGCACACCAAAAGGGCTCAGCAGAGATGAAAAGCAGCAATTGCCTGGATATTGTGGTGGGGAATCGATTAGCTGGGTGATTTCAAGAGATACTTTTTGAGTCAGACCTCCCAGAATCTCAAAACAGAATCACTAAGGTTGGAAAAGCCCTCTCAGATCACAATCCCTGTCCCCAAAGTGCCACATCCACACAGCTTTAAATCCCTCCAGGGATGGGCACTCCACCCCTGCCCTGGGCAGCTGTGCCAGGCTGCAAAACCCTTTCTGTGATGAAATTTTTCCCCAAATATCCAACCTCAGCCTGCCCTGGGCACAGGTTGAGGCTGTTCCCCCTTGTGCTGTTTGGGGGGAGAAGAGACACCCAGCCCTGACTGCAACCTGAAGACTTCAGATTGTGGCACAGCCACTGTTTCTTCAGGCAGAAGGCAGAGTAGAATCTTAAAAATCACATCACCAAAAGTCGAGCCAGAGCCCTTTCCCAGCCTGCTGAGGGCAAGGAACAGCAGATCCTCCCAGCACTCTGCAAACAGCACAGTCAGGGCTT
Organism: Scytalopus superciliaris; assembly: GCA_013400415.1. Taxonomy (NCBI): domain Eukaryota; kingdom Metazoa; phylum Chordata; class Aves; order Passeriformes; family Rhinocryptidae; genus Scytalopus; species Scytalopus superciliaris. The sequence goes on along the minus strand of VXBX01006126.1, from coordinate 39,278 downwards.
GTGACAAACACAAATCCCGACAGCAACCTTGAAAAAAGGTGTTTTACCTGCAGCTTTTTCTCATGTTTACACCATTAGCAATGGCAACTTCCTTGTGTCTCACACTCTCCCCCATCACACCACCATTTCCCACACAAATGCCTCTTCTCACAAGCCTTTTTGTTGCCCTCCTTGTCCCCCAGCACTGGGGGGGCTCTGCCAAATATCCTGTGGGAGGGTGGCAGGCACAGGGGGTGTGCCAAGGGAGCTCAGAGTGCAGGGGCTGCACCAGCTCCAGGTGATCAATGCCCCCAGTACCAACACAGCCTGCTTAATTACTGCTGCTTCTGCACAGCAATTAATTGGGCAGGAGTGCTCCCAAGGCAGGATTCAGCCCCAGCTCAAGGAGAGGACGAGCCTGAGTGCTGTTTGAATGACTCTCTGCAAGAAATTCAATGCTTCAAGAGCATCCTTTGCACAGAACACTTTTAGTGCTGCTGCCAGAGCACCTTCCCAGCCTTCCTTCACTCCAAGTGCTAAAGGAAAGTGAGGAGTCCTGATCCAACCTGCTTCTGCACAGGGCAAAAAAAGGACAAGGCAGACATAAAAACCATTTGGGAAAACACAAATATAAACCCATTTCTGCTCTGAAATTCCCCAGGAGTCAGAGAGGGACAAGTGGAGGGCTGTGGCACATCCCTGGCTCCCTGCCTGCCTCTGGAGTGAAAGGGGGGAAAGATTCCCTGCTAAAATAGGGAACGCTGCTCTGGTTTTTTTCCCTACAGCACAAACGCTCACCCAGCTCTAAGGCACAGAAAAGGGGCAGGGAGGAGCAGGATTTGGGGATGGTCCCCTCTCCCTGCAGAACAGGAACAGCAGAAGCCAAAGAGCAACAAGTAGAAGGCCCTTTGCTCAATAATCCATGAAATGAACCACTAAATAACCCATTTAATGAACTGAAGCTGAAAGTGTAAGCAAACACAAAGTGAAACTGGGGAAGAGAGACCTGACTGATGTCACGGGCCAAAGGGCAGCACCAAAGAAAACTGAAAGGCAAACAGTGATTTTTACCTGCATGCAAATCAAAGTGTACTGCAGGGCATTACTTTTTTAGCATTTTTAGCAGGAAAAAATGACAAGTGTTTTAATTAATCAGTGCAGTACTTTGGACATCAAGCCCTGAGAGCTGCTACTCAGTACTGGTTCTAATTTATATTGTACTCTTTTAGGTCTCAGGACATTTTCTTGAAGAACTGGGATTGCATGACACATATAGAATACTTTCAGGCTGATATTCAGAAATTTGCTGCTTATTCCCAGTCCTACATTCAAGTATCTTCCCCTGTGAAGGCACAAAAGAATTCAGCTCAGGTGAGAAACAGCCATTTTTGTGATTTTTGGCTTTTCTGACATAAACTATGGGAAGTTCAATGCTTCCAGCAATGAATTCAAATGCTGTGTGTTTAAGGCATGGATTTAAACTCAGAAACATTGTCACCAGGCTGTGCTTATAAGGCTGATGGATTTAAAAACCAATGCCTTGGAGACAACTGTGGGTGCACAACAGAGCCCTGAAGGGTCCTGGCTGAACTCTCAGCACCTCTGCCCTTGCACCTCCTCACTGCAGGAAGAGCTTCTACAGGGTCACCACCTTGGAATTCCAGAATCCCAGAATGGTTTGGGTTGGAAGGGACCTTAAAACTCATTTGTTTCACCTCCTGCTGTGGGCAGGGACACCCTCCACTAGACCAGGGAGCTCCAATCTGACCCAGAACACTTCCAGGGATGGGGAATCTCCTTTTCATGGGATTAGGAAGGGATAAAGAAATGTGAAGTCTAATGAAAGAGCCCCACAGGACTTCCCATGACCTCCATGACAAGGCTTTGCTAAAGTTGGTTAAATGATGATATTTTATGTCACAGGCTGACTTCATTTCCAGCACTTTCCATGGGGTGGTTTGTTTTCAAACACTCCTTCCCTTGTACATCAGGGAAAAAAAAAGAAATGTGAAGTGGTTAGAACACGAAATGGGAGCAGCCAGGTTATCTTATGGGTTGTTTTTACCCAAAGTGTACCTTGGCCAGAACATCCTGAGTGAGTCAGGGCTCTGCACAGCTCCCTCTCACTGGGTATGTTCCTGGAATAACACAATTCCATTTGTTCTGCTGAGAGTTTTCTCCTCCACAGGAAAAGCACCATTAAACAATGTGTTCTTTAAATCAAAGGTGTGCTGTTGTTTTGGGGTTTTTTTTCCCCCCCTCCCCTGACTTTCAAAGATACCCAAGAAAGGCAGAGGAGATCTGTTAATCCCTGCAGGGGATGCAATGCCAGCTGAGATGGTGCCCCAAAGCTGAGAGGGGCTGGAAGCTCCTTGTTGGAAAGGGGAGCATTCCAAGCTGGCAACACAATTCTCTAGAAGGGAGCAAAATGCCAGCTGCATATCTCTCATCTTCTAACAAAGAACTCATTCAGGTTGGGGGTTGATCTGTGGCTTCCAAAAGCCCAAACAGAGGAGATGCCATACCCTTGTCCTTACTGGCAACGAGACACACATCCCTGATCTGTATGGATGTCTGTTCAAAGAAAGGAATAAAGCCACAGAAAAGTCTAAATATGAAAGAAATTCAAACTTTTGCAATGAGGACCAGCAAATTAACACAGTGAAACTGTGAACTGCCAAGAGAACAGAGCAACTGGATGGGCACCCCAAGGAGCCAGAGGCAGCAGGAACAAGAGACACCTTTTCCCCAGAGCCTGAGCTCTCTGTATTCCCATGAATAACCACCTCCAATTCTGCCATCTCATACCCATTTTCCTTCCAAAGCTCTCCTTGGCACAGAGCCCTGCACAGAATGGAAGGCTCAGGCCCCCAGACACACTCTGAGGTGTCAGGATGGCACTAAAACAACATTAGGAACTGATGCATTTCATGAATGTGCAGGTTGTCACTACCAGGGCATGGTACAGCTTTTCTCCCTGGACAGAACCAGAGTCAGAGGTAGAAAAAAACCCCCTTTTTTAAGGGATCTGGAGTGAAACTCAGGGACAAATCCTCCTTCAGCTTGTATCTTTATAAAAGATGTGGTGTTGAGACTGCAAGAGAAGTGGCTACAAGTTTTCAGTGCTATCAACTCCTGAGCTAGGGAACAAGGGATCACTGAATTAGGTGAAAACTGCACCAAAATTCTGGATTGTGTGGTGGAGGAGAAACCAGGAGAAGCCAGTGCTGCCAAATGAGCCCACTCCAAGCCAGGGATGGTGCCTGACCTAACAGGTCAACATGAGCTTGGGAAAACAGGGAATATAATGCATTCCTAGAATCTTTCTGGATGGGCTTTTCCACTTGAGGAGCCTCTCAGGACACCTGGCAGGTCCAGGCTCTCTCAGCTTTATGTGGTCTCTCCCAGAAGGGGAACAAGCACCAAGTTCAGTGATTATCAGAGTTTCCTGGTTTCACTGAGCATTCCTCTGGTTTATAGTAATGCTCAACATCTTCCTGGAGGGCTGGCAAACATCAGGGAAGGGAAGTGGGAAGGGCTGCAGCAGCTCCTGCCAGAAGCAGCCAACTCTCTCTCTCTCTCTGTGCTTTTTGATCCTTTGAGGGAAAGAATCAGCCCCAGGGAGAGAGAAAAGATTAGGGAAGAGGCAAACTGGCAAGGTTTGCAAACTGCAAACACTCCCCTCAGAGCAGGGAATAACAGAGATGTAACTGCAGCCTGATGGGCACAAGGGCAACAACAGGCACCTTCCCTGGCACAGGGAATGAGAGAACTGCCCACACTGTTGGGAAAAAAAAACCCCTCTAGAAAGTGATGGATGTTGGAACAGACTGACAGACAAAGGGGGACACATGAAAAGAGATCCACTGAGGGCATGACCTTCCTTCATGTGTCTTCCTAACAAGCTGCATTCAGGAACCATTCCTTGAATGGCACAGCAACCCTTCCATGAGATCCTTCCTAGCAGAGCAGGGCTCTTCTAAAACCCAGCAGGGAAGCCTCCCAGTCCCATCTCTAACTCTTGCTGGGCCGAGGGGGTTCAGCCTGGAGAAGAAAATGCTCCAGGAAGCCCTTTCAATACTAAAAGGTGGGTTCTGAGACACACAGAGAGAGACAGGACAAGGGGCAACACTTTTCAACTGGGTAGATTTATATTGGATATAAGGAAGAAAACTCTCATTTATTTCTTCTTTACTGTGAGGTCAGACACTGGCCCAGGTTGGGCAGAGAAGCTGTGGCTGCCCCAGCCCTGGCAGTGTCCAAGGGCAGGCTGGATGGGGCTGGTGGGAGGTGTCCCTGCCCATGGCAGGGGTGGGACAAGATCCCTCCCAACCCAAACTGAGCTGTGCTTCTATGGATTTACTGGCAATTCCAGGTTTAAAGCCATAACAACTCCCCTGATGTCAGAACAGCCCAAATAATGGCCTGAATTTCTAAGGCTCTGAGCCTGCTGAGAAGAAAGACACTTTTCCTCTCCAGAAGGTTCTTTTCCCTCACAGCACCTGCTGAAAGCCCTTCAGATCTCAATCCACACTTGCCAAAGACCTGAAACACCCCCAGCCCCTCTCCACTGCTTGACATCTGGGGCACCACTGGGCTTTATTTGCCCTTTCAGAGTGCCCCTCTGGGTAAAGCCAGACAGTTCTGGAGCAGCTCCTACTTTTGGGAGGGGGTAATTTCACCCCACAGAGACAAAGCCCTTTTGGCCTTGTCTCTTTTCCATGACCCTCAGGTTCCTTTCCTGCCCTCAGCAAAGAGATACTTGAGTGAGTTTCATAGTTCTCATATCCATCAGGCTTTTATGGCCCTGCCCTGCCCTGCTTTGTGCCAGAACAGCAGTGTGTGTGTGGCCACGGGGCCAAGGAGATCAAGGAAAAACTCCTGTTACAAGAGAGTAGGTGTTTTTTTTCCCCCCCAAACAGATCAAATTCCCAACTTATTACACATCCCAACCAGGGCAGGAACACGAGGCTGCCCAGGGGAGCTGCTGGGAGGAGAGGGGATGCTTACAGGTATTTTTCCCTGCTGCCCAAACCAGACAGGTGTCACCAAAATTTGCTCTCCGTGTTTTCCATGCAGATCCTTCCCAAAGGTGGGGAAATTCCCTACAGACTGACCCTGTGAATGCCATCACTCCTTTCAGACCATGCTCCAGCTCAGCACAGCCAGCAAATCCTTCCCTGCAAGAGGAATCAGGATCTGACTGTGCAGTATGGATTTAGGGGTGGGTTGGAAGCCCCATTTGGGGACAGCAGCTCATTAAGGGAGGCAGTTAAATTAAGATCTCTCCTGACAAATGTTGTTGTGCTGTTGAATCCAATGCTATAAAAAGCATCTCACAGGCTACAGGCCAAGTATTTTGGAAACTTATTAAATAAGAGCAAAATGACAGTCAGAACTGTTTGGTAGGGGGAAGGGAAGGAGAAGGAGAAGGAGAAGGAGAAGGAGAAGGAGAAGGAGAAGGAGAAGGAGAAGGAGAAGGAGAAGGAGAAGGAGAAGGAGAAGGAGAAGGANAGAGAGAAGAGAGAAGAGAGAAGAGAGAAGAGAGAAGAGAGAGAAGAGAGAAGAGAAAAGAGAGAAAAGAGAGAAAAGGCAAAAAAAAAGGCTCCAGGGAGATCTGAGAGCCCCTTCCAGTGCCTGAAGGGGTTCCCAGGGAGCTGGAGAGGGACTTGGGACAAGGGATGGAGGGACAGGACACAGGGAATGGCTTCCCAGTGCCAGAGGGCAGGGTTAGATGGGATAGTGGGAAGGAATTCCTCCCTGTGAGGGTGGGCAGGCCCTGGCACAGGTTGGGCAGAGAAGCTGTGGCTGCCCCAGCCCTGGGAGTGTCCAAGGCCAGGTTGGACGGGGCTTGGAGCAACCTGGGCTGGTGGGAGGTGTCCCTGCTCATGGCAGGGGGGGGGATGGGATGGGCTTTGAGGTCCCTCCCAACCAAAGAATAAAGAAGTTGTAAAATGAGAGAACCAAAGACAATAATGCACCCAAGTGAAGTGATTAAATAACTAGAGAAACAACCAGTGCCCTGGGAATTCAGGTACCAGAAACTCCTGCCCTGACGAGTGCAGAGGAAGGGATGTATGTGGCATGTATGTAATATATACACAGGATATATGTAATATGGTTTCCATCCACCCTTCTCTTGCTTCCTAATTCTACCCATCACCATTTCAATCCCTCCAACAAGGTGTTTCTTGAACACAGATGGGGTTTTTTGTATCAACTCATTTCTAAGTGCTCATTCTTATGCTTCACCAGCAGAGCCTGTGCCTTTCCTTTTGCCCAACCACACCTTTGTACCTGATTTTTAAGATGTATTTTTAAGGTGTTTTTCAGCACTTTGCAGAGGACAAGGCTGTGCATGGGGAGGGCAGTGACATGCTGGGGAGAAACAAACCCCACTGTAATCTTTCCTTAGAAGAATAACAAAAAAACATTCCAGGAAAAGCCACTGATGGCACTGGTGGAGAACACACACATTTTTCTTCCATATAAGATTGCTGCTCTCTCTGGCTGAAAGCAGCACCCAAATTGCTTCTGCTTTTTGAGCAGTGCTCATTTGCATATTTTGGGGAGCAAGAGGTTGTTAAATGCAGCTTTGGCACCCTCAGCACCACAATTCAAACCTACCTTTAACAGTTTTGACAAAGACTTGTTTCTCTTTACTGGGGTCTTTCTCCTCTATGAGAATCCCATGGAAAATGCGCCCAAACGTGCCTGGGGGAAGAGAACACCCAATTAGTGGCAATTAATGAAGGGGTTAATAAAACACCCTGGTAACATTCAGAGAGTCCCTGTTAGCAAAGCACTGCCTTGGGATGGATGAGCCACAGCAGAAAGTGAGGAGCAATGGCAGGTGAAGTGGCCATAAATCCTGTGAAATCACCAATTTGAAGCCCAAGCAGCTCTCCAGCATGAGGTGGATTCACAACCACCAGGCAGCAAATGCTGGAGGGTTTACAGAATTAAAATTTAGGGGGAGAAGTAGGAGAGTGAACCAAAGACAGCAGCACAATCAGGATCACTGATGATGAGCTGTGGCAATGCAACCAACTCCCTGCACTAAAGAACTCCAGCTCCTTTTCTCCTCCAGCCACCCTGGAATTCTCAGCCAAAGAATCTCTCCCAAAGAGGAATTTATTTTGGAAATGTTCACAAGGGAACAAGTGTTTTCAGCCAGCACACAGCACAGTTTGGGATAAACTGCAGCATCTTATTCAAAGGTTTCACCTCTGCTGGAAGGTGCTGGGTTTGTCTGGGGGGGTTCAGTCTCTCCAACACTGTTCTATTCACAAACTGTTCATGGTGCAGGAAAAGGAGCTGCACAGCTCCTCTTTCCTTTCCCTGGGGTGAGAAAGCTGCAGTGTGGGTAACACACTTGGGATTAATGTCTGGCATGATTCAGCTTGGCAGTGATTTTCTTTTTTGCCATTTACTGTGGCACCAACATGGGCATCATCTCCATGCAAGTCTATCCCTGTGTCACAGCCCTTTCCCAGGGATCTCTCCTGCCTGAGTAGGTTCAAAAATACCTGAGAGCATGAAAAATGGGGGTTTTCATCTGGTTCCTAAATGCTTAAAACAGGGGCACTGCAACATTTCTATCACCCACCCTGGGGCTCCAAACCCTGAAAATGAGGGGTCTTCAAACTGTAATCATTAAGGAGCAGCTTAATTAAGGAGGCTCCAAGGCAACCACAAATGCACAGCATGGGTTATTTAACAGCAGGCTAAATAAAACCCTCCTCACTTGAAGACAAAGTGCCTTAAAAACACATTTACAAAATATTAAAGTAAGTTAAGCTATGGAAGTTGCTCGAAGTTTGGAATGAATGTCTGGCCAGGAGCCATAAAATGGAGTTCCACACACACAGTTTATTATTCCCTTGTTCCCCTCTGAAGCAATTCTGTTCTCCAGTGACACAAGCTCAACACTGCTATCTATGATCCTCAACTAAAATGGATCGGGATCTGTCTCCTAAATCCTTGGCATTGCTGGGGGAACAGTTGGACTCCACAACCTGAGGGGGCTTTTCCAGCTTTAATGATTCTCTGAGTAACTTCAGGTTCTGACTCCAACCAGCAGCTGGAGGCCAAGAAATGAGATCCCAGCCCTTAAAGCCTCATCTGGCAGAGCAGGGGCAGCTCTGCCACCAAACATCTGAAGCTTTGCTGGGGCACTGAGTCACTTTGAAGGCATGGATGACTCCCAACATCCCAGCTAGAGGCAGAGGCCAGAGGAAAACAAGGCTCAGAGGGGGGGCAGAGCATCCTCCCACTGCTCCTCACACCACCACAGAGCATCCAGCAGTCCTGCCTCCAAAGGGTGGGCAGCTCACATCTCCAGTTTGGTTGCTCAGGGAGCACAGAATCAGAGAGCAGTGACAAAAATATCCCCAGATATTAAACTTATTGCCCAAATTAGGTATCCACAAGAATCAATTAACACTGTGCATGAACAGCTCCAAAGGAACAATGAAACATTCAGGAGTTGGACTCCATCATCTTTGTGGGTCCCTTCCAGGGTGTTCTATGAAAAGACTCAGGTAATCTCTAAATCTTTTATATCAGGGCTGTAAAAGTTGCATTTGTTGATTAGATTTCAACTCAAAAGTTAACAAATTGAGACACCAGGCTTGGACAACTGAAGTTTTTCTGGGCTTTGGGCTGGTTTCTCTTGGATTCCTTTTGTTAAGAGCAGCTCTCCTGCAGGAACCCCCCAAATGAGTTACCTGACCAGAGCCAGCCCCACTGCCTCCCTGCCATCCAGCCCCACTGCTTCCCTGCCGTCCAGCCCCATTCCTTCCCTCCCATCCAGCCCCACTGCTTCCCTGCCATCCAGCCCCACTGCTTCCCTCCCATCCAGCCCCACTGCTTCCTTCCCATCCAGCCCCATTCCTTCCCTCCCATCCAGCCCCACTGCTTCCCTGCCATCCAGCCCCATTCCTTCCCTGCCATCCAGCCCCACTGCTTCCCTCCCATCCAGCCCCATTCCTTCCCTCCCATCCAGCCCCACTGCTTCCCTCACTCCTCAGCCATCCAGCCCCTTCCTTTATTCAAGGGACCAGGTTTATTAGGACAGACAAGCCCAGAGATTTCCTGAGCACACTTAGCTGCTCCTCAGTCCTGATGAATCCTGGAAGCTCCTTTCCCCACCCCAAGTTCCAACATCATTCCTCATTCCTGCCCTCCACCAAAATTAAGGGGTTCAGAAACGTCAGGCCCTAAAAATCAATGTGCATTTATAGATCCACATCAGGGTGCAGGAATAAAGTGTGTGAGTGCAGCAAATACCTTCCTGGAGCACGTCCTTGAGGGTGATCCTCTCCCTGGAGATGGCAATGTCCTTCACTTTGGCTTTGGCCTCCATGAGAGTGACACTTTTGAGATCATTCTTCTCGATCCGTAACGTGGGATAACCTGAGGAGCCAGCAGAGCCAAACAATCCAACATAAACACCTTGGAATGAGGGCACAAGGTGGGCTTCACCCCAGCACCATCTTCAAAACAACGTCTGTGCATCATACAAAGCCCAGGGGCTGTGATGTGGACAGGGAGCAGCAGGGAAGGAATCCCAGCAGGAGGCTCTGCAGTGCCATGGAAAGGGGATTAAACACCCCCCTGCACCGCCCCGGCAAGGAGGGAATGAGGAACATTGAGGGAAGATGCCACACCAAAGCAGCACAAACCAAACCACCAGTGCCCTCTTCTGGCACCTTCTGGAGACACCAGCAGAGTCAGAAAGGCAGAAAGTTTATGCCTAAGTTTATGACATGAGAACTACACTGATAATATTTAAATGTTACTGAAAACCAAGTTAATGCAACTGTGCAGTGACCAAGAATGTCCTTCTGCTTATTTGGTGCATCCAACCTTTTTTTCTTCTTTACATTTCCACCATTCCCAGTGCTGCTGGGGATATCCCAGGTCTTCTGAGCCAACCAGGCCAGTGAACAGCAGCTATTTGGGTTTGACCATCAGCCTGCCCTTGGCCAGAGCCTCAGTTTGGAGCTCTCAGGGGTCATATCCAAATTAGCCAACTGGTGGCACTTAGAAGGTCAATCCAAAAACCAGAGGTTAACAGGACATCAACAGCTCAACATGAGCTGGGATAAGCCACTGAGGGGCTGGAGGGTGTCCAGGGAAGGGGTTGGAGCAGCAGGAGGGGCTGAGGGAGCTGGGGGGGCTCAGCCTGGAGAAAAGGAGGCTCAGGGGGGACCTTCTGGCTCTGCAAGTCCCTGCCAGGAGGGGAAAAAAAGAATTAGTTGCAGGCTAAGGTCTCTTCCAAAGTCTGTGAAAAGGAGTTTTTAAAACATTTTATAGATTCAGTTTTTTAAAAACAAAAATTTAATCAAGGCTTCTATCAAAGGAATTTTAAATGCAGCTCTCTGCAAGAGGAAGATGAACTCAGAGAGGGAGACACAGTACAGTCTAGAAGTGAGCCAGAACTTTTCCAAAGTGGGGAGGAAACAGGAGAACACAGAAGGGCTGAGAGTCACAGTGACCTTCCTGCAGTGCTCCCTCATGACTGGGATGGTCAGGACCACCACTAAGTGCTATCAGAGGACAACAGGAGAGACTTCAGGGTCTTATTAGTTGCTTTAAAAAAAACCCTAAATCGTTAATAATTTTATTTACCTGGTTCTATCTAAATAACAGATCACAGAATCCCAGAATGGGTTGGGTTGGAAGGGACCTTAAAGCCCACCCAGTGCCACCCCCTGCCATGGGCAGGGACACCTCCCACCAGCCCAGGTTGCTCCAACCCCATCCAGCCTGGCCTTGGGCACTCCCAGGGCTGGGGCAGCCACAGCTTCTCTGCCCAACCTGTGCCAGAGCCTCACCACTCTGATTGAAAAAATGTCTTCCTTCTACCTAACCTAAATTGACCTTCTTTGGGTTTAAAACCATCACTTTGTCCCATGCACACTGACATTTCTGCTCACTGCACTGCTGAACAAAGTCTCTCCAGGTATTTAAGACAAAACCATAGGATCTTAAAGGTCTGTTCCAAACTCTGAGAAGACCCAGTGGTAGCAGTAGAGAAAACACTGAATTTACACTTTCTGAAAAGACCTTTGTAGCTTGGCAGCTCCCACTCCGTTGAGAAAAACAGTAATCTGAATTTAATTGCTAAGTCTGTTCCTCTGGCCAGGCTCCCCCATCTTCTCACTGCCTGATACAACCTCTCACCTCACTCCTGAAACTCTTCCAGCAGCCCCTCCAGCAGTCTCTGCAGCCACCTGAGCTGGGGCTGAGTCCTGCCCTGTCCCAGTGCCCACCTGTACCCACCTGTGCCCCAATCCTGCCCATACAAGCCTGTGCAGGGGGCAAGTCACCCAACAACCCCTCCTCCACAAACAGGTCCGTTTTTGGCTGGCTCAGCCCCCTGAATTGCCTGCAGTGCATGTGCCAGCACAAGGGCCAGGCTCCTGCCCACTCCACTGAGCCTGAACAGGCAAGGAATGGTGTTCCAAGTGTGTCCCTACACTGTCCAGCTTCCCTCCTGCTGGAACAGTCCCTTCCCTGGAGCCATGCTGCATGGGGTATCCCTATCCTAAATAATGAAGTGAGAAGTAAAAATTCCACAGATAATGACTTCATTAACTACAGAACCAACACAGAACACAGCTGAGGGCACTTGGCTTGTTCAGCTGGAGAAGAGGCATTGGGGTCTGCAGCTTCCTCAGGAGGTGCAGCTCCAACCTCTGCCCTCTGTGAGCAGGGACAGAGCCAGGGAATGGTCTGGAATTGTGTCAGGGCAGGCTCGGGTGGGATCTCAGGGAAAGGCTCTTCCCCCAGAGGGTGGTGGGCACTGCCCAGGCTCCCCAGGGCAGTGGGCACAGCCCCAAGGCTGCCAGAGCTCCAGGAGAGTTGGGATGATCCTCTCAGGCACAGGGTGGGATTGCTGGGGTGTCCTGGATGATCCCTGTGGGTCCCTTTCCAGCTCAGGAGATTCCATTACCTCAGTTACCAGACCAGTCTCCCACCGAGAACAAAAACCACTGCCACCCTTCCCTTTTCACTCACTGCTCTTTTTAGCAAAAGCTGTAAGCAAAAAGAGGTGAAAAGGATAACACAAGCATGAGGAACACAAGGAGCTGGGATGTCTCCTGAGCCCCTGGCCAGCTCTGTTCTTAGACTGACACTTACTGGTTACCGGCGTGGCGTTGTTGGGGGTGTCGGCTCGCAGGTACTGCGTCGTCTGCGTGGAGGGCTGGGACAGGCCTTGGGAGCTGCTGCTGTCACTGATGCTGGTTTAGGACAAAAGGTGGACAGGAACATCACTGCTTGCCACTGGGACACACCCAAAGGTAACTTAGCCAAGTTAAACCAGGAGATTTTCCAGGTCAAACTTGGAAAGGACAGAGTTTCCGAAGTCGCTCACATGTTAAAATGGAACTCTCAGATCTTGGGACTTCTGATCTTTGAGCAGTTTCTTTAGCAGAATTTGCTCTGTTTTCCAGTACTTTCCCCCCCACTTTTGAATAATCTTTTGAATCTTTTGAATAATTGAATAATTATTGCAAGAACCACCCTTTCATACCAACTATTACATTCCAGAGAAGACTTGCACATATTTCCTCTATGGTACCAACATCCCACTGAGATTCTCCTTTACAGCCCAAAGGGCTCTGCCCTAGTTTGTCATCCCCTCTCTGAGGGCACCTGGTGGCCCTCCCAGGACCACCTACAATGTGCTTTGGAAATACTTTCTGTGGGCAGAAGGACCAGAGCTGCATGAGTATTCAAGAGACAGGTGAACCACAGAGAAAGTGTCTTACAGCCAAAACCCTACTAAAAGAGTTGTTGTGGCACTGATGGCCCAAGACCAGGTGAAGAGCCAAAGGCAGGACCTGTCACCAGCTCAGCTGGCAGGAAACTTTCTTGATGCTCCCCCCCCAGCCACACAGAAACATCCCCCCCTCATTTTATCCAACTGAAAAGCTTCTCCACTCCTGCCGACTGCATTGGGAGGATTGGTTGGGGATTCAACTTTTGCCTTGCCAAATAACCACCATTTAATGTTCCTTGGGGTGCTGTTGAGCTCTGACCAAGCAGTGCCAGCCATCCCTGTAGGGCTGTCAGGCATGAGGTGAAGCCCTCCGGGTCCACTGCCAGCTTTGAGCCCAGACTGCCCTCAGAAACAGAAATCCAGACCAACTCTTCCCCATTATAGCACCATCAAGGCTGCACCTGCTGCAATTTTTGCTTTAGAGCAGAACCTGCTGATTCTCACAACACAAACTTACTGATTTCCCTCTGACCCCTTCCTGGAAACATTTATTCCCCCATTCCCTGCCTTAGAGGTTCAGGCTTCCAGCACAGCTTCTACCACGAGGTTAAAGCCACAGTTGCTGGTGTGGCTGCACCCCTTTAACCTCCTTTGGGGTTCTCTGGTGCTGACAACTCATTACTGCTGATTTTAATTGTTGCCACTACTGGCACCCACCAGCTGCTTCAACATGCCCCACTCTCCATGAGTTCCCTGCAAACAAGTGTCCTGGCCTGGTGCCAGCATTAAACACGGATGCACAACTTGCATTTCCTCACCCTGCTCTGGCTGGAAACTCCTTTTGTAACCTGATCACCCACCAGCCCTAGGGATTCCTTTGGCTGGAGGCAAGTTTGGGAAGGGATTTATTCTTTTACTGCCTGTTGCAAGTTTGAAAAGCTCCCTTTTGGGTTGGCTTCCCTCTGGTTTTCAGGTTTAACTCTCTTGCTGAGCTGCCCCACTCACATCCTCTGTCAGCTTTTTGCACAAAGCCTTCCTGCTTTAATGACTCCCATTATCCTGCTGTTCAGCCATGCCAGCTTGCCCTGGCACTTTTGCCAGTGCCTTTGCCAAGAGGTTTGCAGCATTGGCACTGGACTTCCCATACAATGTTCTTAAATAATCTGTGTGCCCCCTGCAAACTCAGCTGCCTGCCCTGAGTTTCTGGTTAACAACCCTCCTCGGTTTCATTTAGTTCTGGGGTTTCAGTGAAAAGCAACAGTGGGTTTTCCAGGCTCTCTTGCTCCTGGGAGGGCATTAACCCCAATGACATTATCACTTTCCTTTCAGAACCCCTTTACAGCAACAGTTTGTTATTTAAAGTCAAATCAAAAGTTGTTTCTTCTCTCAGTGAGTTTGCTGAGAANCTGATCACAACCCTTACCTGGGAGCATATCCAAAGTTTTGCCAGGTCAGGCACCTCTGGGCTCACAAACCAAGCCATCACATGGTGCTCTGAAGAGCTAAACCCCAAGAACTGAAAACTTTGTAACATCACAGCATTGTGTGGGTTGGAAAGGGACCTTAAAGATCATCTCGTTCCAACTCCCTGCCCTGGGCAGGGACACCTCCCTGAAATGATCAGAGTTTATCAGTAGGGCATATATTGATTTAAGCAAATTATTAACACTTGCAAAGCACAGGGGACCAACATCAGATGGATTTTTAGCTTCTAGCTCCAGAGAAATCCAGTGTAACACAGCAGAAGGGGGGACACCTGATCCCACTGCTGGGCTGGACAGCCTCAAAACCTCACAGATGACACTGCGCACACCCCACAAATGCAAAGGGTTTCCTTTCTGAATTAAAGCTGCACATCCTTTAGCACCCCCAGCTGATTAAAACCCCTCAGCAGAGAGTGAGGCACAAAGGAATGGAGGGAAGCTGACAAGTCAACCGAGCCTTGAGAAACCACAACTGCTGAACTCGGTGACTCCCCCAAACCCACGTGGGCACCCAGGGGAGGGAATGGCAGGGAGGGAAAGGAACAGAGGAGAGGATGAAGAGGAAGATGAAAAGATGAACCTACTCTGAGAGGCTGAAGGCAGCACAGAAGCAGTTCAAAATTTAGCTCAAGATACCCTTTAGTTCAAGATACCCTTTAGTTCAAGACACCCTTTCAACCAGGGGTGACCACCCACGGGTCTGCCTGTTTTCCAAAGGATCCAGTTTCAAACTGCCAGGTCCTGAACAGTTGCAGCCTGTCCACACAGCCTCAGGCCACCTGCTTTTCCAGCCTTCCTTCCCCCTGGCTGTTTAATCCCCACTGCACTTGCCCTTGGCTTCACATTACAAGTCCCTTTCACTTGCACGTGCCATGGTTTTTCTGGATTGAAAACACACCGGGGAGAGCACAACATTTCCAGCTTTGTAATCAAGCAGTTGCAACCCCCAGACTGCACCCCAAGGGCAAACTGAATAAGGGAAAACCCATCCAAACAGGGAAAAACTGAAATTTAGTCTCCTGTAGGTGTCAGTAAAACCCAAATGTTTCCATAGAATCCTGGATCCCAGAATAGTTTGGCTTGGAAGGGGCATTAAAGTCTATCCAGTCCCATCCCTTGCCATGTCCAACCTGGCATGGGGCATCGAGGGCTGGGGCAGCCACAGCTTCTCTGCCCAACCTGTGCCAGGGCCTGCCCACCCTCACAGCCAGGAATTCCTTTCCAATATCCCCCCCAGGCCTGCCCTTTGGCATGGGAAGCCATTCCCTGTGTCCTGTCCCTCCATCCCTTGTCCCCAGTCCCTCTCCAGCTCTCCTGGAACCCCTTTAGACACTGGAAGGGGCTCTCAGGACTCTCCAGGCTGAGCCCCCCCAGCTGCCCCAGCCTGCCTTTTCAGTGTGCCCAAGTATCTATCAACCTTTCCTTCAATCCTGACAGTCCCTGTAGATCTGATTCTGCCCAAATTTCCCCACTCCCCACACAACTACCCCAACAAAAACTGAGCAGCCACAGCCCTCCCACCCCCCAAACAGCAGAGCATCTACAAAAAGCTGCCTTTCTGCAGCACATCACCTACCACAGCCTGTCACTGAGAGCACAAAGCCCAGGCTGCTACAGAGGGCTCATTCTGACACCAAACTCCCACAGATCTGAGGGGAATGTGTCCCAAAAACACCCTTGCACACGTACCTGTCATCCAACTCTATCCTTTTCATGCTGTGGAGGTGCAGGACAGCCAGGATTATTGCCACCAGGAATATGACAGCACAGCACACCCCCACACTGATATAGAACACCCGGGTGGAAGTGGTGGGAGCTGCGTTGACAGGATCGACTGAAACACAAAGGTGGAGAGTTACCAAACAGAAGGAAAAAAACCCAAACAAAACCCCACAAGAAATGATAATTTGTTAGTTTGTTGCGGCAACTGTGGGCAGAAGGGCTGGAGGGAGGGAGGGAGAGGCAGCAGCCTCAGCCATTCCCAGTTTTAGAGCTGGCATCCTGGAGAACAACTGCCCTGGGAGAGACAGTGAGGGGCAAAGAGAACACTGAGCAAAGCCCTTCTCTGCCTCCCACCAGCATATTTTGGGTCCTGTGGGGGCTGAGCACCATCAACTGCTGGTATTTCCAGGCAGGAGTGAGTAAAAGAAACCACCTTGTTCCATTTACTCATTAGTGACAGGTTAAAACAGCAGAGCAGGCAGGTCCTAAAGTCCTAAAGTCAACAGATCAGAGTCATGTGTGGAAATCAGAGCCCCCCAGGACGTGACACAAAAGTTGTCAGGAGACTTGCAACAGGTTTTTCTCCTCTTCACTGGTTAAAATAATTAAATTACCAAAACCCCACGGAAAGATTAGGTATAGTACAGACAACCTGGGGAGTGTTTCCATAGGGAAAGCTGTGCAATCAAAGAACTTCCCAAGTTTTTCAGTTTTCACCCCCAAAACTGTACATTCAGCATTACTTACAGATAGCCTTGCTGCTGTTTTTATCAGCTGTTGGAGATTTGACTTCTGGTTCAAGCTCTAAAGAGATGAGACAAAAGCATGAATTTTGGAGTACATTTCTTACTGCAGCACCTTCCCAGGAAGCCAATTGCCTCCTTTAGGGGAAAAGATGTGCTCAAGGGACTACAGTTATCCCCAGCTTTCCATTGAAATACCTAGCCATGGGAGAATTAAAAATCCCACTGGGTCAGGTATTTCACCACCGAGGCTTTGCTGAACCCACTGAACCCCCCTCCCTCCTGTCCAAGGGCCAGAGCAGCAGAGAAGGCGGCAGAGCATGGGAAGGTTTGGAAGGCACTGAACAAAAACCTCACACAATCAGTTCCTACAGGACAGAAAAAATGATTCCTGGAGTGTTCAGTCAAGACTGTCCCAGTGCTTTGGAGGAAATTCTGGCTCCAGTGTAGTGCTACTCGTGCCAGGAAGGAGTCAGGGGAGCAGCTGATGCCACAGCCTGAAGGATGAAAGCCATGCTGCCTATTTAAATACTCCTGAAAATGCAGATAAAAGGCACAAGACCAGCACACTCTTGCTCCTGGAGTGTTGCAGTCCTTCAGAAAGGGGACAAACCACTAAGGTTATTGTGATGTGGTTTCCCAAAGGGAGCTGTGCCAACCCAGGGGATGCAGGTTGGGGAGATGCCTTCAGGTGAACATCCTGGAGAAGCTGCACTGAGGGAATCCAAGAGATCTCTGTGCCCTTCCTGCTTTGTGTCCAACTCAACCCAACCCAACCCCTTCCCACTCCTCAGCCAGCCAGTTTAGCCTGGTCAACTTGGGGAAAAAGGAATCCAGGGCAGGGAAAAAATCAAGGGTTTTCTCCTTCTCTTCTCTTACTCCTTTTTTAAACTTGAGGAGGAACTACCAGGAACTCCCTGAGAAAAAAAAATGAGCAAGATCCTGTGAATTTCTGACTTCTGCACTAAATTAAATCCAAAAATCCCTGGGTGATGTTCACCAACCACCACAGATCAGAGCCACGGGTGGTTTGATGAACTCACAGAATCTTTGTAAGGATCATTTCTGTGTGATGGAGGAAGGGGCTGTCTCAATCCCAGGGAATGGGTGGCCCTATGGGAATGGATCAGCAGGGCTGACTTCCCCCCCTCAGAATACCTGGAAAAACTACTCAGGACAACAAGAAATAAAGGTGAAAATGTCCCCATTATCACCCAGACCTCCATTTTTATTATATATAGAGATGCACTCTGAATTAAGAAAAGATCTTCCTGGAGAATCAATGCAAGCAACACAAGTATTCCAATATTATGTGCTCCAAAGCCACACCAGCTTTTCCACCCAAGTTCATCCCTGGACATTTATACTCCAGAAAAGTGACCAAGTTCTCCCTCTGGAAAGGCAATTACTGCCCTGTTCTGCAAGGAAACTGAGCAGAGACAGGAGGAGCATGGAAAGAGAAAGGTGGCCACTCCCAAACACTGCCTGGGAATGGGCCAAAGGATGGCACAGCCCTTGGGATTCTCCTAAATAATTTCCTTCTGATGCCTGTGCAAATAACAATACTTTGGAAATTCTAGGAAGCAGCAAGAATCCAAGAATAAATTCCCAAAGAGCTGATCTGGCATTTCCAGAGTCTGGATTACATCCCAAGATCATTTTGTGCTTCACATCCCACAGACTGACACCCCCTTATGTTCACTAAATAGCTGTTTTATCAGAATTTATAAACTAAGGAGATTTTCTAGGTAATTCTTAGAACAACTGGAATTCTCAGAGTGTTGCAGTTGTGAGGAAACAGCTTTTCTTCTTCCAAGCACAGAGAAAATTCTTTTATATATATATGTGTGTGTGTGTGTACATATATATATATATGTATATATAGGTAATTCTGTGAACAATTAGAATTCTCAGAGTGTTGCAGTTTGGAAGAAACACCTTTTCTTCTCCCAAGACACATATAAAAGAGAGATGAATCAATCCAGCACAGCTCTGGGTAAATCCCCTCACCCACCCCCTCCTGCTTTCACCAAAAAGCCCCACTGACCCTTTGCGAGGCAAAACTCCACCTGCTTTCTTCCTTTAACCCTGTCTGTTCCTCCTGCCCTGCCCCACCCCCTGTCACACTTCCCAACCAGCTCCAGCTCTTACTTTTGTAGCACATTTTCCTGCGTTTGAAGTTGAGCACTGTGATGTTTTTGGAGGAGTTGATGGTTAAGTTGAGCTGCATCAGGATCGTGACGTCGGAGTCGAGCCTGCCGGTGCAGGAGAGTTCCACCCTGAACACTGCAAAGCACAGACAGCCACCTCAGGCAAAACTTCCCCCACTCGAAAGGCCTTTTTTCTTTGGAAATTATGTTCATGATGCACAAGAAATGGGCCTTTGGAAATTATGTTTATAATGCATGTTGTTAAAGGAATGCCATTTTAGCCTTCTCGTGCCTCGTCGCTGTCAGGGCACAGATTTAAAGCTGATTTAAGAATCAGAGAATCGATCGGGTTGGAAAAGACCTCCGAGATCATCAAGTCCAACCCTTGGTCCAAATTCAGTCCTTTACTAGATCATGGCACTCAGTGCCACAGCCAATCTCTGTTTAAAAACCTCAAGGGATGGTGAATCCACCCCCTCTCTGGGCAGGCCATTCCAATGCCTGAGCACTCTCTCTGAGAAGAATGTCTTTCTAACATCCAACTTAAATTTCCCCTGGCAGAGCTCAAGCCCCCTTGTCCTATTGCTGCCTGCCTGGGAGAAGAGACCAACCCCCCCTGGCTGTAACT
>VXBX01006126.1:4236-19368 GCA_013400415.1 Scytalopus superciliaris | reverse complement strand
TAAAAATAGAAAAATAAAATAAAATAATAAAAATATAAAAATAAAAAAATAAAAAGAAAGCACATATATTATTTTCAAAGAGTGCTCGTGATTTTAGGTGTCCACATTCCAAGTTTCTTATGTGATGTTTAAATATCAGGCTTTAGTGACAGTGCAGACTAAGAAAGCCAAGCCAGAAACCAGTCTTTGAAATCTGAGGCAGAATTCAGTGTGCTGTACTAAAAAAAAAACATAAAAATCCCCCCAAACCCTCACCTGTCAATACTTTTAAACTTACTTGTTCAAAAGTTGGTTTGTTAAAGTCACAGGAATTCCAAAAATTCCCCCTTTTTTAGTCAGTTTTGTGCTTAGAAATAATTTACTCCACTATAGGCAAGATTTTGTTTCCACTTAAGAAGCTGATTCTGCAAATGTTCTTTCAAAAAGAAGTGCAGGACCCACTCTAAGCTCCAAGATCCTGTTGGAAATCCACCCCAACCCTTCACAGGCAACTGAATGAATTTGTCTGACTTTGTTTGGCCCGAGAGTTTATCAGGCTCACCCTCTCTAAAACATAATCCTGTTCATTTCTGTTATCAATTTGCTCTTCAGTCAGGATGCCAAGTGCAGAGACACAGCCCAGTGCCTGAGCCCCTGCAGAGTGCTCTGCACCCACCCAGCTGCCACAGAAGGTGCCAAGGGGTGCAATCACAGCACTGGCAGCTCCAAAATTCCTGCTCAGAATTCCCAGCCAGCCCCAGGGAAACTCAGGGACAGGGGGTGCAGGTGGAGCTGTAACAAGGAAAATGATGCTGCTGCTCCTGCTGAAGGACAGAAGAACAAGCACCACNCCCTCCCAGCTTGGTGTCATCAGCAAATTTGCTGATGATGGTCTCAATGCCCTCATCTAAATCATCAATAAAGATGTTAAACAGGACTGGACCCAACACTGACCCCTGGGGGACACCACTGGTGTCAATTATATTAAATATTCACAGATTACTAACAGTGTGTTTGTGGCTAAATGACAATTATTCACTCTCTGGCTGGGTGGGGTGGGAATTTTACCTGAGAGGGTGCGAGGAACTTCTCCCTGGAGAGAGACATTGGCCTGGGGCAGAGCCATAGCCACGGGGTCGTGTACCTGAAATCCCAGTTTGTACTCCACCTGGAACAGCAGTTGGGAGAGACAAAACACATCAGGAATCTCTCCAGCAGCAAAATAAAAAATAAAAATAGAAAAATAAAATAAANAAATCCCCCCAAACCCTCACCTGTCAATACTTTTAAACTTACTTGTTCAAAAGTTGGTTTGTTAAAGTCACAGGAATTCCAAAAATTCCCCCTTTTTTAGTCAGTTTTGTGCTTAGAAATAATTTACTCCACTATAGGCAAGATTTTGTTTCCACTTAAGAAGCTGATTCTGCAAATGTTCTTTCAAAAAGAAGTGCAGGACCCACTCTAAGCTCCAAGATCCTGTTGGAAATCCACCCCAACCCTTCACAGGCAACTGAATGAATTTGTCTGACTTTGTTTGGCCCGAGAGTTTATTTTTCTCCCCCTCTCTAAAACATAATCCTGTTCATTTCTGTTATCAATTTGCTCTTCAGTCAGGATGCCAAGTGCAGAGACACAGCCCAGTGCCTGAGCCCCTGCAGAGTGCTCTGCACCCACCCAGCTGCCACAGAAGGTGCCAAGGGGTGCAATCACAGCACTGGCAGCTCCAAAATTCCTGCTCAGAATTCCCAGCCAGCCCCAGGGAAACTCAGGGACAGGGGGTGCAGGTGGAGCTGTAACAAGGAAAATGATGCTGCTGCTCCTGCTGAAGGACAGAAGAACGAGCACCACTCAATTTAAAGGAAAAAAAACCCCAGAATGAACATCTGGCAGAGACTGAAGAGATCATTTCATACATGAAAATCAATTGTTAGGAAGTGGGAATGCCTCAGCCTGTGAGACAGCTGCTGCTGCACGCTCCAGCCATGCTGATTAAGGGAAACAAAACCCCTCTCCATTTAATCAGGGCTCAGTAAGAACACACTAGATGCTGGTTTTAGAGGTTCTCCCTGTCTCCAGGCACATGTTTCCAGAAATCTTTCCAACAGTGGCTCTGCATGGGATTTCCAAGGCTGCAGTTCATGGTGTGCAGTGCACCAACAGAAGAGACTCCCCAGCCAGTGGCTTGTGTACATTCATGGACCTTGCCAGGGGCAAGCAGTATAAAATACTTTAAAACAGGTGCTTAAGCCTTCTAAAATAAGAAAGGAACAGCTTGGATAGGTATCATCTGAACTTCCTGCCTGCAGCCACACAGAGAAGGGTTTTGCACCTAGCACACGCTGATTTGGGCAAAGCAAAAAGCCATTAAATGGCAACAGCACTAATGACACTAATGAGAATACTCCCTAAGCAGCACAGCAAGTTCCTGCTCACCTTGGATTTAGCATGCCAGGTGAAGTGGAGGTTGTTGGTCTCGCTGGGAATGAGGAGATTGAAGGACAAGGCATAGTGATTAACCACGTCGTTCCTCACGTAGGACAGCTCTGCATCAAGGCCTGCAAGCACAGAGACAGGAGTCACACAGGCAATAACAGGACCAAACACACTGGAATTCACAATTTCAGCACCACCAGCTCCATCTGGATCTGAATGTTTAAGCCAATGCTTCCTCCAGCCCAGGAATTCAGTGGCAGGTTTGAAGACCAAGAACTGACAGAGCACCTTACAAAGCAGCAGCTTCAGGGAGGTGCCACAGCCTCAGACACAGGAAAAAGCTGCAATGTAATGGAAGGAAAGGAGACTTTTCATACAATCCTCCAACAGAGTCATTACAGGCTCTCCTGAACACACCCCTGTCTGCTCCTGGGAATCACAGCTCCAGTTTTGCTCTGGTTTACAGCCTGTGTTCAACTCAAACCAAACTGCTCTGCCTTGTCAGCTGGTTCATCACAGGCCATTTCTCCTGGAATGGCTCAATCTTAAGGCCAAGACACACAAGCACTATGGAATCAGCTTCAAGGGGATGAGATCATGGAATCCCAGGGTGGTTTGGGTTGGGAGGGACCTTAAAGACCATCTTCTTTCAACCCCCTGCCATGGGCAGGGGCACCTTCCATAGCCCAGGGTGCTCCAAGCCCTGTCCAAACCTGCCCTTGGGCACTCCCAGGGCTGGGGCAGCCACAGCTTCTCTGCCCAACCTGTGCCAGGGCCTGCCCAACCTCACAGGGGAGAATTTACTCCTGATATCTAATCTAAATCTCCCTTTTTATAGCTTCAAACCA
This sequence comes from Scytalopus superciliaris, assembly GCA_013400415.1. NCBI lineage: Eukaryota > Metazoa > Chordata > Aves > Passeriformes > Rhinocryptidae > Scytalopus > Scytalopus superciliaris. The sequence goes on along the minus strand of VXBX01006126.1, from coordinate 16,108 downwards.
TTCCCCCTTGTCCCATCACTGCCTGTTCATGTAAAAAGCCACTCTCCCTCCCAGCGAGAGGTGACATTTGAACACCCAGCAATACTAATATTTTATGTCTATTCTCTGCACTCTGAACACCTTAATACACCTCAAGAATTGAGATACTCACAAAACTATTCCTTACAGGGCACTGAGGTGCATTTCCTTAAATCAAACACACACTGGGATACCCCCAAGTCCTGCAGCTGCTGTTTATTTTCCAGGGCACACATTCCAAGGTGCCCCCTGAACACAGGGCAGCTCACCCTGGGTGTCACCAGCAATTACAGTGGCAGAGTGAGCACCACTTCCCTGCAGGGATAAAATTAATCCCAGCCCCATATCCTCAGGACAAAACCACTCTGGACTTGTAATCAGTCCCATTTTCCTTGTCTCACACAAGTCTTCCCCCCTGTGCTCCCAGTTAAATGCTGTCCAGGCTCAGCAATATATGGACATGCCAAGGGAACAACTGGGTAAATCAGACCCAGAATATCCCACACTGAGGGAAAGGAGTTCAAATCAAACAGCCTCAGTACTGAGGGAATGTAAATTATGGATTCTGGGATCACCTCATTGTGGCCTTCCAGTATCTAAAGGGGGGTCAAAAAACCAGAGAGACAGACTTTTGACACAGGGAGATGGTGATGGGACAAGGAGGAATTGGTTTAAATTAGAAGAGGAGAGATTAAATGGGATGTTGGGAAGGAATTGTTCCCTGGGAGGGTGGGCAGGCCCTGGCACAGGTTGCCCCATCCCTGGCAGTGTCCAAGGCCAGGTTGGAGCAACCTGGGATAGTGGGAGGTGTGGGTGGCACTGGATGGGCTTTTCCCAACACAAACCATTCTATGATTCCATGGATTGTTTTTTTATTATGGCTAGAAAATCCAATATTGGAGAGGCTGTGGCTCCAAGAGGACAGCATTTAAGGCATCCTGAAATTATTCTAAGAATCCAGGGAATTATGAAAGGCTGGGCTTTCTTAAGAAATTAAGGAAAAATAAATCAAAGCTAACCATTGAACTCTGTAGACAAGCTGCATTTGAAGAAAGAGAGCATCAGCTTGAAATAATTCCTCCTGTTTACTGCAAAAACTGGGCACAGATCAGTGCAAAGGGACATGTTCTCTTATTCCAGACCTTGATTTAATCCACCTTCTTTCCACAGGATACAGAAACACAGCCAGGATATTCCTCCTCGTTCCTGTTGCTGTTAAACACTTTTACTCCCTCCTGGCTCATCAGTGTCCCAAAATTTAACCAAAACTCTGAGGGGGAGAACCCCAGAGACTGGATTCATGGCAGGAATCAAGAGAACAGAGTAACTCCAGGGAGAAATGCTCTCACATGAGATACTGAACAGAAAAACCTGCAGGTGATGCCACAAATGCTGAACATAAACAACCTGATAAGGTATCTACAAGAAAATTCAGTATTTCTTGTCCACTTAGTCCATATCCCTACTCTAAAATAAATGGGAAATGCAACAGCATATCCACCAGCAGAACAGGAAGGAGGGGAAGCACACACCCCTCCTTGAAAAGAAATAAAGCTTTGAAAGCACAGAAAAGCAACAGCAAACTTCCAAAATCCCTGCCCAGGCACTTTTTTTGCATGTTTAGGCAGGAAATCCACCTTGGATTTGGCAACCGAGGAAGGAGCACGGAGAGCTCACAACTATCAGGCACTTGCTACTCCAACCAGGGCATAAACTTACTAAACAAAGTATTCAAACCAACCCCTGTAAGTACAAAGTGTTTAAAAAAAACCAGGACAAAAGGATTAGCAGGGGAAACAATGACATTGGAGCAAGGAAGCTGCTTCTGGAACAAAGAAAACCTTCTCTTGCTGATAAATTGTCCCACCAGCAGCAACCAGAGGTTCACAAAAACATTGCAGGGTGGTAATATAAATATTAATATAATTTATATTAATATAAATTGGTAGAGAAACTGGTCATAGAAACCAAATGGGCACATGGCAATAAAACTGCCTGTGGTAAAACCCCTGCCTTTCTAAAGGTAATATAGAAAGCAAGCCTAGCTGAAGCTGTCAAGCAGAAATATCTTGAGGGGTAATATCATCTAAAGGGGCCTGAGACCAAATTACCCTACAGAAAATGAATCAAACCTTTAAGCTTGGATGGTGATACAGCACTGATTTGATCCTGGAGCCCACTCATGTTTAATGCCTGGGCTGCCAGAAAAGGCTCCACACTCACAGGGGACACCAATAATATGGATTTCAACAGCACCAAGTAAGAGCCACATAAGAATGAACCTCCTGTTTTTAGTGCTCCAAAAAATGATGCTTTAAGGCTGGCATGGAAAAAGAATTTCAGAGGGTTTAGACTATTGCTGTTAATTCATAAAAATAGCAGGAGATTGCCTGGCTCAGTGTCCTGTCCCTGCTGGGGGGAACAGAAATTCCCTAGGGAAGGACCAAACCCAAGGGCACAGGGAGGACACTTGACCAGCAAATCCTCTGTGCCTCCAGTGCCTGTGGATCACTTCCTAAAGTTCATTACAAGAAGGCTGGAGGGAGACTTTGGAATGGCTTCCCACTGCCAGAGGGTAAGGTTGGATGGGATGTTGGGAAGGAATTGTGCCCTGGGAGGGTGGGCAGGCCCTGGCACAGGGTGGGCACAGAAGCTGTGGCTGCCCCAGCCCTGGCAGTGCCAAAGGCCAGGCTGGATGAACTTGGAGCACCCTGGGATAACAGGTGTCCCTGCCCATGGCAGGGGGTGGGATGAGATGATTTTTAAGGTCCACCCCCAACCATTCCATGACTCTGTGATTAAACTCCCAGGCAGCACCTTCCAGTGGCTTCTCATGAGTGTTTTTCCTCCTAGGAATTTGGATAAATCCTTCCTCAAAGCCTGGAAAACAATAGTTATGTACCTGGGCAATGTCAACGTTTCAATTCTCTACAGTCATTTTTCCTTTTAAGTTTATCAACAATTAAAACACTTCCTCTCTAGCACATCTCTTCCTATCAGTGAGCTAAAGATAAAATCCCATTTCCCATGCACAGCTAAGAAGCAGAGTCCTCCCCAAACCAGCAAGCTCCCATCCCCCTCCCCCCAATCCACCACGGCCTAATTCTGCTTCCAGAGCACTTTTCATCCCCTTGCTGCCTTCCCCACCTCAGTCCTGAATTCCTGAAGCACTTTTGCCTGTATAATTTATCTCAGTCAGGCCAGCAAATGACACCAAAAATCGCAGCAGAACCTGCCAGTGACAAAAAGCCCCTTCCCTGTGCTTGGGGCAGGCACAGGCAGGTGTGTTTTGCCTGACATGAAGGAGCTGCTCCCCATCCCCAGCAGGGAGAAAAGGCTCTGGAAAGGTGCAGGTAGGTCAGGAATCACCCAGGGCACTGCAGAGGAGAGCAGGGAGAGCCAGAGCTCACTGACAGGGTGTGGGATTACCCTGACAAGGCTGAGTTTAACACCCTGACTTAGTGAGGAGCAGCTCACACAGCAGCATTTAGGCAGAGCTTATGCTAAAACAGTCCTTGTACCTCATCCAGACAGTCCAAGGTGTGTTTCCAAAGCTCAGGTAGCTTTGAGAGGTGATGTCAAACGAAGCAAGTCACTGTTGATACACAGCCTAAACCAAAAGAAACTCTCAATTTTATCCTTTTTTTTGAGAAAGACCCACACCAAACACAGCAGCAGCATGAGATGCACCAGCCAGGCAGCAGGTTGCTGAGGGAAACATAACCAGGTTTGTTTGCTCTGGTTTATTTGGATTTCAAGAAGGCAAGTACACCAAAAGCTCCTGACTGACAGGGGAGGGAAAATGATGCTCCACAAACATGCCAGGCTACTCTGAGGATGTCAAAGGCTTTCCCCACCTTGCACCAAACAGGGCTAATCCACCAGCCCCTGGCCCAAACTCAACCTGGTTTATGGAATATGGAATATTGAATATGGAATGATGAAAGGACAAACCAGGCATGTCTGGGAGGAAAATGCTGCATTACAAAACAACTGGAGGGATACAGGCAGCTCTTCAATCATCATCTTCTGGGCAGAGCAGGAGAACATAAAGAAAGGGGTGGAGAACTTCACAAAGGAGAACTGCAGAGGAGGGAAAAGCAGCTTTTCCAAAAAGGCTCCTGTTGGTTTAAGCAGAATATTGGTGATCAATGACGAACAGTTTGAAAACCTGGGCTGCAGTCTGAGCTCTGGCAAAGCTCCCTAAACGAGTCCATATGCAGACAAGGCACCGCAGGATCTGGTTTCTCATTACTTGGACCTGACTAAGGCACAGCAACCCGCGTGAAATCAGCGATGCCCTGCCTGGGTTTCCGGGCAAAACCACCACCCTTTTACCCAGGCAACCCCCTCCAGCTCATTATGAACTTCCCCATCTTTGTACCTTGGGCACAGACTTGAAAGAAGAAACGAAAGCTGAAGGCGAAACAAAAAGGTAAATGGAAGCAGCGGCACAGAGAAAAGCCTGTCATTCTCCGCCCTGTTTAACATAACAAAGCATGTGAGAGGAGCTGAGAAAGGCAGGGGAGAGGCCAGCTTTCATTCCCACATGCCAAAGATGCTGGGCAGCCCTTGTGTTCATGACAAAATTGAATCGTGACAGTCCAGCAGCCGAACAAAACACTTCTTTTCAAAAGTCCTTNAGCATGGGAAAATTGGATTTTATTCTTATGAAGCAAACCTATCCTGCAGCATGCACTAGTAATAACATGTTCTTCTTAAACCCAGCAGTGCTGAGGAGTCTGTTACCTGGGGTTACACTTAATCATTTCAGAGCATCGTAACATAATTCTGGCAGCTTTTCCCTAAAAGTGGCAGATAAAAAATGAGTGTGCAGTGTAAGAGCTGGATGAGATTGCTATTAGGTTAGGGCTAAAATATTGCCAAAAAGCAGCATTTCCCTAAGGAACAACAGCAGAGATAATTACCTGTTTCTCTGCCTCCCCAGCACAGACAGGACAGGAGTCAGGGTGTGTTTTCCTAAAGCTCTTCTGGCCTGTCATTGGGAAGAGTTTCTTGTTCTCCAGCAGCAGCAGCTCAGAAATGCCTGCAGTGTGACCCCAAAGCAGCCTCACAGAGCAGAGCCACTCCTGCTCCTGACTCACAGCCACTGCAGCTAATTAATTACCTGGGGAGAGTTACCCAGTGCCACGAGTTATTGCCTATCTTTGTGTGAATATTCTGTTTGTTCGTTTACATTTTCCAGAGAATGAGGCCTCTCCTCCTGGGTTAGGCTGGCCACACCAGAGGTTTCCACTCCAGGATGAATATCCAAGTGAAGGGGAAGGATCCACCAGCAGCCACTTCCCAGGTCCTGCCCCACAAACACATCAGATTCTCCCACTGCTGGACAATTTATCTCCTTGAAGAAGAGTATCTTCTTTTTACTCCCATTTTCCTTTCATTCAAAGTGCACTCTAAGTCTGAAACACTGACTTTAAATCCTAAGCCTTCCTTTTTTTTTTTTTTTTCAGCAGGTTCTGCAAATGTCCCCTGGAAAACACACCCTGAACAGAAGGAAATGTGGCTGAAGAATTAAAAATCAGCTCCTGACTGCTGAAACTCCCTTTTTTTTTTTTTTCAGGGTAGAGAGCACCCTTTCCCAGAGCAAGCCGTCTCGGTTTGAATGCCCTGAATTAATTCACTTCAACGATCAGCTTGCACGGAGCTGGAACTACAACTGGGAGTTCAAAAAAAACCAAAACCAACGAGGAGGAAAACAAATGCCAGCTGATCCCCACGGCTCCATTTAGCTCAGAAAACAGCCAACTCCTGGGAATGCAATGCCCAGGATGTGAATACAGGGACACACAGAGCACTTTATACATCCTATTTGTACACAACAACAACAAACAACAAAGTGGACTTGAATGTAACAAGCACCAGATCACAGCCTCCTGCTTGCATTTTTACTCAGGTTTTCCACAAAGCTCCAGCCTGCCAGTTACAGCTGCTGGTGAGGAATTTGGGCTGAAACACTCGGGTTTTTTTGAACACCTTGCAGCCAGGAGGAGCCTGTGGAAAAGATGAAAATGATGTAAAATATCCCAGGGGGAGGGGGGGGGGAAAAAAAGAGTCAAACCTTCAGCAACAGGAAGATGATGAAGGAACAGCTTTTCACTCTCCTGACAGGGGTGCTGGAGGTGCCTCCTTGAAAAAGCAACCAAAGACTCCCCAGCAGGAAACCTTAGCAGGAAACTTCCCAGCAAACAAGAGAGAAACTCTCATGAAGCCCCTGGGAATCTTCACAGACACATCTCCCCCCAGTTCACCTTACTGATTGCCGTTAAACACAATTTGCAAGTTCAACACCACAGGCAAATGGGATTTTTCTCACTGGAAGGCCTTTTGGAAAGTCAGAGGGGAGTTCCTCCCCTTCCCCGGGAAAAGCTCCCTCGGGAGATGCCACTTGCTGAAGTAAAAGCAATATTTAACTCAATCCATACTGAAAAGAAGACATTTATTGCTCCTAGGACCCATCTGCTTAACCTTTGTCTCTGAATAGCAGCAACAATTACATTTCAACCACCTGCCTGCTTGTTCTTTTCGCCTTTACCTACAGGAAAAAAAAAATCTTAATTTTTCTCCTATGTGGGATATAAAAACCACCATGAAAATAGTTAAAAGATTACATTCTCCTTATTGGGGAAAAAACCCTCCCAAAGCAACACCACACAGCTCACCTCAGAGCAGAATATAAATGAGCTCTCCCCCCCACCCTTCTAAAGGAAATTTGCCCATCTCGAGGAAAAATAAATAAAAACTAATAAACTCCCACCAAAACCAGCAGCCACTTTGCTGTTAACTAGCCAGGATGGTGCCCATGAGTCACCTGAAGGGCTGATTGCACAGGAAAGATGCAGGAGAGATGAACAAAAGAGATTCCTGAAGGCTCCGGGAAATCAGTGGCAGTGACCTACACAGAGGGCAGTGGGAAATGGGATAGGTGGGAACAGAACAGCACCGGTACAGGGCTGGGGGAGACTGAAAGGGAACTTGAGTACTTAAAAATAAACCCAATTTTAATGAGGAAATAAAAGCTCTTTATTCTTAGCACACAGAATAGCTGGGTGTGTTTAGGAAATACAGATTTAACTTAGCAGTAATGGCAAATCTCTTCATTATTCCAACATAGAGTTTGATGCTCCTTTAGAGTTGGAATGAAAACAAGAACTGAGAAGAGAAAACCAAAAGGTTCCACCCCCATGAACTGCACCTGCCCAAGAGCACAAACCTCAGAATAAAATAACCCTGGGTCAGATGCTCCATAGTGTCACAAAGCTTTGGAGGGACCTGCTGTGACTTCCCAGCCAAGGCACCCAACACAGGTATGTCAGACATCCTTTGGGCTCCTGAATAATGGGTGTTTGTGGTATTTTAGTGCCACCTGCCCACAGAAGCTGGGTCAATTTGGTTTTATTTCATTTAGTTACAGCAATGCTCCCACATGTGGATTTAGTTATCCCTGGTGGTAAGGCTGTAGGTCACCTTCAGGATGGGTATTTCAGGGGTATTTCAGTAACCAGCACCCAAGTGAGGACAAAACCATCACTAATTAGGAATGCCTCATCCCTCTCAGCCTTGGAGCTCATGCTGCACTGCTGAAGGGATAATGGAGCCTTCACCTCTTTTGAGATGCTTTGAACACTCCCATCCCAATGACACGGATTGTTAAACCCAAACCTGAGCTCAGCACCAACTAAACCAGGCCTGTTTGTGGCCACCTCTCACCCACAGAGCTTGGGATCTTTTTCTCTTATTAGGAATTACCCTGCAAGGCCACCAGCTAACTTCATAAAGGCCCAAGGAGTTTGGAGAGCATCAGCATGTTTAGTTTATCAGCCTGCTCAGCTCTGCTGGTGCTGCTGACATGACATTATCCTGCAGCTTTTGAATCCTGCTCTGCTCTTTCCCAAGCAGCGTGCTGAAATCAATATACTGGTTAATTTAATTACAGCTATTCAACACCCACTAAGTGGCAGGGGAATTCTAAAGCAGCACATTAGTTTCATGCTGTTGCTCCTGCTCCCACATCTCCGGAGCAGTCAGTGCAAATATGGGAATTATCCACTTGGAAGGAGGACAAAGGCAGAGCTGGAAGAGGAATAATGTGTTTGAGGCCTCTGCCACAGCACCCTTTGCACCCCACGAGGTGTTTGCAGAGAGTCTGAGTGTTCATTCCCACATGGGAGCTGCTGGTGCTGCTGCCATTCCAGGGGGGAAAAGGGAAGGAAATCAATTCATCAGGCACAGCCCATGAAATGCACTTCAGCCTGTACTCAGCTCTCACAGCTGAGAGCTTGAGTCCCACTCGAGCACAGCACCCTGAGGGACAGGAGGGTAACTCTAACTAAGCATCCTGCCACTGGGAGGGAAGCAGGAGGCCCCAGGAATATTTCAGTCTGGATGGTTTCAGGTAGGAATCAGTCATCGAGCCGTTTTGCTAGAGCTCAGCACAACTGTGAATCAACACATTTGGAATCTGGCTCATTAATTCAGCTCTTCCAGTATCCAAACACAACCCTGAATAGAAGAAGGGGAGGAGAAGAACACAAGGCTTCCCTAAATACTTCATCTTTTAAAGTACCCAGAGTGTAGAGCACAGCTAACTCCACAGCTCCCACTCTCAGGGAGCCACCACCCTGGGATTCTGATCCCTCTCTCTTGTATTTCCCTCTGCCCAGGGGGTGTTTTGGTCCCTGCCCTCCTCCCAGCATCCTAAGCCCTTCTTGCTGGCTTTTCTCCTGCCTGCAGGGATCTGTGCCTCCATTCCCTCTCCCTTGCTCCCATTCCATGCACACACTGGAGGGAGAAAGAGAGCATGTACTCCAAGAGGCCAAACACTCAACAGTGCTAAATAGGATGCTGCCAAGCAGAAGGCAGGTGTAAAGTCAGAGCAGCGAGGAATGGAGCTGTGGGAATTTCCCCCCCTCCCATCAGGCCAGCCTTCAGTCTCACAGGTCAGGTTTCTTCCAAGCCCCGGACACACAAATGTTACAAGAGCCACAGACATTTATCAGCAGACAGCCCTTGGCCTCTGGGGAGCAGGAATGGCCCTTCCCTCCCAGAGCAGACGGAGCCAAACCGCCCTGCAATCCCTCCTGAACACCACCCTGCACGAGGCAAGAGCCTTCTCCAGGCAGGATTAAATCTCCAGCAGCTTAAATCCCAACACATTAGCTGCTGGGATAAAGCAGGGTTCAGAAATCAACCACTCATCTCAGCAACACAAGGAGTGAAGTTTATTTCCTGAATGTCCCTCCTTAATGGCACCACACAGAATACGATTGTAAAGCAACCCCAGCTCAGGCCAAGGGCTGCCTCCACTGGAGTCACTTCCACAGGGTATTTCAAACTTCCAGAAGTGTATTCCTCTGCAAATACCACAGGGAGTAGAGATGACTGCACACATCTCCAAAGAAACAGCTCTCCAAACCTGGCAAACTAAAGAGGAGGCAAAAGAACGGAAAGGGGCAGAGGGACCCCAAATGGAGCCTGTTCTCACAAAGCCTCACCACAAACATGAGCTGTGGTCCTCCATCAATCAGGCATCCAGGCACGTGGAGAGGCTGCAGGATGAACATCCAGGCTGCTCCACTCTGCAGGGAACTGTCCTGACCTGCTGCATCTGCCTGTCCCAGCTCCACTGCTCCAGTTTCACAGCACCCTAACACGGGCTCCTGCACGCCCACCACAGACTGGCACCAGGACAAGGGGCTTTGCTGCAGAGCTAAGAACCACTACCCTAAAAATGGCACTGCCACTTCACTGGGACAGGGCAGAATATTTCCAGCAGCTCAGTTTTGTTTCAGTGCTCTGTCTCCGGATCAGGAGTTCACTTCCCACCCAGGTGTGCACCTACAGAAATCTTCCATTTTAAGTCCCTTTCCAATGGTGCCACAAAGCATTACCAGGAAGGGTTTTGCACTCCTGCAAAGACAGGAGTGTGGAGCACAGCAGCACAACACTTGTTCTTGCACACAGCATGCAAAAAGCTCCTGTTCTTCAGAGCCAAGCACTTAAAAGCCAGAAAAATGAAGATTTAAGAACACATACACAGCACAGACAGATTCTGAGCTGTAGGTCATGCACCACGCAGACACTTGTACACCTTGGGGTACCCAAATATCTCCTCCTTGGGGGACAACTCCTTCATCCTCCTGCAACCAGAGCCTCTTTGCTGTGGTTTTTTCCAGCACCTGTGAGTTCTCCATCTCCTGTGGAAAGTGCTTCTAACAACCCTCACTCAGTGCACGGCTCACTGGTGCTCCAGGTTGTGATGCTGCCCAAGACAGGCCTGAGGAGGGTTTTAACAAGGCCCTGAAGCTTTTCAGGACTCACAAGGAATTCGTGAGCTCCCTTTTGTAACAACAAAGGAACAACAGGATTTCCAGTCACTATAGACTCAGTGCAGGAAGCATAAAGCACTTTTGATGTGAACTCCTGTGGCCAACTCCCCAGAACAGTGACATCAAGAAAGCTCTTTCACAGTACAGAATGAAGACACCTTTAATTAAGGTTACCTGCTGCAATAAGATGATGTTTAGGCTCTGTTTCTAATATCCAAAATTGCATTTGGCCCGTAATTTCCCAGGGCTCTGCTCAGTCACAGCTGGAACACTGGGCTCCCCAGCACAGGAGCCATGGAGCTCCTGCAGAGGATCCAGCAAAGGGCTGCAAAGAGGATGAAAGGGGCTGGAGCAGCTCTCCTGTGTGAACAGGCTGAGAAAGCTGGAGCTGTTCAGCCTGGAGAACAGCTGGCTCAGGGGGATCTCAGCACTGTGTGTGAGCAGCAGAAGGCATGTGCTAAGAGGATTGGAGGCCAGCACTTCCCAGTGGAGCCCAGGGACAGGACCAGCAGCAATGGCACAACTGAAACATGTGTGAACACCAGGAAAAACTCCTGCCTGTGAGGGTGACCAGGCACTGGCACAGGATGCCCACAGAGGTGGCAGAGCCTCTGGTGCTGGACAAGCAGCTCTGGGTGGCCCTGCTTGGGCAGGGGGTGGGACCAGGCCACCTCCTGCCAACCTCAGCCACTCTGTGAGTCAGCAGCACAATTTAAAACACAGACAACCCACTGCTGTAACAGATTTTGCATCAGTTTTGCATCTTACACCCAGACAACTCATTTTGGAAAGCTGCACACTGGCTTCTAATGAAACTCCAGAACACGTAAGTCACATCAGTGTTAAATTAACCTAACTCTGCAATTAAGCAAGTGCAAATATAAACCCACCAGCAGACAGTATTCAATGAACACTCAGAAGAAACTAGGCCAGAGAATACTATATTTGGAAACTCAGTGCAAACACTGGAGGACTTCTGACCCCTGCAATTCTAATTTAGCCCCCCTGTAAGTATGCATTATGATAGCCCTTAGTTACATGTAATGTGTTATTTTCCACCCCATGGGACTGAGGTCTCAGTTAACTCTCAGGCCAGACCTGGCTCCAAAAACACCCAGAGCCATGTGACAAGGAGGGCTATCCACAAGCCCAAGTTCACAGCTGAAAGGCATGCAGTGTCCAAAAAAACCCCCTGCAAGGACAGAAAGGATTGTCCTCGCTGCTTTAAGCACCTTATTCCTGCCATGAATGCTGCAAAAGAACTGCCTGCAATGCCAGGAGAGCTTCTGCAGCCAAGTTTTCACAGGCAGCTATTGATTCTGGGCCTCGTAATCAGAGGGCAGAACCCGAGGTCTCCTGTGAGGCTCAGCTGCAGAACTGCTGGGAACTCACACTGAAGGTCTGAGAGACACACAGGAAAGCACAAAGTGCCAAACAACACTGTGTGCTTTAAGCAGACCAGGCCCAATCCTTAATTATGAAAGCTAGCTAATATTATAATATTA
>VXBX01006122.1:98576-128127 GCA_013400415.1 Scytalopus superciliaris | reverse complement strand
GAGTGTCCTGTGCAGGGCCAGGATTAGACCTTGATGACCCATGTGGGTCACTTTCAGCTCAGCATATTCTGTGATTTGTGAAAATCCACCCCACACTTAGATTTGCCTTCTGTGTTCCAGAATTATAGCAGGATACTGAGAATTCTTCTGTAAACAGCTCATCTCTTTGGAAGGAGAAGAAGGATTTTCAGGCAATTGACTTGCAGAAGGAAACAAGTGACTGGTGCACAGCCAAATTGTGATCATTTTGCCAAAAGTCAGCCTAGGGACCTTGTGCCCTGCATCCCCATGCTCTACCCTACTCTCTTGCTGTGGCCGTCCCTGACCCATGCAGCCTACCCCAGACCCACTCTGAGATAAGAACATGTGAATACAGACAGTGTTCCTCTTGTCCTTGAGGAGAACTGATGTTTAGTTTGCAGCAGGAAATGAACTTCCCTTATTTCCTTCTTGAACTGACTGATTTCATTAACGTTCAAGTTCTGTAAGGGCATGCTGCATAATAACACAATCAGGCCATTTTTGGCTTCAATAAAGAATCATTTTTGCTGACATAAAATGATCTTGCTCAATGTCATGTTATTTGAAACAAAGGTTGTAAGAGAAGGAAAAGCTGTCTCCAGTGGAGACATTAGATGATGATGCTCCTCTTATTCTCCTTAGTCCTATTCTGCTCCATCTGTTCTAGGATTCTACAAAGAGTAAATCATCAGCAAAGCATCCTTCCCTCATTTCCCCCCCACTCTCTGGACAAGCTGCTTGTCTTCATGCAAGGAATAGAGCCCTTCTCCCATTACAGGGAATACCTGTATTTTAGGAATGTGCAGACCACCAGCAAGGCATCTTCATTTTTCTCCCAGACTGAACTTTTCTGCCTATTTCCCATCCCATAAACAGCAAAGGTAGGCATAAGCACACTTGGAGAGCCCTGCAGTCATAGGCACTGGCCAAGACAGAAGGCTGTAACAATGTAAGAAGTGTTACTCCTGCCAGAAGACCTGTTTATCCATCTAGCTGGGGAAAGAATAGTAGCAATTTCCCCCCTCTTGTCTTAAGAGTCTCAACAGCCACACGCTGCCACACATGCTACCTTTAGGAGGATGGCTAATCTTTCATGGAAGCCAGTGCGTGGGAGCAGCGAGTAGTAAGCTCCAGTCATGAAGGAAGATACAGCAAAGCAAACACATGCTATTTGGGAGTGGGGAGAGTATTCCAAGCCCTGTGGAGTGAAGCCAAGCAGCACTAGCAGTCTGTGCTGCTTGCATATGTTCCCTATACCAGTTTGAGAGTAGGAGGAAGAGCAGAAGCTAAGGCAAATGATAAAAGAACTGTTTCAAACAGTGAGCAGACCTGTCTCACCTGTCTCCCCCTACCACTGTGTTACCTCTTGCTGTATTATATTTCAGATAAGATTGTTTTCTGTAGCCCTTTTCTTACCCCTCCCCAACCTCTCCTCATATATGTGCTCCTCAATAAATAGTACACACGTAGACTTTAGTGGGAATTGTCTAGGCAGTGGCAGGACTTGTGCTATTATCCCTTCCAGCCAAGTGATACTGGCAAATAACTTCTCAATGTGTCTCATACAATTTAAAATTGTACTTTAATAATTGAACATAAGTAGTTGTCTCTATTTTGGTTATTTTGTGGTTTGCATTGTTTTTTAGTCACTTGTATTTCCTTCATTATGTGATTATTAAGTTTTAATTATTAAGTTATTAAATACCAATTAGAAAGCAATCGAATTGCAATTCTGGGATCTGGAAAACAGTTCAAAACTGTGGTCTTCAAATGTTTGGAGTTCTGAACAAATAAAAGATGAAAGGTGGAGAACAAAAGGCATTATGTGTTTGGGTTCAATTCAACTATACACAGTTTTGCAGAACCAATATGGGATTTTTTATAAAATAGAGAGAGTTGGATTCTCCTGATTCTGGTGCACAGGTGCAAGTAGTTTCTTTACACAAAGCACAACAATTGAGAATTTTTGGCTTGGGGTAACCTGGTACCATTCTGTCTCTAGATGTTCCTATTCTCCAGTGTGTGACCATTAGTACTCGCAAATTTAAAAGGTGTGCAGGCACTGAGGAAGCAATGGCAATGGACACAGACAATAGTTCTGGAAGTTTCTCATAGCTACTCATGCACACAGGTGTAGAGACATCATAGTTTGAAATGACAGAGATTTATTGCACAAGGGTTCACATAAAAATACTTTTTTTTTTAAGAACTTCTTCCTTTGAATTTGCCCTTTGACATTCATAACAGGTTATTAATCATATCCTTAAAATAAAAAAACATCTTGGCAAACCTGAAAAAAAAACCACCTACTCATTAATTTCAGAGGCTTCTTTTCAGAACGGACAAATTATGGATAGGAAAAATGACAGATTTCAGCATGCAGATTAGGCTTTCTCTGAAGAAGAAAAAATATAAGTGAAATTTTTATTAAACTTGTGCATTTCAGATTTAAAGTCAATTAGAAAAGGAGTATATTTAATGTTAAAAATGCAGTAATTGCTCTCTCTTTTCAGTAACAGTAGCTCAGTGCACATTTTCAAGTCAAAAAGTATTGTTAAAGCACTGCAGGTCTGTGGAGAAAAGTATTTCAACAATGATTCCATTTTGTGGTGATTCCTTATTATGACCGATTTGTTTTAAAAAGAGGGGAGTGCAAGAAAGCAAAGGACAGAGGCGTATCACTAAATCTAATTGCTGCAAAGAAATAGAATACAGGAACCAGATCAATCATTTTATTGTGACTCCGGTCTGTTATTTACAAAAGTCTTGAAATTAAAATCTTTAACATGTTATGTTACCGAAAGTCAGTTCATTCAATGGTTGAAACAAACCTCACTGGAAACATACCAAAACTGGAGAAAAACCCTAAATGCTTTTGAAAAAAAATCTGGCTCTCTGAAGCATTGCATAAAAGGAAGAAAAACTGTACTGTAAGCTCAGAAGCTTAAAGTTATTCAGGAGGTTACATGTTAAGAAAACACACAATTCATGAGGAAGAAGTTTCTTACTAGAGTCACATCCCTTTGTCCCCATTTGAAACAGATAACTGCTTTTTCTATAGTTTCAAAGTAGCTGTTAAAATTAAAATGCAGAATTAGCTAAGGATGCCCATTAATCTCCATTCAAACCCATTGCCTTTATTGACCATGCAACCTTTTAGGTGAATGACAATTAAAAATTACACCAAAAAATAGTTTTCTGTGCTGATAAACTTTAACATGATCAGAAGCAAATACCTAAGGAAATCCAGATCTTCACAAAAATGCTTGGCATTAAGGACCATGATACTAATGTAGAACTGCTGTTGGTAAATATGCTGAAGTCAGATCAATATGCCCTGTGAAATATCAGAGTACAAATGTGTAGCAAGCTCTATGCTATACTTGAAAATTCAAAGCTTGGAATAACCTAGAAATTGTAAATGTCAAATCATCATTTTAGTAAACAGAGACCTGAAGTGTTGGGGAGAATACATGCAGGTCCTTCATGACATAGACTGGTCACTAAGGAAGTAAATGTTTTGCCAAGGATATTCTTGTTTCAGTCTTTCCATAAGGATGAAACACATAATACTGTTAGCATTTATGTGCATAAAGAGTGGCAGATAGAGCATATACTTAGTGTTGACCTATTAAATTAAATTGCCAAACCATTTCAAATACAGTTTGGTACCATAATTTCCATGTAGTAGATTGCAGTGCATGCAGAGTTCTTTGCTCCAGCTTGTATTCTCATCCAAATAAAAATGTTTAGAAATATGTGTTGTGCTGATTTAATGGTAAATCAGCAGGAGAAATGAACCCAACTCACAAAGAGATTACAAGTCAGGATCACAATTTAATAAAAAGATCACAGTAAGTACAACGATACAGAGAAAAAGCCCATTTGACCCACAAAAACAGGTGTATAAGGTGGCACCCTGGGGTATGAACAGAATGGAGCTTGCCAGCCCCGGTGCTGAGAACCACCTGGCCCCCCTGAGTACAGAGTAAAAGGAAAGAAGAAACCTGTTGGTGAGGATGATGGTCATGGTCTGGTCAAGAGTGGCAGTCACAGTCCTGTTGAGGTTCTGGTCCTCCTCTGGATCTGACGAGGGGTGCCAGAAGCCCCAAAACCCCAATATTATATATGTTTAAGTTCAGATGGGAATGCCCAGTACCTCCTCCAGGGTGAGGAGTTTCACAGTGGGTGACTTACTGTGTGAGTTATGGCATATTTTTGGAATCCCTGATGGCCCATGAGCAGACATGACCCCTCCGGCTGGGTGTGAAGGTGCTGATGCCTCCCCAGAGGGGAGTTATCACACCTGAGTCATTGGTGTGAAGAGATGAAGCCTTCCTTATCTCACAGAGCTGCTAAACACCCAGCTTGTAGCCTGAGGGGTCAGGTGTGCCTGAGGGGTCAGGCAGCAAATGGTCCATTATTAGCGGTTCATGAGAAATGACACAGAGGGTGTAGAATACACAGCCCTGGCCACACCCACACAGTGACAAACTGGTCCACTATAACCAGGACATGTGTGTACTAAGTACTGTGAATCCATGCAAATCAAGTTTTTCCCCTTAGAAAATTCCCTCTCTGCTTTAGTAAAGACTTAGGAATTAAAACATCTTTTAGAAAATGTATAGAGGATTACCTTCTTAGGCTTGACTTGGAGCTCATATTTTTGGACACATTATTACTGTAACTCAAGATTGCTTATTTTTTCATGCTGCAGAAGAAAATCCATGTTTGCAAACAGTGATATATGAATAATATAGAACTCAAATATGATACAGAATGCAAAGTGCAAATTTTTGAATAAAAAATACTGATTTTGCACAATTTCTATTTAAAAGGGCAATTGCATTGTCAAACATTTCATCTTCAATTTGCAATATTCATAGTAACAGATTAAAGATGCTGTATACGTTCTGCTTCATGCCCATGCTAATGCTGTCTGATACACTCAGCAGTTGAGTAGTATTTAGCAACAAAACCAGAGACAAGAGATCAGTGTCTGCTCCTCTGATTCCCCATGTGCGGAAGCTGCAGACTGCTATGAGGTCTCTCCCCAGAAGTTCCAAGTGAAAAAGGTTTCTATTTTTTGTGAAAGGACATCAATTGGAGCATTGTAGAAATGCTGAGAAAACGCAGACAGCAAAATAATGTATTTAGTATTTCATTCAGATGAAGATTTATGTGCAAAATACAACAAAAGAGTCCATATTGCATGCACTTAGTGAAAAAGCAGTGAGGTTTCACGTAGATGTCCCATTTGAAAGATAAGCTTGGTCAATGATTCTGTCAAGCATTTGCAATGAAACATCAAGTGAAGTGAAAATGTTAGTAATACACAGTCATACTGGCCCCCTTTCTTATCCACCCTAACAGCTAAAAACCTTCAGTGAGGCTTTTATCATCTAATATTTCATTTACTGCAATAACCTTTCCCTGACTAATCTGTTTTTCACTGCTCATATCTTCCCAGACACTGTTGCAAAATTCATTTCCATGTCAGTTTTACAGCCCTTACATGAGCTCTCCCTTCTCCAATATGTTCTGTAAAATGTGAGGCCTGTGGAATTTTACCTTTCACATTGGTATCTGGGACAGTGGTACTAGCAAATTGTATAAAGATTAAAATGTTCCTTGAAATGGATAGTACTGAATTTGTGCTGTCTGGTTAATTTTGATATTGTGATCTGCATTAGCTCATTCTGCCCTTTTGCTGTTGTTCATGTTTGCTCCATACTTCATACATTTAGAGACTTGGAATTTTTTCTTTTAAAAGCATAGCATTGAAATAACACATTGTAAAACAATTTCCATTGCCTTTGCATGTTGCAGATTTGTGTATGAAACTTCATCAGGTGACTAGCTTTGTCAGCTTGCTTTCTAAGGGATTTTTTATATATGACTGCTTTTAAAAATTCTTATCACAGATAGTTATCTTCAAATATATCTTTAAAAAATACAGTTATCTAAGGTTGTGAATGAATAAATCCTTACTCTTGTTTCAAGACTTGTGCAATGTTTGGTTTGAGCCTGAGTGAAAACATCTTTCCCCTCTATCTCTGTATATGTACATGTGTGTTAAGTATCTATGTATTATATTTATATTGGTTTTATATTGCCCTATACTGTTCTTTTAAATTCTAGAGGTTGTTTTATGCTTGCAAGAGTTGTCAAGCAAATATACCAAATGTTTTGGGCTGAGCTACATTACAGGATTGAGGTCAGTAAGTTCTGTTCCATCAGTATTTCTGAAGAAACATTTCCTCCAGGAATTCTGTGACACCACTGTCCTGGTTTGTCCTGCCACAGCATTGTTTCAGTTGTTCTATTTTATGTATTGACTTACAATTTAACCTTTAGGAATTGTTAAATTTATTTAGAGAGTTTTTCAACATTCTGTGGATTAAGAGAGATTCAAGAAAAATAGATACTGAAGTCCAACTGTACTTCTAAAGTCAAGGAATTCACCAGGTCATTTCACTGGTAATAGTATTTTCACATTTACAAAAGAGTAAGCAATTGCCATTCCATAGTTCATTGAAGCAGGCCCTCCTTCTTTGGAAATGTAGTGCCAAAATATCTAAGCTTATTATCTACACACTTTTGAAGTCATCTGTCATCCTTTACTGTTTTAAGCTACACAGCTGCTGTATCTGTGATTTAGAGTGTTTTCATTCATATCCTCATTGCTGAAAAATCTCAGTTTTCCTACAGTCCTTCCCAACTTTATTATGTATATTATATGAAGACTGTAACATAAGAATATGATGAAGTCTAATTTCTGCTTCCAGTAGGTAAATTCCTCCACCTTATTCTGTGTCCCCACTCAACTATCCAAAATGGCTTTCTAATTTAGAGAAGTGATAAGTATTAGGAATGTCCATGTCTTTCCCCTCCATATAATGTTATTGTTTCTGGATTTTGCTACTGGTTTTTAGCTTTGAAATACAGGAGTGAAAAATACCAGTTCTAGTTAATAGCAAGCTCAGTTTTATAAAAACAGAGACAGGGAAATTGGTGCACTAAGGATTCCTGACCAGGGCTCTCTTTAAATTACATTATGCTCAGAAAAATTTGGTGTAATACCTCATATTATCATTGCAATTCTGTGTAATGGAGAAACAATTTGTAAGAACCTAAGCGTCATTTGCAAAGGACTTTGAAGTCTTTGGACAGACAATGCCCAGTGATGCCCCTGGTCCCCTTTTTTGTGCTACACTGCATGACTCCAGAGACATTAACACTCAGGAACTGTTGCTGGAGGCAGTGGGAGACAGAAAGTGCCCCCCCCCAAAATGCCCAAACCCGGGTTGCCTTTTGAGGATGGAACCCTGGCTCCACTGGTGGTCTCTGTGTCTGTGCTGGTGTTAGTTGCACCCTGGCATGCTGGCGACAAGGTGTGTGGCAATGAAGTTCCTCAGGTATTTTAATATATAAGCAGTTTGTGAGTTTCACTTAGCTCCCAGCTTAACATTATGACTCCTTTGCATCCCCAAAATATACTCAGATACACCAAATTATATTTAAATAACACGACAGTGATGGACTTGATTGTAATTACTGCAATAATGGGCTTGGTGAAGGTTTCAGGGTCCATACAAATAATGAATAGGAATAATAAAATACATAAATTATTACTGCAATTGTTTATCAGCATAGTAATATGTTACCCATAAATTGCATAAAGAAAAGTGACATAGAAAGCACCAATAGCTACAATGTCAAGGAGAATACTTTGGATTTTACTGAGCAATTTAACAAATAACAAGACAATGTCTAAATTTATTATTTTTATTCTTTCAGCGCTTTCTGACTAAAAACTGTGCAGTTTTCTTTGATGGCCCCTGGTCTTTCAAACTTTGATGGCTCCTGCTCTTCCCTGAAGCAAAGATGAGAGCTGATGGTCTTCTGATTGCACTCCGTGTGGGGAACAACCAGGCTGGCTTCTCTGAGAAGATGCCAGGAACTTGCCCATGTCTGACAGAGCCAGTGCCAGCTGGCTCAAAGACAAATCCACCGCTGGCCAAGGCCAAGGTAGGAGCAAAGCTGGGAACACCTCTGGGATAACATATTTAAGAAGGAGGGGGAAACCCGGTGCACCTGCAGCAAGAGAAAGACATTCTGATGTGGTTTTATGTCTCCTTATCCTACTCTGGTTTGATTGGCAATAAATGAAACTCATTTCCCCAGGTTTTTCATCAGGCAGAAAATGTCAAGAGTTTCACAACTAAATTTTGGGGATATCCCTTGTCTGGAAAAGATAGAAGAGGAAAAAGCCACTTCATTACTTGGAGGTTCTGTGCGCTTTCTGGAGCTCTGGGCTTTCCAGTGCATGAAGGGATGTTGCTTTTCCAGCCATTGATTTCCACAAGTGTAAGATGGGACTTGCAGAGTTTACAAAGTATCTGCTTTGCAGTGAGCCTGTGTTAAGAACTGTACCCACGTAGTTTGCAACAAGCCCACTGGGAAGAAGGCAAGATTTGATGTTGTCTAATATTAGGCAGGAAAGCTGTAAAATATGCTGGGTTGAGGAGTAATAAAAACCTAATTACAATAAATTTTAAGGCTGTTAGTGTGGAAAAATAATTCATGTAATGTTAGTCTCTTCGATGAATCCCACAGTGCTTTCAGAGGAACACCTAGCTTCTTCAAGGGAGCTGGCAGAAAGACATAGAAATTCTGTATTATATGTTTCCTAAGGAATTATTGGTACTTTGTCAATGTGTGTGACCCCATCAAATCCTCCTAAAAATATCCTGTTTCTCCAAGTTTCAAGGAATGAGTGCTGAGGCAAGAGATCATTTTAGTTCCCCAAAGGAAGGAAAACTTGTAAGATTAAGCAATATTACTAAGCACCAGACAATTTAGAAAAGGAGCAGGATGGATGCCTCCACTTACAGAGAAAGCTTCGGAGTTGGTTCTCCACTAAATGACTTACAATCTCTTGCTTATCTCAGACCCAGAGGAAAACCAGCTGCAGGAGTTCTTCTAGTTCTCCAGTTTGGGCAATGTGTATTGGCTCTTTGATGCAGTCAGGATCCTGTGCATGTTCAGCTGGAGGCATCTTACAGAGCAGCACAGAGAATACACACAGCCTCCCCTGCACTGCTTTCCCCTGTCCAGGGGACTGATGAGCAGTGCCCCCATGGGAAGGTCCTCAAAGCAAAGTGCCCCAGAAGAAGTAAAAGATACAAAAGTAGCACAGTTCCCTACTCATCCCCCTGGGGTTCCCTGGGGTTCTATATGGAATGTTGGGCTGTGCCCATAGCAACGGCCATTCCCTGCTCCTGCAGCCGTTGGTGGACCACAGGTGGAGCAGCAGCTGCAGGATCTGGTCCTGGGCTGTCTCTAAACAGCCGTCAACTACCTGGATCTGGCTTCTGGGTCAGTGTCCTCATCTACTCCTCCCAAGAGTGCTTCAGGGCTGTCAAAGGTAAGAAAATCCTCATTTGCCCTCAAATCGGTAACAGAACTGCAGGAGAGTCCAGTTGGTCATCCCACTGACCACAACAAACATGGTCTGTGGTCACATCCTCCATGAGAGGTTATAGATTAAAGTGGGGTCCATCTTCTGTAGAATAATTACACCTCCAGTGGAAATATGGACATTTTCATAGAGGAGATAGGGAGATGTCACAGCACAGTTTCAGGTCCTCATCCACTGATGACATGATTACCAGTTCTTGGCACCTGTTTAAGTACTAAAACTAGGGGCTACCCCAGAACAATCCTGTCAATACTGAGGAGTTCAAGAATTGTGTTGGCAAATAGGGTTAGGCCCTGGCTATGCTCACAGCTTACCCAGAGCTTTAAAAAACAAATTATGTGACTTCTCCTCTGCAATTTGTGTTATGAATGGGGGGGTAACCATTTTACTGGGCTTGTCCTCCAATACTGGCTTTCACCTATAAAAATGTTCTGGCTTTAGAGATTCTTAAATTTTTATATACTTTCAAAAATTTTAGATACATTCTATTTTAATTTATGTATATAGGCTTTTTATTTTTCACATACATTGAAGATCTTTTCTAGATAGATATTTGTATAAATTTGTCTATGTTTGTCAATCCCTGTGTGGCTGCTTCTGCCCTATGGTCAGAGGCAGCCATGAAATCCCATTCTGAATGGTCCTTCTCAAGGACAGAATCACAGAACCTTCTGAGTTGGAAGAGATTTACAAGGATCATTGAGTCCAACTCCTGGCCCTGCACAGGACACCCCCAAAAATCACACCACATGCCTGACAGTATTGTCCAAATGTGTCTTGAGCACTGTCAGGCTTGGTGCTGTTGACCGCTTCCCTGAGGAGCCTGTTTCAGTGTCCAGCCACCTCTGGTGAAGAACCTTTTTCTAATCTTCAGCCTAAACATCCTCTGACTCAACTTCAGGCCATTCCTTCAGTCCTGTCATTGGTCACCAGAGAAAAGAGATCAGCGTCTGCCCCTCTGATTCCCCTTGTGAGGAAGCTGCAGACTGTTATGAGGTCTCTCCCCAGAAGTTCCAAGTGAAAAACTTACCAATTACACCAAACTGAGGAGAATTCAGAGAGCATAGTTAGTGGTTTGCAACAATGAGGATGGGAAGGAATTCTACAGACCAGTGTCAGCAGAATGGCTTCCACCTGGAGCATTGTTTTGATCCCTTTCAGGTGGAAAGGAGAGGGAAAATGAAGAGGAAGGCAAGAGTCCGTGTTAAGCCGTGAGTTCTGACCTGGTGGTTAAAGGACAGCACATCTGGGAAATGGCAGGAGGGAACTGCCATTTTGGAGTTGGGGTGGGATTGGTTCAAGCCCGTTGGTCCATTGGAAGTGTCTCTTCACCTCTTGCCTTTTTCACCTCCACTTCCTTCTTCCTTTAGACACATCAGTGTTGGCAGCGACTTTCAGGCAGAGCTCCCTGAGCTGCAGGCCAGACCCGCAACTGAGGATGAAGAACCTGCATCGCTGGTCTGGAAGCCCTGGGAGGACACTGACTCTGACATGGAAACACATGACAAAGGTATCTGTCATGCTTTTCTTCCACCCTCAAAATACTTGGGTTTGAAATACCCTCATTTTTTGGTAAAAAAGATGCTTCCTTTATCCTCACTGCTCTCCTTGTAGATTGCTCAGTTTTGTTAGACCAGCAAAAAAGAACAACTTTCATGCTCTCAGAACTGCTCTAGGGTGTTTGTCTCTGGTCAGCAACCCTGAAAGAGGGGGGATTTACCCCCTCTTATTGTTACCAAAGTTGCTTTGAAGGGAGAGACAGCACTACCTTGGGACATCTCAGCCTTTCTCTCCTGTGCCTTTTCACGCTCTCCAGTCTTTCTTCAGCTCTTCTGCTTTCCTTCTCCCTTGTAATGCAACTTTTCCCCTTTCTTTGCCCAAACCTGACTTGCTGTGGGTTTTTATTGTGCTTGTAGTGAGAGGTCTGCTTGACCTGGCTAGCTCCAGTGGCATTCCTGGGGCAGCAGCTAACCTGGAGCTTGCCCTACACTGCCTGCACCAGGCGCAGGGCAGTGTTCCGGTAAGAAGCAGATATTTGGGTGGAATAAATAGTGCACAGGGAATTAATAAGGACTGGGGACTGGGCACTGGGACAGCCCTTGCTGCCTGCTCTTTGAAGAAGGGATTTAAGGAGCACTTGCCACATGCTGTGTCTCCACGAGAAGGCTGTGCCAGCCCACGTGCTGCAGCAGGGGTGAGCCCAAAATGGCTCAAGCAGGGGAAAGCCTGTGCTGGAGGCACAGGGTGAACAGTCCCACAGCTTGCTCCCTTCACAAGGTTTTACTGATATGAGCAAAATCTTCCTCCAGTAGACTGAATCACTGAAGAGGCAAAGCAGCTGAAAGAAAGCCTTTACCTTTTTGGTTCCTTGTGGTGGGGAAGCTAAAGTCTTTTCCCCTTCAATCTTGCAGGAGGCTCTGAAGATGTTGCTGGCAGGTGGACCTGAGGCACCTCAAGGCCATCCCTTGGCTGATTATCATTATGCAGGTAACTGAAGTAGAGCTTGTTCCTTTGCTGACAGATACTGCCGTCCCCTTAATTGCCACGTCAAGCATTTATTGTTAAAAATGTAACAGGAGAACAAGGTCTCATGTTCTTCGGGGGCGGGGAAAGCAGCAGCATCTACCCCTTCAGTTTTAATTGTTTTCTGTGTTTTTTTCCTTGGGAAATGCCTGTTCTTGTCTTCATTGCTTTCCAAAGGAGAGATGTCGATAGGTGAATAATGAATGATGCTGATTTCTCTTCAGCTGCGGGTGATCTGTTTTACCAGAGGGATCTATTTCGAATTGATGGAGTGATCGATTTACCTGTTGCTCTTTATTGCCAGGCTCCGATAGATGGACACCTGAGGAGAAGGAGTCATTTCAAAAGGCTTTTCACACCTATGGGAAGGATTTTCATGTCATTCAGAAAGAGGTAGAGCCATGCCACATTATTTGCCCTAGTGGATAAATACAATGGAATTATTTTTGGTACCAAATACCAGAATTCACTATCTTTCTTCTCAAATACCAGAAATATTAAAATAATAATGAAATGGTACACTGGCTGCCTGTGTGAAAGGTGTGATTCTGCCCTTCCACCCCTTTTTCCCGTGTTGTTTTGTAAAAGGAAGGTTTATATTCTGTCAGATCTCTCCTGTATGTGAGCTGGTGCTTTCTTGGCATGTTGTGGTGGGATAACTGAAGAGAATGGGGGAAAGAAAAACTAGATGGAAAGAAAATGCTAGATGGATCTGTTGTTGATCCATGCCTTAGATGTTTTACTGCATGACATAATACATGTTTTACTGCATTTCATTATACCTATTTTACTCCCTATTTTTTTCATTTTACTCCCTATTCATTTTACTCCATATTTTTCGGTGGCTATTTTATTCCATACTCTAATTTTTCTCCAATGTACCAAACAGGATTGCTATTTTAGATTCCTTCTGTTTGTCTCACAACAGATTCAGAGTAAGACTGTGGCACAGTGTGTGGAGTACTACTACTCCTGGAAAAAAGAACATAAAGTTGCTACCACTCCTGCTCAGGTGAGTTGGGAAAAAAAATCAAAAAATGCAGGGAGGGTCAAGAAGCTGGGAAAATGGGAGAAAAACTGCTGGGAGGCCTGTGCACTGGGAAAGGTGCAGCAGATCCTGCTCAGGGCTTTACGGCATTGCTGCTTTGAAATACTGAATTCTGTAGAAAAACTTTGACTCAACAAAGCAGCACCATCACCAAAACAGGCTTTGACTCATTACAGAATTTGTTCTGAAGTGCTGGCACCCTTCCTGATTCCAATCAGATCTTTAATTTCCCACTACTTCCTAACATGAGCAGTCCTGGGTGCATTGAACTAGATGTTGCAGATTTTCAGGGCTATTTCACAGCATCCCAGCACACTCCATTGCTGGTGCTGAGACTCCGGTAAAAATTTTCTTGCCAGCAAACAGGAATTTGGTTCACAAAGATGGAGATTATTTTGGGTGGTAGAAACTGGGTAACTGTGTATCTTCAGTAATTTGACTGAATTTTCAACCCATTCCCTAGACATTTGTGGACCAAAAAAATAAAAAAAAGTAGATATTAAAGAAAAAAGGTATAAATGATAAATGTAGAAGTAGCTGTATAGATAATTATATATATCCTATCACTTTGGGCAGTAGAAATGAGATGTTTTTTCTTCCAAGTACTGTGTTTGTTCCCTGTCCTTGCAGCCAAATCCAGGCATCCTCTCAGCTCTGGAGTGTTTGAAGGAGTTTGCTTGGGCCAATACATTTTTGTGCTGGACACTCTGATTTCCAGCTTTCTGAAAAGAAGGATAAACTGATAAAGCCTCTTTGATTTCCAGACTGTGGGCAGACCAAAGAGGAGCAAGGAGCCTCCCAAGAGGGAGAATGAAGAGCCGAAGCTGAGGAGCCGCAGGAGGCCGCGCAGCATGGTGTGTCCGTGCTGTGAACCACCGCAGCCTTCCCGCTCAACGGGGGGCCCCTTCCTGTGCGGGATCTGCAAAAGGTATGGAAGTTATTCTTCCTTCTGCTAAAAACCTGCTGCTTCGCACTAAAACAGACCGAA
Organism: Scytalopus superciliaris; assembly: GCA_013400415.1. NCBI lineage: Eukaryota > Metazoa > Chordata > Aves > Passeriformes > Rhinocryptidae > Scytalopus > Scytalopus superciliaris. The sequence continues at coordinate 114,063 of VXBX01006122.1, read as the reverse complement.
CTTTTCAAAGGCACTGTGGGGCAAGCTGAGGAAAGTTGGAGGATCACCTCTCACAGCTGTATTCAGCATTACAACCCACTTTAAGCCCAGCTAGCTTATTTCAATCCCAGCATTCAGAATGAATCCTTGCTGTGCCCCAACAAGACAGAGTTTGTAGAAGTAGGAACACCAAAGCTTGGTTTAATGAAGTTAATCAGATTACAATGTACTGAAAAGAAAGAGAAAATTGAAAGGGTTGAAATAATAAAGCCCAGTTTAATGGTGCTTATCAAATTAAGAATATATCACATCCCCAAAAGAAGGAAATTCTTAAAAATGGAAATCATGAATCTTGGTTTAATGGTTTATTGACTTAAAAATGAAGGAACTGAAAATGCTGCTTTGTTTCCTAACTTTCAGGGTGTTTGAAACAATGAAAGAAAGGAACACACATAGGAGAAGCCATTGCCTGAGGAAGGAAGATGAGCCTCTCCCCAAGAACAAAAGACAAAATTAGGGGTTGTCTGAGGCTAGCAAGAGTTAGATGTGAATAGGAATTGATGTAGATAAGATTGTTTTTTGTTTTAGGCTTGAGGTTTTTTCCTGTTTAGTTTATTAGATAGAGATTTTGATTAGCAAATGTAAGAAGTTTGGTGTTACATTCTATCGTTCATCTTTTTATGTATTTATTAAATCATTATGCCAAAGTTCATTCCATTTTGTCTTTTTGTTTTTATGAAAACACGATCCAAAGTTTCTAACACCTGTCTGGTATTGTGAAAACAGCATTTGACTTGCAACAAGAACCTGGGCATGCGCATTCTTTTGCAGGGCCAGCTTCTCACTTGGTGGGTGTATGGCTGCAAAGGTGGGTCCTCATTACTGCCCCTGAAATAATGGTGGAATTTTATCCTTTGATTCCTAAAAATCTCAAGTGGGAGTGAAAATGGAGGCTTTGATTAATTCAATGAATTGGATCTAAATTAGCAGTCTTGTCTCCTTGTACCTGGAAGGATTAAATGCTTTGTTTGTTTATTTTCTTTTCCAAACTGCAAGATTTTCATGGCTTTATTCAATTGCGGTAAATGGATGGACTTGACCACCTTTGAGGTCTTTTCCAACATGACTGGTTCTATAAAATTAATATCCACATTCAGTACAAAGAAATCAGCAGTTCGGTTCAGTTTTCTATTTAAAGGACCAACTTTCAGCTCTGAGCCTTGATGAACTTCCTTACCTAAAGCAGAGCAGGTGTGAACACTATCCTCTTGCTTCTCACAGCTTGTATTTGCACCAAAAAAAGCATCAAAGTCACTCTTTTATCTAGCCTGATAGATAAACCTTGCCTGGCAAGGTTTTGGAGAGGGCGAGAGAGGGGCAACTACTGGGCTGGGTCTGAGAGGCTGCCAAGAGCATCCTGCCATCTCATGGAGCCAGTGCTGGTGGGACCTGCAGAACCTATAAAGTATCTGCTTTGCAGCAGGCATTTTTAGGACTGTGTGCAACAAGCACACAGGGAAGGAAATGGGATTTGCTTTTGTCTACTATTAGGCAAGAAAGCTGTAAAACCTGTTGGGTTTTGGCATATCTGGGACCTAAGTATTAAAACAAATTTTAAGGCTATTAGTGTGAAAAATGAATTCTCATAGTGTTAGTCTCTTGGATGAACCCCACAGTCTTTTTAAAGGAACATCTAGCTTCTTCAAGGGAGCTGGCAGACAGACATAGGAATTCTGCATTAAATGGTATAGTGTACATGACTGCTATATAGGAATTGACTTTCCCATAAATTTCTATTCTCAATGTTTTTAAGGGTTTGTGTGGATTGTTTTGTTATCAAGATTGGTATTACTGTGATCTATTCTTTATATTAATATGTGACTTCTCTCTGTTCCAGAACAAAAGCTTGCCCTAAAACCAAGCTGGATTTAAATAATAGCAGGAGAGGAGTTTTAATATCTTTTCTTATATAGTCTTTCTCTCTTGCAGGTAGCAGTTTTATTACACTTAAGCTTTTCTGTTGCAACCATGAGAGACTGAATATTTAAGATAGATATTCTCATGTGCTTGTTTACATCTAACAGTTGAGGCTAATTTAATTCCTATTAAATCTTAATTTCTGTTGCTTCATAGCTCTTCCTGCTTTCATATTACTTCTCCAACTAAGTAACTTTTTAAATAAAAAAATTAAAATTTCTCTATTAGTTATTTACTTAAAACAACACAAATACAAATCAGGTGACTCCACACATGAAGTGACAAAAGAAGCAATGAAAGATATAGCAGCCAAGAGTAATTATAATAAATGGCTTAACTAAAAATTTGTAAAATGAGTATCTCATCACTCATTTTGACTTGCCTGTCTTATTTAGATGGAGATGTCTCACAGCTTTGCTGTAATTTAGCTTAATAACATCCCTGTTAAGTAGATGCCTGTTGAACAGACAAGCTTGACTTAAATAATGACACTTCACTAGTGAATTAACTTTCTCCTATGCAATTAAGTAGCTGTCCATCACATTCATCTGCTTACTAAATCATCTTTCAATATCTTTATTATGAAGTATTAGCCACCCACAGTGGCAGCTCTCCTTTACAGGGCTAGATTTGAGTCCTTTACATACTGATGGTACCAGAGAGGAGAGAGGATAGTGACAACTACTCAGAATCTTGGGATAGGTGACTTCTGAGTTATGAAGAACAAAGGCATTTACTTGACTGATACAGTAATAAAATGCTAGTTTATTATAATGGTGACTTGTATATAGAACTGCTTTACACACTGCATGCCGGCGGCTGTGGCCGTGTGGGTAAAGCCGCCGCCCCTGGATCCGTGCTCCTTCTCGGAAGGACGCCGGTTCGAGTCCTGCGGGTCTCGCTCTGCCAACTTCGTCCGGGCTTGCCCCGGCCAAGGCTAGGGAGCGTCCCAGGGCTAAAGGGGGTGGGGCCAGTTCCGCGCACGCTGAGCTCCACGTAATAAATCCATTCGCGCAGGCATAAAAAGCATCGTCGTTCGCGACGGCTAGCCACACACACACACACACTGCATACACATCTACAAGCTCCATATTCTGCCCCAGATTTGTTAGCTTCAGATCAATTTTATTTTACAGTGTTTGTTTTGGGGTGGAGAACAGGACAAAAAGTATATGATGCTTTCTTTAAATTCTTCTATGTCACTTACAGTAAATGTGTGTTTTCTAGAATCTGAAAATCACAGAATCACAGTTGTCAAAGGTCAGGTAAAACCAATGATTCAGATTTCCCATGTAACATGGGCCATGAAACTTTATCTGGTTAATCTAGTTTTGAGCCAAACAAGTCAAATTTAAATGAAACAAGTGGAGTCTATTGAAGAAAATAAAACATTTAGTCCTCACCTGTAAATGCTTTTTTGTTTGCTTGTTTTTGTTCCAGTAACTAGCCACTTCAATTTTATGGGTAAGTAGCTTATTTTGTGTTTTATGGCCTTAATTTCAATTCATTGCTATTGTGTTTACCTTGAGTGACTTCATTCTTCATTAGATTTTATTTTCCCCCAGTGAGACATGCTTACAACCTAATAAAGTCACCTTTCATCTTTCTTTTGGTTATCCAGTCAAATTGAATTGATAAAGTTCTAAGTTTCTATAAGGGTTTCTCTTTTTTTCAAGTTGTGAAAAAGTCATTTTCAGTGTCTTTCATATCTTTTCTTGTTCACAGAATCACAGAGGAGAGTAAGGTTGGATGAGGCCACTGGTGGTCACCTACTTCAATATTCTTGCTCAAGTAGGGTTCTGTAGACCAACAGTACGCAGGAAAGTGCGCAGACAGCTTTTGAGTATCTCAGGAGAAAGAGTCCCTACAGCCTCTCTGGGCAATCTGTTCCAGTGCTGCCACCCACACAGCAAAGAAATTCTTCCTTAACTTTCCGAATTCCTGTTTCTGCCCATTGCCTCTTGTCCTGTTCCCCAGTACCACCAAGGAGAGCCTGGCTCCATCCTCTTGACACCCTCCCTTCACATACTTGTATACATTGAGGAGTCTCCTCTCAGTCATCTCTTCTGGAGGCTGAACAGGCCAAGTTCCCTCAGCCGTTCCTCATAAGAGAGATGCTCCAGTCCCCTCATCATCTTCATAGCTTCTGCTGGACTCGTTCCAAAAGCTCCATATTTCTCTTGTTCTGAGGATCCCAGAACTGGACACAGCTCTCCACGTGAGGCTTCTCTAGGGCTGAGTAGAGGGGCAGGATCAGCTCCCTCAAACTGCTGGCAATGCTAAGCTATTACTAATGCTTAAAATAATCACTTAACTAAATATTATTGTATTTTTTATATTGATAGCAGAACTGAAAATTACAGTCCTGTAGTTGGTACTACTTCTTTTAAATCCTTTCTTGAAATGCACCCTAGGCCTCCACAGAAATGATAAATTTCAAATTAATTAAATGAAAAATTACTTGACTTCTCTGGTTTCTGTTTTCATGAGACTAGAATGCTTTCCAGTATATTTGCCTGCCTTTCTTCCTTCTGTTTTCAAGGGTTCTGAAGTTTACAATGACTGCATATTCCAACAGGTCTTCAGACAGATGGTCAGATAATAGATATTGTGAGCAGCCTTACAACTCCAAAACCTTCCTGGGTTTTTATTTCTTCTTGGATGGGATTAATTTAAGTAAATGAAACTGTCTTATCTGTCTTTTACAATGTATCTCTCAACATCTGCTCTACTTATCATATATACCATTTATAGTTAACAGCAAGAAATAAAATTAGAATTAGAAAGAGAAATAATAGAAATACTGTGTGATATAACTGACCAAGCACAGATACCTACTTTAGAACAAAATTCTTTGGTCTCCAGTAGTAAATCCTGTTCCTTGTGGTTCTGTTCCACTGATGCCTAAATTCCTGGAAAAAGGCTCAAAACAACATAAGGGGAGATAGATAGAGAAAGTACCTTTAACTGGAAGCTGCCAGGTGCACGCCAGAAGTATGCACACACGTGGTTCAGTGATGTTACAGCTTTTATATCTTCCAGTAATTAGCACATATGGTATCTCAAACCAACCTGTAGTATCCATTTCCCCTGGTTCCCACCCTCAGAAAGCTCAGAACTGCCCCGTGGAGCCTCTCCAAGGGCTCTGGACCTTCCCTTCTGTTTTGTCTTCAAGCCATCTTGCAGGTGCTTCTCCAAAACACCGTGCCCTTGGCAAAATGGCCAGGGTGGCGCTCACAGCAGGGGCAGTGCCACTGGTGGAGGAGGTGGAGGAGGTGGTACCAGTGCCCACGGATCCACCCACAGCCCCACCTAACACTGCCCCATCTCCCACAGCTCCCACACCTGGAGAAGGCCCTTCCCCATGTAACTCCAGAGCAATAAATAAATCAAATCTTCAGTAGATTCTATTACACAGGTTTGAGGAATAGAGAATGTTTTGCAAGGTTTCTTTTTGCCTCTTTCCAATACCATGACTGAAAGTTCTGCGGGTGTTTCCTTGGGCTCAATTTCCAACCCACTGCCTTTCCTTAAGTTGGGGCGCTCTATAAGTAGCAGAAATAAGTCTGCATATCTTGTTTCCCTCCACCACTCTTCCTTGTGTAAAGACAATAAAAGCTGTAACACTACTTCACTTTGCAAGGATCTGTGCTTTGGTGTAATTTCTCCCTTTCTCTTCATATACACAGGCCACAGATCTGTGCTTAATCTAATTAACTCTTATTTGAGTTATATACATCATCTTGAGTGTCATTCATACCTTTGCTTTCTCTGCCATTCCAATATGAAATACTGGGTGATGATTGATAGCCTTTTTCTAGATCAGTTTACAAATCTTCTGAGATAGCAAAGCAAATCTGCAAATATGCCTTAATTTTAAAAACCTCTTAATTTTAAAAATATCTGTTCAAATTTTATGTCCTTTTGCTTATGGCAAGGTCTGTTCTATAGTCGATAAAACCAAAATTAATGCTGTCTCAGGAACAGCTTGTCTTTTTAATATTTTATTTGGTAGCTCTCTCTTTTGCTGCAAAACTGTTTCCAAAATCATTAGCATCACCATTTGGCACACACTTCCCTCCACTGAGTATCTTTCTGAATTTTGAATTAGCTAGTATATTTCTGAAAGTTTAGCCAGGCTGAGCAAAGAATATCTGTTTGTTCGTCCCTTGCTATTCAAATACAAATATTAAAATCATGTTCATATAGTCTAATCAAAGAAAACATTAATGCATTATTTTTTTCTGCCTACAGTTTTGAGGGATTTGCAATAGGGAGATACTAAGTTAAGGCAGTAGGAGTAGCAAGATTCATCTCATTAGAGATATATTTTTTCCAAAGCTAGCTTTTTTCATAAAGAGTTTAGTTATTATATGCATTTATATGAAGAATATTACTATATTATCTCTAGTGATTTTGAGATAAATGAAAACAAGAAACAAAGAAACCATTTATTTAGGCAATCTGCACGAAAGAATTATTAACAATTGAGTAAGAAGAGCAAAATATCCTTTATTTCTCCTTTTAGGCAACAGCTTAAATGGGATCCTGCCACTTATTGAACTGTGAACAGTTAGTTATAAAAGCTTGGACAATAGGATTGAAATTCTACCTTTTCTCAAGTAGGACAAAGTTATGCCTAAGCATATTTTAGAAGTAGTGTTTTGCAGAAGGGCAGTCCTGAAAGAGCAGCACTGTGGCTCATCCTCCAAGAAACATATGAAAAATTTAGATTAATGCAAGTCAAATAGTCAGATGGAAGAGACAGATGAATTTAAATATGTGGCATGTAGGGCCACTTAAGTTCTTGCAAAACATTACCAGCTCCTTGAATTTTGTGCCTTCTGAGAGCAAGGAGGACAATGTTCATTTCAATCACATGTTTAGAGGCTGTGTATTAAAATTAATAGCCAAAACTTCTGGGTGATTTTGACCCAGATAAAGTGGCTAAAACAGTCTAGCAAACTTATTCCTCACTTTTGTAATCATGTTTCTGGGATAATCTAAATTTGTGCTATTAACTGAGAGAAGAGGGTTTTTTTTTTTTCATGGCAGGTTCATTAGCTCTAACCTCAATTTAGTTACCATTTTAATAGCAGAAAGAGATGTGCAGTAAACAGTAAGAAATTTCTAGAAACTTAGCTCTGAACTGAATAACCATAGATATTAGCATTTGGGCTGTTGTCAAAAAATTTAGTGAACCTCTTTCTGACAACAGTATTATTCTCCCTGTGCAAAATGGCCTCTAATATTCTATTGGTAACTTCCCCATATCCAAGCATTCATCACTTTTCCTCAAATGAAAGCTGCAGTTTGAGTAATCGTCTCCAGTTCTATATAAAAAGCATAAAGCACTTTCCAGCTGGATCTGATCAGCACAAACTAGGAGGTCTTCAGGCCCTCAACTAAATTCTGATACATTTAGCTTTTTTCCACACATTGTTTATTCTAAAACATGAAAAGCTGTAAATTGCATGGCATTAAATTTCACACACCTAATTTTAAGATAGCAGATGGTGAGTTTGAAATAGCTATGACAGTTCATCCTCCCATTATTTTCCACTGGTTCTACAAGCTCCATTTACCTTCTTGTTTGGTGAATTTCGGGTAATCAAAACAGGAAACCAAATTCAGCTTAAACTTACCTGATTTTGTAACTTCATTGTGCTTCTGTTTCCTGGTGCAACTCACTATTTTTTATATTTATCACATAAGTATATTGCAACTATTTGCTTCACAAACAATATTCATGTATTATAGGCATGCTCATGTATTCAAAAGCTAGTTTCTGTATTCATAAGCCATATTTTATATATTGTTCTATGTACTATTGTGCTATGACATATGAGCCAGCCTTTCAGCAGGCTGCTCAGGCTTTACGTAGGAAAGAACCAAGATGCCAGCTGTGCTCCCAACCTTGTTGATAAGAATGTGTCAAGTGGGTCAGTCAGGATGCAAAGCCAAAAAAAGGGAACCACTGCAAAACTCTTCTTGGGTCTGTCTAAAACACATATTGCAGTAGAACTGCATGCTTTCTGCTTTTGGCTTCTCACTGCCTGGGGGCCAGGGCAGAGAACTTCGGTGGTTTCCCTGCATGAAACAGCCTGTAACAGCATGGCTGATATTGAGCTCCTGCAAGCCGGACTAGTTCTCCTTAGAATGGACTATTTACCTAACAAATCTGTGCTGAAGAAGGTTTCTGGAAACACCCCGAGGCAATCAATGATGGCCCTTTACTATGTAAGTCTGTCTCACTGTAGGTTTTGTTCTGCTTAAACTCCCCAAGTATTAACACTGCATTTAAGAACCCCTTAAGGGTTTCTTAAGAATGAAGTCAATCTGGAAGTACAGAGCTGGATTAGCTGGGGTTTTCTTCAGTTACTGTTCCACAACTCATTTTCTTTTACATGGAAAATGCTGTATGTGCATGAAGAAAGTTATTACACTGATGCCTTAAAGACCGAGGTGAAAAAAACTCCAGGCAAATTTAGTAGGAGATAAGATAAGGAGAGCAGAAGCTTTAATGAACCTTCAGGCTCCAGGAATACATGTCCACAGGAACCCATTCAATTCCCAGGTTCCAAGATTGTATAATGATGTCCATCCAATCTCATTCTGTTATTCCCCTCGGTCCTCCCCCATCCCGCCCCCGGCACGCCCCATCAGGAATTGAGTCTGGGGGTTTGGGACCCCTCTTTCATCGTCCTTGTCTTCCTCACAGCACGTCTGGTCCTTGGAGGCCTTCCAGAGTTCCAGATTTGGTGTTCTTCTGTCCATGTCTTTATCTTGTGGTGCAGGCCTCATGGCGCTTCTTTGCAATTCTACCTTGAAATGGAGACTAAACAGCTACTAGAGTTTTGAGGGATTGATATGGGATGGGGTTGGAATGTGTAAACATTAAGCTACTGAAGTTACTTTGCTGTTACACTAAAACTACATTAACTTCTACAATCCATAAAATTAAAAAATCAAAAATCAAAAAGCTCTGAGGCATCAGCATTAACAAAACTTAGTGTTGTAATGCTCATGCTCTCACTGATGTGGAAGAGTAGGATAAAATTTCTGGGATTTCTGAGAGTATTGTCAAATAAATTACTTCAAACCAATTATTCTTCTGTTTGAACTTTAACAACCTGTTGGAATACAGTGAATGACTGACAAGCAAATGATGTTACAAGGACCAACAAAAGGCTATTTTTTTGGAGTTTGTTGGTATTGCGCAGTGAGACAGCAATTATAAATCATCTGCTGTAGCAGAGATTGTGTACTTGCAAGATCAAACCTGTGAGCAAAATTGAACTGATTCAATTTAGCACAAAGCCACCTGAAGAAAGGGAGTACTCTGGATACAGGAATCTGCATTGGTCAATTTTCACAGTGAACAGATTACTGCAAAATAATTGCATAAGTTGATGATACAAACACTGGAAAGTTCCATCACAGAAAAGGTGGGATTGTGACAGAAAATAGAACAAAGGAACTTATCCACAGGATTTCAGAAAATTGAATGCCAAGTAATTACTTAAAATTTCAGTTTTTACATTGGATACTATGAGCCAGTGTAACACAAAGGTCTGTGAAAAAGTACATCTAAAGCCTGCTGCCTTTTAACAATAGCAAATATTATATTTAGGTAACTATGGGAAGATTATACATAGTTTTTTGAACATAATGGTTGAATTAGGCCAATATGTAAAGCAATGTTTGTGTTTACATTAATACAAAAATATTTCATAATCACATCACTGATAATCCTTCTTCTGTGTATCAGTTAACTAGGGAATGTGTCTGGGTCTCTATGGAAAATAAATAAAAATAGTGTGTTGCTTTTTCTCTATGATATTTAGGAACAGAAAAGTTCTCACAATGTTAAAAATTCAAATAATTTAATGTAGTTCTTCTCTATGATTTCTTATAAAAAGAACCCCGCACCATATAATGTAAACATAACACTGTTTAAAACCTAATGGTGTCTGAGGGTACAGATACTCTTGGCTGTTAATCAGGTTGGTTTTTTAAGCTGCTTTGGTTGCAGTGAGTGAGAAATAACTAACAAAACAGCCCCAACCCATGCAAAAAGTCACTAAATTCAGCACAGGTCAATTCAGCACAGATGAATGCTGGTGACACATATTCTCAATCTCCCACAAAATCAGCTTCACTGTTTGTACTCTGGTCTCATAAGGGCATGTAAGTGCATATAACAATATTTTTGTACAGAAAACAAAATATTAACAAGGCACCACATCCCCTCTGAAGTCCTAATATCCTCTGGCAAAAGAAATAACCATGATAATCCATTATAAATAAATGCATGGCTACTCCCCATTACACCTTGACAATTAATCTCACCCTTTGTAAATATATTCCTACATAAAACATAGAAGAGGAAAACTGCTGACTATCCCTTTTCTTGAAGTGTAACAGCTGGTTAGTAATGTTGAGTATTTGATGGAAGTTTCATGTGAAAACATCTACCTCTTGTGCCCAAAGTTGGAACTGCCACAGACAAGGCAATTTTCAGTAACCAATACAGAATAACATTTAATATATTATCATTATCTCCTTTCAATACTGATTCATACTAATAATATAGCTCTTCATACTGTAAGGATAATGTGGATCTTTGAACGGTCCTTTTCTGTCTGTGAATTTACAAATCAGGCTCCAGTAAGTGTTAGTCTCTCAGGGGAGAAGGCCAGCCCGGGAAGTTTCAAAAGCAGTGATTTCTAATGCAACTAGGTTAATTAGATGCCAAAAGTAAGTTTATTTCAGCAAAATCAAAACAAATTCATGTGCAAAAAAGTGCCTGATGAATATGAACTTTTATTTTACTGCTAGGAGGCTTAGAATTTTAATTTATTTTATGTGGGTACAAATGAGTAAATGATATCAAAATCTTTAGAGAATCATATTTGGTGACTTAACATATGTGTTGTGGATATAATGGAAAGGTTTTGTTTCGTGTATTCCTCCAACTCTTCTTCTAAAACAGTACTTTGAAGGTAATTTATTTCTGAGTTAGCATTTTCTGGTCAATGTAGGTTTTATACTATTTTTCCCTTTAATACTTTAGATGAGATTTTTTCTGTACTGCTTCCACGTTCCAGTCTCAATTAAAAGAATATCAGAAAGGCCAGAGGGGGTCAGAACAAAAGCTCATCTCTTGGTCTTCTGTCTCCAAAGAGGAGACTTTTGAGATTTCTCAAGACTTACTCTGTGTGTGGTATCAAATTTTCTCTGCACTTCTGATATATGGGAAGTTGAATGCCACTCAGAGAAACTAAAAAAGGGCAGACAACGTACAAAAAGAAATTGAGAGAAGTATTGATGGAAGATCGAAGTCTTGGAGAAGGGATGCATTTAGGCAGCCAAACTATTGAGTTTCTATGTAGCTTAAAAGTTATACCTATTGCTGTTTCAGAACAGAAAGTTCACCTCCATTTAGATGTGTTTTGCTGGTGTTGTCTGTTCTGGTATTTGTACCTGACTATCCTTTAAAATGAGAGTGCCTGAATTTAGACACTTTAATTCATTAGCATGACTTGGGTAAGAGTAGCCTGCTTTTATAATTACTTAAATTAATTTTTGCTGAAAAATACATAAGTCCTGATCTTTTCTAAAAATCAAGCACTTATGAATCATTGAATCATAGACTCATCTAGGTTGGAAAAGACCTCCAAGGTCATCAAGTCCAGCCTTTGAATAAACACCACCATGCCAATTAAACCACAGCACTGAGTGCCTTGTCCAACAATTTCTTGAATACCTCCAGAGATGGTGACTCCCCCACATTCCTGGGCAGCCCATTCCAATGCTTAACTATTCTTTCGGTGAAGAAATTCTTCCTGATATCCAACCTGGGCTTCCCTGGTGTGGCTTGAGGCCATTTCCTCTCATCCTGCCACTTGCTGCTTGGGAGAAGAGGCCAACCCAAATCTGGATACAATCTCCCTTCAGGTAGTTGTAGAGAGCAATAAGGTCTCCCCTGAGCCTCTTTTCCTCCAGGCTAAATAAGCCTAGCTCCCTCAGCCACTCCTCACAGGACTTACTCTTTAGACTCTTCACCAGCTCTGTTGCCCATCCCTAGACTCGCTCCAGCATCTCAGTGAAATGAGGAGCCCAAAACTGGACACAGGATTTGAGGTGTGGCCTCACCAATGCAGAGTACAGGGGGACAAACAGTGTCCTGGTCCTGCTGGCCTCACTACTGATGATTCAATCCAGGATGTCATTGGCCTTCTTGGCCACCTGGGCACATGGCTGGCTCATCTCAGCCATTGTCAACCAGCACCTCTACGTCCTTTTCCTCTTGGCAGCTTTTCACCCCTCCTTCCCCAGCCTTGTAGCCCTGCCTGGGGTTGTTGTGACCACAGCGCAGGATCCAGCACATGGTATTGTTGAACCTCACACCTCTGGCCCCAGCCCATGGATCCAACCTGTCCAGATCCCTCTGAAGAGCCTTCCTACCCTCCATCAGTTCAACACTCCCACCCAGCTTCGTGCCATCTGCAGACTGACTGAGGGTGCACTCAATCCACTTGTCCAGATCATCGATGGAGATACTACACAGGACCAGCCCCAATGCTGAATTCTGGGGAACCCCACTGGTGATGGGCTGCCAGCTGGATGTAACTCTATTCACCACCACACTCTGGGCACATCCATCAAACCAGTTTTTCAACCAGTGAAGAGTACATGTGCCCAAGCCACGAGAGCCGGTTTCTGTAGGAGAATGTTGTGGGAAACTGTCAGAGGCTTTACTGAAGTCCAGGTAGACTACAGCCACAGCTTTTCCCTCTTCTGCTAAGCAGGTCACCTGGTCACAGGGTCCAAACCTGCTAGAGTCCAAGAGTGTTTGGACAATACTCTCAGGCACACAGTGGGATTTTGGGGTTGTCCTGTGCAGGGACAGGAGCTGGACTCGATTATTGTGGGTCCCTTCCAACTCAGAATAAAAGGAGATCACGCTGGTCAAGCAGGATCTGCCTTTCCTAAACCCATGGTAAAATGCAGACAAAAGACAGAATGTTGTAAGCCATCAAAAGAATCAAGTGTGAATGGGAACCTGATGAATATAGAAAGAGAACTTTCAGGGCTGAAAAAGCAGCTTGAAAAAACTGTGTAGAAGGATTCTGCAATTTGGTCATTATCTCTCTTTTTTTTTCAGGGATTGGACTTTATTTGCTAAGCTGCATTGAAGAAATGCTTTTCTCAAAGCAGAATGAGGTATTTGGTATCAAGGGTGAAATCTCAGATGCTTTCATCTTCTTCAGTTCCCCCAACCCCACATCTAAGTGAACATGTGAACGTGTGGGTGGGGTAGTGCTCTCCAATGCTCAGCATTATCTTCTGAGTTAGAAGCAAAGCCCAATACACAAAGCTGTGTTGAGGAGAACCAGATGCAGGCCACCCTGGTCTTTGTGTAGGTGTGGTATTCCCTGTTGTCCCAACTGGATTCCTTATCCCACTCCTAACCTCCCACTATCCGGACTAGTGTGCCAGGTTCATCTACGCTGCATGCTCAGTTTTGCAGTTTCAAAGTAGTTGACCTTCCTTTTGAATGTCCTGGTACAGTTTCTCCTTTTGTACAGCACTGACAATTACTCTGACTTTGCTTATTCCATCCATATTTTCTTCTAATAGAATAAACATGACAAACCTTGATTATTGTGTAGCAACTCAGACCAGTAACAAGCAAGGGTCTTACTCTGATGAGCAACCAGTAAAAGAGGATAATGGAAATGCAGCTATCTTCTTTCACTGGCATTTCATGACTCAGTCACTAATGATGAAAAGAAGGAAGAAATGCAGACATTAAGGGTCATAGAAACAGAATTATGTGATGAGAATGGTATCAGAAGGTTTTTATGACACATAGACAAACCTTTAAATGCTTTATCAAGGTTTACATTATACCTAAGATCTCTGCTATTCTAAGATGCTAGATGCTTGTCTAATGTTCTAATAATACTCCTAAGTTCAAAGATACTGTTTAATTTCCAATGAACTTTTGTAGAAAAGCTTTTCTCGTTTGAATTCAGTTATAGAACAGGTATAGAAGGCAAAACAGGATTTTGCCACTTCAATGTTATCATCTTATTTCATGTTTCGTTCATAGTAAAATGACTGAAGTAGCTTGGAATCTACCTGCATTGAGGTTTACTGCTTCAGAGAGAAAAGAATTTTTGTGTAAGTTGTATTCACTATTTTGACTCAAGTGATTAGAGAGAGTGAACTGCTTTGTGAAGCACCGGGTCTAATAAGCAGCACCAAAGCATTGCAATTGAAAGATTAGACAACCAGCAATCTGGGACTTGGTATCCCTGAGAGCAGAATAGTTTGGTCATAGTTGTATCATCTCAAGCACATTTTAAAGATAGCCATAATAGCCCTATAAACATCTAGCATTTTTCAAAGACTCATCACAACGGTTTGGCAGGAGTCAATACAAATTTTCTTTCACAGCTTCAAAGGCAGAAATTTCAAGCAAGACCTAGGGGATAAGTAAGACTGAAAACAAAAGATGTTTCTGTTTTTCTTTCAAATAAAACAGGAAGCCTCACTGAAGTTTCAGCTTTTATGATCAGACAGGGACGTGTAGCCTGACTTGACTCATATGTGTAATTTCTCAGATACAGATGGGATAGGCTGATCTGTTCCTTTTTCTTAGAAGAGAAAACAGAAATACAAAGGTAGGATGACTTTAGTTCCCATTCTACCAGACTACCAGAAGTCTTTTGTAGGAGTTGAACTATGCCATTAAGTAATACGTGAGCTACTTTCTTTCGTCCTCCACACAGTTTCTCATTTCAGCTGCTGAACTGCATTATAAAGGAAATATCTACACATTTGTTTAGCTGCAATAGGAATAGTGAGCTGAAATATATCAGAAGAGTTGCACGTCCAAGGGTCTGTCTAGGCCCAAATACTTGTATTTGTAAGTATTACCAGCATCAGATACTTATGGAAAGAGTATCAGAACAAGGAGAGTATATAACAGTATTAATCTGTAATAAACTTGTGGTTCAGGAACTTCCTGAGCCAGAGATGTTATCATCGTATTTAATAACCTTTTCTCTCATGATTTTGTCATCTTGCTCTTTGAACTCATGGAAGCTTTTGCATCTACAATATCTCATGCAAAAAATGCATATTCAGTTGTGCTGTAGGAAAAATATCCCTTTATTTTGGACCTACAATCTGCAAGTTTCATTTGATGCCACCTAGAAGATAAGATAATGAGTCATGTTCTCTGTGCAATTCATGACTTTATAGATATAGATCATAAACCATACCCATCTCTGTCATATGTCTATTTTCTAGGCCCCAGAGTTCAAATCTGTTCGGGTTTTCCCCTCTCCTATGAAAGGCCTTCTTTATCTTGATCTCTCCAAATCATTTGAAGTTTTGTTAAAGGGAGATGAGTACATCATGAGATGTACTGAACAGGACTGACTACAAATGTCCTATATTTAATTGAAGTCTATGTTATAAAAAAGAGTTGTGAATTCACATTCAAAATAGATTT
>VXBX01006122.1:56802-82616 GCA_013400415.1 Scytalopus superciliaris | reverse complement strand
TTTCCCCTGCTGCTTTTCTCTTATGGAAGCAAGTCTGGATGAAAACAGGTCTTCATATCTTAATTTTTGTGGTTTATGTCTTCCCAGTTAACATTTCAAAATGTTTTAGCTTGAAATGTGTGATAGAATATTTTCTGTAAGCAATTAGAAGTACGTTTCATTATTTAGTATTCCTTTCTTCTCTCTTCGCATCTTAAATTTGCCTTTTCCTTTTTTTCTTTATATTTGTTACATTCTGGGAGAAAATCTTCAGCATTTACTTGGATCTTGTTCTGTCTAACTTCCTTCATTTTTGCTACTTGATCCTCAAGTTCAAATTATTATTTTCACCTTTTCTACTTCGTTGACATATTCTTATTTTTTCGTGTTTAATAGTGTTCTGTCTTCTGTTGGTTAATGTTTCTCTCACTTCTCATGCTGTGCTCAGCCTTTCTTTTCTTTTGGGTTGGTGGGTTTCTTGAGTCAGTGGGCTGTGCTCACAACCTCCTTCTGATGAATTACCTTTTACCCCATCGGAGCTGATTCAGCACTGTTGCCGAGTTGTCTTTATTAGTTTCTTCCTTATCTTGGAGGTTCTGCCAAATGTCCTTGTGAACCATAAATTCTGCATTCTGTGTCCACTATCAGTGGTACATCCTTTTCCCCAAGCTTTGTTAACCTTCCCCTAGGTCTGAGATAGTTGAAACATGTCGCACCCTTAGCAAGGCAACGCTACTGACAAGTAATTCGTCTTTTTAACACCTAGACATAATTTAAAGCTTGTTTGTTAGTTGCTCTCTGTTTCATGGATTAATCTCCTTTCTTGTTGATTAGGCTTGAAAGTATACAGAGATCAGACCTCAAAGAACATCCTTTCTGAGAAAATTTTTATATATTTCACATTTTTCAACAGCAGTAGGGAGGAGGTGCCTAAGACTAGAAGGAACTTTCTACATCAAGTACAGTCTTTTGCTATGTAACTTTGATAACCATGTCATATAGATTCTTGCACAGGTGAGGATTAAGATTTAAGCAGGAAGAATTAGAGGTCTCTAAATTTTGGTATCGAGCTACAGCAAAGTCTCAGGCAAGATACTTCAAGCTAACCTAAACAAGGTGAGACTTGGTATCCTATGAGGAATAGATGGGTAGGAATGGTCATCAAATTAAGCTGTTTCGGTAGCCAAGACTAAAGAGAGCTCAGTAGGAAATAATGTTGTTGGGGTGTTTTTTTCCCTGTGGTTGTGGTTCTCAAATTTGTCGATGTGTACCGAAATATGGGCAATGTGGATTTCTTATGGAGGGGCACAAAATAAATGCAGTATTGGATCTGAAAAGATGAGGAAATCTCAAATAGAGTGGCTCTATCCCTTACATGTAGGAAAAATGTTTTATGAAGGCTTATGAAGAAATGGGTAACAACATTTGGTCTCATTGTAACTAATTCTGGCTTTGAGTTAAACCTCTTTTTCCTCCCCATCTGAAATTCTGAGGGCAGTGATAAATCACAATACATTTAGGTTTTGCATTCACTTTTGAAATCCTGCCTGGGTATATTGTGTTTGGCTGAGATGGAGTTATTTTCCCCTGTAGCAGCCTTCAGCATGCTGTGCTTGGTGATGGTGTCTAGAGAGGTGTTGATAACACACCAGTGTTCTGGCCACTGCTGGGCGGTGCTCGCACAGCTGCCAAGGTGTCTCTCCAATATCTCCCTTCACTAGTAGCCTGGGTGTGGGCAAGATCCTGGAAGGATGCATAGCCAGGACTGCTGACCAGGCTGGAAAGGGAATAGTCCATCCTGTATGGTGACTACTCATCAATAGAATCTCAGGGGAAGGAGAAGGGAATGGACATTTGTTACTATGATTGTCTCCTAGAGCAACTACTATGTATACCGAAGCCCTGCTTTCTGGGAAGTGGCTGGACATTACTTGCAGATGTGAAGTAGAGAGTAAATATTTTGCTTTCCTTTGCTTCTGCATGCAGCCTTTTCTTTTGCTTTATTAAACTGTCTTTATCTTGACGAATGAGTTTTTTCTGTCTTATTTTCTCACCCCCATGTTGCGTGAGGAGAGGAGTGATGGAGTGGCTTGGTCCAGCCAAAGCCTACTCACCATGCTGTGCCTTTCACTGTGTGAAAGTTTACAGGGTTTGTAAACATGGAAGATTTTCAGAGTTCTTGGGAGTATTGCAGGTGTCTCTTGAGCCATTGTTTGCGTTGTATTTTTTAGTACTTAAGCAATCCAGACATTACAAAAGGCTGTTTTTTCAAAGAATCTTTTTAAACTTTCACAATGTATAAATGCAGTTGGACCATAATCTGCTTGTGTCTAAAAAGTCAAGCAAGGTGAGGTTTCTTATTAGTGACAGCTAATGAGAAGCTGTATGTACAAGAGAGCATCCTTATTGACTTTTATTATTTTTGTGTGAGAATTTTATTTCAGCTGCAAAAAGTGCTTGAAAGCTGTATTTGTCTAATCATCAGGCCCTCTTAATCATATGGCTTGTAGAAAAGACAAACTACAGATCTGAGGCTTTTAACACTGAGGACAGGGGATAGCAATTTACAATCCAGAAAGGCAGATGAAAACACAAGGTTATATGCGGGGTTTTTAGTGAAAATCAGAGCATGTTGAAGTCTGCTATTGGGCTTTTCAATGACTTATGTAAGCTGATATTATATTTTGACACAAACGTGTCAACCTCAGGTTATTGCATCTGGCCCTCACTGGGGGAAAAGGGAGAAGTGAATGAGTTGTTGGTTTAAACTAAGCTCTTCTTGTGCTTCAAGACTTCAACCTTCCAGTCAAGGTTCACCTAACAGCAGATTGAAGTTGTGTGGTCTTACATTATTGTTAGAATCTGATAGATTCTTTTGCTTTCACTGTACTGGGCCAGCATGTTAGTGAAGACAATTTAAAAGCGGACAGGAAGGAGCAGTGCTTCACCTTAGCCTGCTGAACTGGTGCAAGAATATAAAAGCGGGTATCTGGTTTTATGTTTCATTTTTTCTAATTGATGCTTTATTCTGTTTCTACCGTAGAAATGAAGACCTGAAACAAATGTTGGAAAGCAGTAAAGATTCTGCAAAGCTGGATGCTATGAAAAGGATTGTTGGGGTATGTGATTTTTTTTTTTATTATTATTGTTTTTTGAAGTGCACAGGTTTTTTATTACTTGGGTGGGGATAATGTTTTCACTTTATAGATCCTGTACAACGTTAACATTTAAATCTCTAAATGATGTTTAAAAGTTGTGGTGAAATGGTAAAATCCTTAATTTGGAATTTTGTCTGGAAATTGTAATATCAGGATGCATGCAGTCATATACTCTTAAAATATTTATGTAACAGTGCCAGTATGCCTGTGAATAACTATTTGCATTGAGATCTTGAATAGGGAATGGCTCCCTGAGAGAAGCTTCAAAATCAGCAGACCGGAAACAACATAAATTTGCAGGAATAAAATGAAAAATTGCATTTACTGTTTTTATTTTATTAGATTAAATAAGGATTTTCTTTTTTCAATTGAGCATGATGCCTATATAGTTGACTAAGTATTTCAGGTGAACTGTGCACTCACAGAGGTAACTAAATGACAAGGTAGCCCACCCAGCTGATCAAGGGAAGCCAGTTGATGTAACCTTTTTGGAGTTCAGTAAAGCTTTCGATGCTGTCTCTCACGGTAGCCTGGACAAAGTGTCCAGCACACAGCTGGATAAACACATCATGTGGTGGGTGAGCAGTTGGCTCATGGGTCAAGCGCAGAGGGTAATAGGGGTAAATCAGACTGGTGACCTGTCATTAGTGGGGTTCCACAGGGCTCCATCTTGGGCCCTGTGCTCTTCAACATCTTCATAAATGACTTGGATGCAGGACTGAAAGGGATACTGAGCAAGTTTGCAGATGACAAAAGAGAAGCTGTTGACTCCCTTGAAGGCAGGAAGGTCCTTCAGAGAGACCTCAACAAACTAGAGGGCTGAGCAATCCCCAATCATATGAAGTTCAACATGAGGAAGTGCTGAATTCTACACCTGGGATGGGGCAACCCTGGATGTTCATACAGACTGGGGAAGGAGATGCTGGAAAGCAGTGCCATGGAAAGGGACCTGGGGGACGTGGTGGATCGCAAGTTGAATCTGAGTCAGCAGTGCCCTGGCAGCCAGGAGGGTCAACCCTGTCCTGGGGGGCATCATGCACAGCATCGCCAGCTGGGAGAGGGAGGGGATTGTCCCGCTCTGCTCTGCACTGGGGCGGCCTCAGCTTGGATATTGTGGGCAGTTAGAGAGTGTTCAAAGGAGGGTCATGAAGATGGTGAAGGGCCTTGAGGGAAAGCCGTATGTGAAGTGGGTGAGGGCACTTGGTCTGTCCAGCCTGGAGAAGAGGAGACTGAGGGGAGATCCCATTGCAGCTACAATTTCCTCATGAAGGGAAGAGGAGGGGCAGGCACTGATATCTGCTCTGTGGTGACCAGTGACAGGACTGAGGGAATGGCCTGAAGTTGTGTCAGGGGGGTTTAGGTTGGATATTAGGAGAAGGTTCTTCCCCCAGAGGGTGGTTGGGCACTGGAACAGGCTCCCCAGGGAAGTGGTCACAGCACCAAGCCCCGTGGAGTTCAAGAAGTATTTGGATGATACTCTTGGGCACATTGTGTGACTCTTAGGGATGGTCCTGTACAGGGCCACGAATGGGACTTCATGGTCCTTGTTGAGTCCCTTCCAACTCAACATATTCTGTGATTCTGTGAAATAATATTTAACACCATTGTGTGTTTAAACTCCATAAATTAGATATGAAGTTGATAGTTGCCTTTATTTCTTTTCAAAAGCATTGGGAAAATGTGCTGTGGAAAACTGTTCAGTGTTCACTTGGCTTCTTGGTTTCAGTCTTCTCTGGATGTGTACTTTTTGTTTTTTTGCTTGGTTTTTGTGTGCTTAATCCTATCTGCGTATGTAGCAAAGTGAATAGGTAGAGTTTGTATCATGCAATTGTGTTTTTACCTCTGAGTTTAGAGCTGGCAGTTTCTCCCTTCATTACCCTTTAGTGATGCAGATTTTGCTTAGGCCGTTTGTCTTTTTGCCTTTGATCCAAGTCCTGCCAGAAACATCAGTTACATAAGACATCTGGGTAACCTTATCAGCTGCTATTTCAAAACATCATTCTTTTTTTTTGAAAGTTTTCTTGATTCATCTTTTCCAACATGATGAGGGATTACTCAGGTTTTGGCCATTGAGAGTCTGGCAAACAGAAGTGCTGTTGCAAAAAACCACGGCCTTTAGAAGTTTCATGGTTTCAACCTATGTTAACTTACATTCTTGTGTTTCCCTCAGGCTGTTTTTCTGGCTATTACTGTGGGCAGGAGGGTTGGGGAGAGTTTTCTGTTGCTCCCTTGGTTTCAAAAAGATCTTGCCAGATCTTTATCTATATCTAGAAGCTGTTGCAACTGAATGTATGTACGTATGTGGAGGGATTTAGAAATCGTTGAATGGAATCAGCTTTAAATTGTAAATCAAGGCTTTACTAGATTGATTTTTTTATTTTTCTTATTTTTCCTAGAAACAGTGCTGTCATTATAAATGAATGTGTGTGAGCAAATATACTCATTGTAAATACCTGCTGCTGCTGCATATTCTAAAGAGTTCTTAACTGTATGATGCCATGTAGCTGGACACATGTAGTTATCACTGATAGCCATGGCCCTTGATGGTTTTAGTCTGAAGTGATCAGGCTCATGAGGTCTTCAGCAAGGGAAGGCAGAACTAAGTGCACACATTGTTTCTTCTGCTCCCCCATTTTCCTGTTCTGGCAATTCTCTCCAGTTTCCAGTTCTAGATTTTTGTCCTTTTTTAAGTTCATGGTCCTTGGTTTCTGTGCCTGTTCTAAGCACTGTGCAATGCGGGAAGAGCATTACTTTCCCAAATGGTAGCAGGCACCTCTGTTCTTGGATATTTTTCCTTCGCTCAGCTGCTGCTTCTTACAACAGCAACAGCCTCTTAGCTTGAAACCCAAACTTGACTGCAAGTGAGTTTTTTGAATTACTGCATCCTCTGTTTTCAGTTCCTTCCATATCTTCAAGGTATTTGCTGTTTTTTTCTACTGTGTTTAAACTTTGTTTCATACCAGACACCTGGTACCAGCCTCTATTTGAGCTTTACAGGCCAGAACTGGGACATGGCACAATTAGTGTGAGACACTGTAGCAGTGATGATAATGTTCTTGCAGAGCACAAAGGTGCTTGTGTGCTTGCATGTAGAGAGGGGCTTACTTCTCTCAGGAATGAGATTTGTTTTCCAGAGATGGAAGACTTCCTCTATCCTTATTATTAGAGGGAAAAAGGAACTCTGTTCTGAGAGTATTGTTTAAAGTGTTTCACTGAAATGCTCTTTTTTGCTAGTTTTAGATAGGGGAAAGAGCTATGCATACAGCATCCACAACTTCTCTGGGCCTGGTTCCAGTTCCTCACCACCCTCACAGTAAAGACTTTTTTCCTAACATCTAATGTAAAGCTACCCTCTGTTATCTTAAAGCCATTACCCGTCGTACTGGCATGACATGCCCTTGAACAAGTCCCTCCAGCCTTCTCATAGGGCCCTTTAGGTACTGGAAGGTGCTGTAGGATGTCCTCAAAGCCTTTTCTTTTCCAGCCTGGACAAGCCCGACTTTCTCAGCCTGTCCTTATAGGGAGGATGCTCAATAAGGTATCCATGTCCATGAAAGGGGTTAGTCTTCATGGTCCCATTCAACCTAAACCATTCTATGATACCAGTAGTTTTCCTAGTCTTCTGGTAGACTACAGGAGGCTGAACCTTCATATAGACATCATAGAGAAGTGCCAGGAGAATACTGCTTATGGTACCTCTTGCTGCTGCTTCCTCTGTAAGGTGGTTTGTGAACCTTCTCCTAGAAAGAAGGAGATTTTTTACAAATTAAACCAAATCTGTATTCCAGAGAGTGACTTTCAACAGTGTAACTTCAAGCACAGGAGTAGTCCAGTTTTGATCTTTCCACTCCCACCTTATACATGAGGGTATCTAAGCCT
Source organism: Scytalopus superciliaris (assembly GCA_013400415.1). Taxonomy (NCBI): domain Eukaryota; kingdom Metazoa; phylum Chordata; class Aves; order Passeriformes; family Rhinocryptidae; genus Scytalopus; species Scytalopus superciliaris. Next base: position 75,600 of record VXBX01006122.1, on the reverse strand, counting down.
ACCTACAGGTAAAATGCGTGTGACTTTCATGATCAATGACTTTTTTTTTTTGTTTTGTTTTTGGTTTTGTTTTTTTGTTGTTGTTTTTGTTTTTAGTCCGTATGATATTTTTTGTTTCCTCCTTACATGCTTGCTGTAAAATAATTGCAATCTTTGGAAGAGTATGAGCAGTGCTGCTGGTTTAGAAATAAATCTGAAATGTGTATGTATTCTGCTATTTGCACAAAACCACAGTAGCTGATATTTCTTGTAAAAAATACACTGATAATACAACAACCAAGGTGTTTTTAGTACCATATCTTAAAACCAATCTGAATTTCTCATCTGGGAGAAAACTCTGTGGAATTTCACTCCTGAGAATTTCAGAGCATGAATTTAGGAAGCAGTAACATGCCTGATTTCCCTCAGAGAATATAATCTGTCTGTGTGTCTCTCACATTGAAAAAAAAAAGTTTAGTACACCCTGACATTACATAGCACTTAGTCTAGAATGAAGGGTTTTGTGCAGAAACTCCAGAACACATCTGGAGAATATCTAGGCATAGCACCCAAAATGACATGATAGACCATAGTCTTGGAAAGAACCATTATGTTCTTTCAGGTTAATGATCCACAAGCTAAGGAGGATTTATGCTAATTGTTACGTAATAATGAATCCAAATGCACTCTTTTAGAAGACCCTAAATACATACTTACATGGTACACTGGAGCTATTATGGTTGATCAGTTGAATAATCAAGGTAATGCATAGACTCACACTGTTACAGCCTTTCAGGGAAGTCTAAGGATCATCTGATTGTTTTTGAGTAATGTAACTTCTGTGGCATCAAGATAAGATGACAGAATTTTATTCTGTTGTACTTCTCTGTGTTGCATCTTGCTGCTAAGTTCTACCTGGTGATTCTGAATTTTGCATTTATTATGAAGACCCCTCCAGTCCTGACAGCACTGGTTTATTTTAGATTCCTAGTTAAAACTCCCTTGAAACCCGTATAACATGATTGCTTTTTAGTTTGTCACTTCCTGTGACTTTTAATACAGCTGCGAGGAATAGTTTAAGATGCTAAATTGAAATGTCATGCTGGACAGTTGCTCTTAAGCCCTTTGGAAAGAGTAAGAGCTTCAACTACAACTGCCTTTTTTCTTTTTCCAGCATCTTCCTCTCAAGCTTCTCTGAATATACAGTTCCTCAGGTGTTGCCTGGTTTTGCATGTTTTTGCTTTTGTTGCGTGAGATCCTCATTCTTTATGCTTTTAATGTGTACTTTTCAATGAAGTACACAAACAGACCCGTGAGTTGAGAATAGAAGTTTAATCAGCTGTATAATGTTGAGTAATGGTCAGAATGTTAGATGGTTATGAACAGGAGTAACTGCAGTTGCAGAGCTCGTGTTTCGTTGTTGGATCCCTGCATATTTGTTGTTGGGTATCTGTGTTGGACCCCAGTGGACATCATTGACAAGCGGTGTCTGTCGGGAGTCTATACTGGGATTAGTACTGTTTTATATTTTTGCTAGATGTTAGATATCCCATATACAGTGGGATCGAGTGCATCCTCACCAGATTTGCAGACAACACCAAGCTAAATGGTGCAGTTGACATGCTTGAGGGATGAGACACTATTCAGAGGGACCTGGGCAAGCTTGACAAATGGACCCATGGGAACTCATGTGAATCTCACGGGGTTCAACAAGGCCAAGTACAAGGCCCTGCCTTGGAGTCGTGGTAGCCCCCAGTATCAATGCAGGCTGGAGGGTGAAGGGTTTGAGGGCAGCTCTAGCAAGGAGGACTGCTTCCAGCTCTGGAGTCACTGACACAAGAAAAACATTGGCCTATTGGAGCAGGTCCTGAGGAGGCCACAAAAATGATCTGAGAGCTGGAGCCTGTCTCCTATGAGGACAGGCCAGGAGAGATGGGGTTGCCATCTTGGAGAAGGGGAGGCTCCAATGAAACCTTACAGCACCTTCTAGTAGTTAAACCGACAAGAAGGTTGGAGAGGGACTTCATAGTAGGGCCTGTTGTGATTGGACAAGGGGTGACGGTTTTAAACTAAAAGATGGTTGATTTAGATTAAACGGAAGGAAGAAGCTTTTTACAGTGAGGGTGGTGAAGCACTGGAACAGGTTGCCCAGAGACATGGTGGATGCCCCATCCCGGGAAGCAAATATGTCAGGTTGGACAGGGCTCTGAGCAACTTCATCTATTTGAAGATGTCCCTGCTCATTGCAGGGGAGTTGGACTAGGTGGCTTTAAAGGTCGCTGTTCTATGATTCTGTATTTACTTAGTGAACTTTCTGATTCACTTGATGCTTGGTTGGCTGAATCTTGCCCTTGCAGATTCTCAGAGCTGTATTCAGCAGCACTGTAACTTGATGTAACATACTCTTGAAATTCCAGGGTTTGCAGTTTGAACATAAAGTACTGCCAGACATTCTACTGGAAGATATAAGGAGTAAGGACATTGTGCAGCTGTGTATCAAAATGTTTTCTTCTTTCTCATGTACTTGGTTTCTTACAAATAACTTCCTCCTTGGTTGTTCGTACAAGAACTGAATTTAAACCGGGGTTTTGTCGTTTAATTGTCTGTATTGTGACAATTTTATTGTTTACAATATGCTGAGTTTCATATTTCTCCAAGATCAAACATGAAAATTTCCTTTGGAAAAAAAAGAAAATCAGTGTGTTGATTGATCTTGCTTTTACTGTGTAGTTTTTGTATATCCTTTTCTGTCCTGTATAAACATGTTACAGTCTTTTGTGTTTAACTTGCTGTGGAAAACAACCTTGCTGTGTTTTTGAAGTGTGATGTCTGTTTTTATTTTTATCCTTGGTTCTATTGCAAACCACGACTGTTGCAGGGAAAAGGAGCAGAATTTAAACTTGCATGACTTTGGTTGGGTTTTGTTGCGCTTTTTCTTTGCAGCTGTCAAAAGGTAATACTGCAAAACTTTTCAGAATAGAGAGATCTCTGTTTCTAGTCATTTTTAAAGCACAAAAAAGTCCATTTCATAGGTTACACCCCTCAAACTTGTAACCAGCCAGAGTTTTCGTTGTATGGATTGTGTCCTGTAAATTCTAATAATCAAGTGACAAAACAGGCTTTATCCTCAGTTTCATATCAGTCAGATTTGAAACACAGAACTGGAATAAATCAACAAAAAACAAACCATGTTAAAATGAATTCTGTTATTACATTACTGAGATCTGTCTCTTCCTTTTTTTTTTTCCCAGATGATTGCAAAGGGAAAAAATGCTTCTGAGCTGTTTCCTGCTGTTGTGAAGAATGTTGCCAGTAAAAATATTGAGGTACTCCTATAACTCATTAAGCATACTGTTATGGAAGATCTGATGACGAAAATTTTATCTAATTATATCACATTTCAATGTAAACCATAGAATATTTGGTATTTTTAATAGAACTTTCTAGGGGTTTATTTCAATAACAACATTATGGTAGTAATTTTATGTGTAAATAAAAAAAAACTATTAGGTGATTTGGAGGGAGGAATAATAGGTATTCACATTTTAAAAAATTGCTTGATTTCAGAAAGTTTGTGAAGTGTTTCAATAATTTATTGTAGTTTATTTGAGGTATGGTGCTTCTTGCAAAGTTTGGGGTTGTGCTATATTTGAAAAAGTCTTTTGCAGATCCAGGTGGAGAGGTAAGGGTTGGGTAAAATCATGTTCTTACTCCTTTATCAGGTGTTAGACAGCCAAAGTAACCTGCTTCAGTAGCTGCTCCAGTGCAGAGGTGCCAGTTATAGCTGAACTGACAAATTAGATAAGGATAAAAATAGTATCTGTAAGTTTCTAGTTTGAGACCTCATAGTGACTAACACACATCAGTGTGATGAAAGCAGAGTGAACATGCAATACTGAAAAATGTGGGAAACAATTGTTTGAAGCACTGAGTTTTAAGTCAGCTGAATGCATGCTTCAATTCTTTTGTCTTCTTCTGGAAATACGTATTTCTGCCTTTATTATTAGTGCGAACAAAAAATTGCTTTTTCCCTGGCTTATGGTACTGAAGTTTTTATTTCCTGTAATAATGACTTCAGCAAACTCCTGTCTCTTTCTAATGTGCTGTTGTATAATAGATAAAACAGCTGTTTTCTTCCGTATTTACATGGATGGATAGTAATAGTCAAGTTTGAGTCTAATTTTAGCTTTAAAGACTTACTTTTTTTTTTTAGCTACTACTTTGAAAACTTTGTTTTTTCCCATTCTTTGAGACAATGGATTTATTTGGCCCAGGCAAAATATCAAGCTCTGATAAGTCAACTGTGCAAAGATGCTAATTCAGAGTCTTTCAGGAACTTACTGCATTAAAATAGTTTCAGAAATTGTGGTTGTACTTTTAGTACAATTACAGTAAAAATTAGGCAGTAAAAAGAAATGGGACAAGAAGCAGATTATTTAAATATTCTTCTCCTCTTTAATTTGTTATGAGTACTTTAAGTCCAATTTTATACAGACGTTACACCAAAGAGGAATGCCTTAAATGATATTATTCATCTTGAGTGCTTTTAACTGTTAGGGCTGGAACCACTAGCCCAACAGAGGCAAGACTGCCCAAGCTCCAGGCTTTCAGCCCCGTAGTGAGCCTGAGTGTGTAGTCCTGGTACATGTGCCTGTCCACATAAATCTTGTATGTGTAAATATACAAAACAAATATGTATGTACAGAGACAGCCACATAAATTGTCACAGGGTATTCTGGTAAACACAAACAGGACTAGCAGCTTGTCAATTCAAGATTAAGGTCTGCTAGTGGGAGTGTGTGTATACATACCTATGTACAGTGTGGATCCATCCACACTGAGTCTGTCAAGTGGCTGGCATATGGATTGCAATCACCCCTGTTGCTGGCATAGAGATGTACAAGCCCCTGAGGCTGCAGCTGTGTTTCATGTGCTGGTACAAGCAGCTGTACATATATGAATGCCTGTAAACCAGGACTCCCCTGGTTTCTCAGTAGCTGCTGCCTTACAGACTAGCCCTTAGACACTCAGGTATGTTCATGTGTGCACAACTGGAACACAATTGGACTTGGCCAGGACTCCCCTGGTCCTCTGCTGTCTAAACACCTGTGGTTATGCCCTTAGAGAGATGTACAAAAAAATATGGTTCTTGCCCACAGGCCATCTGTTTTCCTTGGCAGCTGAATGGGACTTCCCTGGTCTATGCTACAGTCAGTTCCTTCTGGGGTCTTGCCCTTAGATACCCATACCCATACCTACCTCCTTTATAGGCCACTTCACCTAATTGCCAGCCAGTGCAGCTTGAGCCACAGGTACACTTGCACCCATTCCAGTCACTGGCACCACAGACACATGGTTGTGCTTGGTTTGATATACTCTGGTCTCTTCAGTTGCTGGCACTCATGCTCATGGGCCCTCTGGCCTGTGGTCCCAGCCTTAGTGTAGGCAAGCCAGACCTTCATTCATTCCAGATGCTGGCCATAAAAGACTTAGAGGTCCCTATGGCTTGGCATCACATTCCAGTTGCTGGAGTCACACTTAAGTCCCCTCATCCTGGTCTCCCTAGTTGCTGATGCCCATGGACATGTCCACCCTCTAGCCTGTGTCTTGACTATAGTTGCTGGCACATACATGCATCTTCACACTCAATAAAGACTACCTCACCAAGGAAAGTAGTTAAAAATGGAATTTAATGAGCAAATGCAACAGACTGTACTCATCATGTGCAGGGAAGAGGATAGTGGATGTAGCAACCAGCAAACTGTTCAGATGTGTCCAGCCATCATATCCCTCTGTTTTCCCCTACTTGTACTACCCCAGATCACATAGCTTTTCCCTGCTTTTTCATCACTTTGGTTCTTCCTCAAAACATGCCACAATAAGTTTGAAATGCTCTTCTGTATCCCATACCTGTATGCATAAAAGAACTTCAAGTCTGAAAGGTGCTCTGATGTTTGTGGACTCTTGGTGGTTTTAACATCTAGGCATGGGAGCTGAGGCTGTCTTGAGGTGGTTCTGGGAGGAGTGTGACAGTGTGTCCTTTTTCTTAGTCCTAAATTTCGTTTCCCTGCTACTACTGTGTCTCTCTCTGCACCTTTGAGCTGATTATTCCTGTCATGGGCTTGGGAGAAATTAGAGCAGGGTGTTGCATGCAAACATCCCTCCATCCCTGTTGTCTTCTTGGCTCCTTTGTGGGTGTGAAAATGAGGTCTTACCACATAACCTAACATTAATTAGCAGAAACCTTTCCCTGTTTATATTTTGTGGACTTTCATTTTTAAACAAATAGACAGTTATGTGAACTATGCAGTTCCCGAGGACATTACTTGTTTTTTCCACCATTTAGTGGTAACATGTTTGTGTAGGAAGCAACTGTTAAACTGCAAAGAGATCAGGACATTCAGTAAAGCAATCTGACTAGTTTCTTTATCAAGTTGAATTAGATGACAAAGCTAGGTCGTAATATAGCTCTACTTAGAGCCATCTAGTTAGACTTTTGTGTCTCAGGAATGTTTATCATCATCCCTTTTTTTGGGTGCTTTTGAAATTATGGGAAATTGCTGTGTTCAGTCAGTTTTTTAAGACATTGATCCTGATACTGTTTTCTGAAAATGTTTTGCCACATTTATCCCTGTTCCTAAGAGTTCTTACGCAAATCTGTCTCTATAAATTGCTACAATGCAGTAGTATACAATACATTGGTTTATCTGAGTGATTTTGTATCCAAGTGACTTTTGTGCCCAGAAATGGTTGCTTTTTTTCTTTTTCTTTTATCAGGGCTGAATGCTCTGGTGTAGGAAAATGGACATGAAGAAGTGGTATAACATGTTTATTTGTTTTAAGAGAACCAAAGGGCATCTTATTGTTTGCAGAAGTGCCTTATGTTTTTTGGGGTTTTTTTGTAAGTACATGCTGACCTCAGCTTGATTAAGTGCATCATGTCATGGATGGTAAGGATACAAAAAGTGACCTAATAAACAATTGGTGGTATAGAACAAAAATAAGTCTTCATCAATAATTCATGGAGTTTGATGTGCTTATATTGATAAATTAATTAAACAGATCTGCCTGTGTTCCTCAAGCCTAATATGCCCCTGTTATGATTAGCTTTATAGAACAGAGCATTTTAACATTGAATGAAGGTAAATGGTAAAAGAATAGTGTAGTCACGAAGCTCTGAGTGCTTCCATTTCTAGTCACAGAGTGGTTTCAAGGAAAGGAGGCTTTCTTTGCACACCTGCAGTCATTCAGTGCACAGGCCTCTTGTGGTCAATGTTGATTGCTGCTTCTCTATAGCTGAACAACAAATAATTTAGTATGGTGTAACCTTCTGTGATTTAATATTACATTTTTTTTGCCAGAATTGGCACAAGGGTACATCTTCTGATAGTGACAGTAATTATTAGCACAGCTGTAGTTGAGGGTCTTTCAGGATTGTCCATTATAAACTCAAATAGTCAGTTTTCAACTCAAATGTAAAAAAATGTCTTCACTGCTTCCTGGGCATACAGTGGCCAAGAGGGAGTAAAGTGAACTAAATTGAATACCCTCCTCCCCAAAATCACGCTGAGCTTTTCTTAATCTTTGAACATTGCATCCTTTGTAGTATGCTTATATTGGTGCATCTTCTGGATGCTTGTGGTCATGCAAAGGTGAATCTAATATCCTTTGTTTTTGTGCAAAACATAGTCGTAACCCCTCTTTTAATCAGATCTAAATAGTATAAATTGCCACAGCTGTAAGTTACATTCACTTTCAAATGTGTTAAAGTAACTGATAGTGAGTTTCAGAGTAAAACAAAATGGGCTTGTTGAAATTCTTGGCTATTCAATTTAATCTGTTTTCTTGAAAAAGAAGAGTTATCAAGTGATCAGTTGACACATATAACATCTTAGATTATTCAAGTCTTTATTTACTAGTTGATAATGTGTGACAGTACTTCGTGTTATTAGCTTTCATCTGACTGTGTCATTAATTAAGCAACCTCAGGAGTTTCTATTAAAAGAATGGAGACATTGGAGAAGCATGTGAGTCCTTCAGTGATATGTTAACTCATTCTTCAAAGAAGAAAATATTGATGACAATATGCAATTTAGGACTTAGTTTTATAGAATTCTTAAACATTCTGATAGTGATGTTCTCTGTGCTTTTTCTTTTCAGATAAAAAAGCTTGTGTATGTTTATCTGATGCGCTACGCAGAGGAGCAGCAAGATTTAGCATTGTTGTCTATCAGTACTTTCCAGCGTGCCTTAAAAGTGAGTGACTACTAAAAAGTGACTACTAAATAACATTTCAAAGGGAGCTCTGAGCTGGTAGCACAAAAATATCTGAGTGTAAGTGGGATGAGGTAAACTAAAGCATGTAAATATCTGCATCTGATAAAGTAGTTTCAAGTTACGTGATTTGCAAAGTTTTTTGTGCTACCTCAAACCCTGTCAAGCAGTTAAGCCTGCAAGGTGTAGAATTATTTCACTAAAGAAAAACAGCAGAATGGTGCTCTCAAATCCACATGCCAGACATTTAATTTCTGGAATGCCTTTTCTCATTCCGACATAGCATACGTATATAGAAAAAAGACTGTTATGAGCATGATCTACCTGTCTTCTTTCTAGTTTATGTAAAAGAGCTTTGTGTACAACAAAGAATTGAAAAAAACAGAGGGAAGATAGCTGTACCTCAATTGAAGTATTCAGTGCTTTTTTCATTAAAAGCACTGAAAAATTAGCATTTAGTACTCTTTTGTATCAAATCAAATCACAATAAGAAATGGGATTAGAGAGCAAAGATTAGGATTGCCTTTGAAGTGTGACTGTAGAGAAAAGAAAGGTTTATTAAGTCTCTGTTCCTAAATATGGCCAGTTTTTACAAAAAAAGAATGTTTTTTTTTTCTTTTTTTCTTGTACCCTTCTTGTAAGGCTACTCTAGGTTCATAATTAATTTCTGTCATGTCACTTAACCCAGACCTTGCATCTTGTTGGATAATGTTGCAGTCAGAGCACCAGTTGTGCAGCTGTAGGAGCATCCCACACCAACTACAGTTTTCTGCCCACTTCCTTTCAACTTTTATCTCCATGTCAAAGGCACTTACTATCTGTGACTGCCATGAAAAATTAAAATTCAAGTTACTTTGTATCCTGTGTTTTTTGTGAGACATGTATACCGTGAATACTTCTCATGGCATAACTCTTAAAAGCTGTGGGTAATGAGAACAAATAGAGAAGTGGTAACTCAAATCTTGTGGCTGAGTAGAAAAAAAAGAACTGGTAATGTGCCAAGGAGGTAGACAGCAAGCTATTGGAGATTGTCAGCAACTAAGGAAGTCTGCTATAAAAGATAGGCAAATGCAATTAATTTTCTCAGCTCATTTATTTTTTAATATTTTGTTTCTCATTTTGTAATTATTATTATTTGCCTTTATGTGTGGAGATTTTTCTTTTCACCCTCTGGAGAAAGAACTTTGTAGGGTATTTTAAACTTGTGTGACTGCGGATGAGCTTTGCAAACACTGGTAAGAACAAGTTGTTTTTCCAAAAACTGTCAAATTAAGTGCTTTCACCATCTGGATACTTAGTTATCAGAAGCTGCTAAGATACAGGAATTTTGAGAGCTTACATGAACTGATGAGTAATACCAGTCTGAAAATCCATGTTGCCAGCTCTCAGTCCTTGAGAGAAATGTTCCTTAGGAAGTTCCCTTCAGGCAGGACAATACACTGAATTAACAGTGCTGCAGTTTCAGTTTGCTAGATTTTGGAGGATTTAGTACTTGAGCAAGCAGTATTTTTCCCATGCATCCCAAGCCCATGATTAGTAGACAAAGTTTGTAAAGCAGTTCCTGCAAATACAGATGTATTAGATCTCCAAGCTAGCTCTAGTATTGTAAAAGAGGACCAAGAACTAGGGTAAAAGAAGGGAGGATAAGAAACAGAAAAATGTCTCAAAACATTTAGCCTAATATTTTTATATGTTCTTTAAAAATTTGTTTAGTTACTTCAGTTTCTATTGTGCAGTAAAGCATAAAATGGTTTGTTCTCAAGAATTTGAGTGTGAGTGTCACAACTGAGAACAACATTTTCATTTGACCTTTCTTAAATATAAGTAATACAGCAAAATCTAGTGTGTCTTTGAAAATATCTGAATTCCACTTGGATTATTAAATAAAATACTAGTATGTTTTATCCATCATTCCCATATATTTGTTTGTGAAAGTGCATTTTGTTAATGCTTTACTTTGTAAAATTTTTGGATTTTCATGTTGTTTTAAGGTTTTCTGTCAATCTGTTTTCCTTATTTTTGGTTGTTGGAAGTTTCTTCATGTGAAGTGTGGCACATTTTCTTATTAGCATTGCCTTCACTTGCAAGCCTGACTTACAGTCAGATAGATTTAGTGTTTTAATGTGTTGTCACTAATTAACGTAAAGGCAGCAGCAAATTTAATTTTTGTTTCTTCCTTATCTTATTTCTCCCCTTCCCTCTGTTTTTTAGGATCCTAATCAGTTAATCCGCGCAAGTGCTTTAAGAGTTTTATCCAGTATCCGTGTCCCGATTATTGTTCCTATTATGATGCTTGCTATTAAGGAAGCCTCTTCTGATTTATCTCCTTATGTGAGAAAGAACGCAGCCCATGCAATCCAAAAACTGTACAGGTAAGTGATTCTGTAAATACTGGAGGGGCAAAGGCAATTTTAAGATAGTTGTGGGTTACATTTATAAAGACTTCTGGGGGTTTGGCATATTTCAGAAATGAGATAATTTCTTAAAAAATATAAAGTGTGCTTAGACATTCTGTCACTCAGCTGTTTTGGCTGGAATTCAAGAAATTTCTTACTAGACTAAAAGGATACCTATAAAGAAATACAATAAGAAACTGATAACACTATCTTTTGGCTTTTAATATACCATTTATTTTCATCTGTGAAACAAATGTTTTGATGGGTATTCTCAGAATCTTAAGATTTCTCTGTTTCAAGTCTGCATTTCCTATACTTTGCATACATGTGACAAAAGAATCCTAGCCTGTAGAAATTTTATCTGTGCAAATCTAAATCTTCCAGATCTTCCTCTTCCCTATTCAGAAGTTCTTGTTGTGGAGGAGTCCTTGTCACGACATGGGTATTGGTTTGCAGAGGTGGAGGCAGCAGAACATGTAGTTTTGTGAAGCATCATCAGGCATTTATTCTACTACTTACTTCACTTCTATTTCATGTATGCCAGAACGTGGAGTTTGAGAGGTGTTAGAAGTTCTGAATCTGGTAACCTCAGGCTGCTGCAGTTCCATGCCCCTTCAAACCATCCAGCTGCAAGGCTGAGCATGTATTCCTAATAGCACACACAAGATACGTGTACAACACATGTGTACACAGCTTCTATACAGATCAGCAGAGCCAGAAATCAGTAGTCATGCAGACAATACCAGCACCAGCAACCTGATCCTGCTTCACTCTCTGGCTGATCAGTATACAGGTGCATTAGCATGCCTAGATGTGTACAATATGGATCCCCTAGTAGTAATCCTAGATGCTCAGTGTCTCCAGGAGCTGTCTTTGGATCCCCAGCCTTCCAGTCACTGGCACACACAAAAACACAATACCTGCAAATCCACTGCACTTCCTACTACAGACTCCCTCAGTCAGATGCACACATGCTCTGCCCTTTCACTGGAACAGTGTGAATCCCAGAGTATCTGGATTTGGAGACTCAGACTGTGCTATGAGTGGCCCATACATCTCCTCATCTCCACTTGTCTTGTGGTGGGTGGAGAGGAAGTGAAGAGAGAAACAGAGAGATTGAGACACAAAAATGGTTATCTCAATCAACCATCAGACCTTACAGTCTCCCCAGTACTTGGCCTGCGTACCCTCGTCCCTGTGGTAGATAAAATCTCCAGTTGTTGCAGTCAGAGACACATGCAGGTCTAGATCTACAGCCTCACTTCAATACTTGGCTTCCCAAGCCACCCAGTCTGGTTTGATAGCCTGAGGCAGTCACAGACATGCCTACTTGCTGTGGTTGATGGTGCTTCAGTTATACAGGTCTATATAACGTGGTTTAGCTCCCGCTGCTGGAGCTTAGACCTCTGTATCACACATACACACAGAATAGAGACTGCTTCTGTAGTCATCAGGTGCACAGCATGGATAGACAATTGGGCTAAGCAGCAAAGCATTTAGATACAATTGGCCTATTTTGTGCACCTGTCCCTCTATTTCTGACTCTTACTCCTCCCAAAGTATTTTAGATCCCTCCGTTTCTCCCATAAACATCCCATCTTGTATGATCCTAAAATGCTTTGTCTGGCATTGCATGTTAAGTCTCATAACCCTGCAACCAGTAATACCCCTTCAAGTCTGAAGGTGCTCTGAAGTTCCTGTCTCACTTACAGTATTTCCATTTCAGGACCATGAGGCTGACAGCTTTTCAGTGGTAGCTCTCTGAAGAACCTGGGCAGGGACTCCTGAGCGCTCTCATGTGATGGCCCTGGAAGTAGTTGGGTCAGGACACTTGGAGTTTCCCCACCTCTGTATTCCCTTGTGTGCAGACGAGCCTTTTTTCATGTAACCCAACAAAAGGGAACAGATTTAAAGTCTCTTCCTGTTGTTTGAGTAGTTTATTTTTTCTTAGCATCTGGTTCCAGCACACAAAAGACTTTTTGGCCTGAATTACTCTGCATATATAGCATGTCCTTTTTAAATATTTTCTTGATAGTATCAAGACTCTTTGGAGACGTTTGTCAGGAGGAAATGGTCTGTTAGTGCCAACAAGGCACAGTAGTATCTGGGCAGCAGGCTATTGTATGGAATTTTCACTGTAACTGATGTTTCCATTTCTTCTCTTCATGACAGCAAAGTTTATTTTACTAGCAGATTAAAGAGCTTATTGGTAATTGGTGCAAAACTGGAAGGGACTGAAATCTACCAATGAAAACAGACCTTTTATCTATCTTTCATCTAATCCCCAGATATGATTGCATCTTCAAATATAATTGTATTTTTTCTTGTCTCTGGTTCATATGTTATTCTATGCTTCTGTGATGTCAGTGGCAATATCTGGAAATCATCCTTACAAATAAAATAAAACAAAACAGTATTTTTTATGGTAAAAGATACAGCACATGGTAAAAATCACAGCAGTACAATCTGGAGAAACTGGCCTCACTGCCTTCTGCTTTCCATGAGTTCCTAGTGGTAGTAAAATGGGTATCTAGTTCACATAACAAAGTAAAACTAATGAAACTAATGTTCTATAAAGGTTTCCTTAATGGTTTAGAGGGCCTGTACATCCCTCATAAGTTTCCCCTTCATGCAAACATTCTAGACATCATAGTGCAAATACTCAAACTACTGTAGCTGCAAATTCCTCCTTACCTGGAGTAGAATAAGCTTCATGGTTACTTGTGAGGGGAATTGAAACTAACAGCTGTGTTCTTGGTAGTAGGATTTGGGAGCTAGTTATAAAAAGCATGTGAACTTTTGTTTTCACATTTTCAAAACTTACTTGTGCAAATCCTGTATCTGTTAGTGCTGGTTTACTGTGGGACGCAGGGAGAGAGTATAACTTTCTTGGTCACTTGAAGAAGGAGCAGTACTGGAAATTGGTGCGGAGATTATCAAATTAACCTGTTCACAGGCTGGGCCAGTTGGCTTGTCTATAGATAAGGAGTCTTTAACAGTCAGTCTTAGCAGATGTTTCAGCCAGGTTCATGAGTCGTGGCTACACAATTCAGCAATACTGATCATATACTGCTGACAAGGCTGACTATTGGTCCACAGCAACAATTAAGTAATTTCAGAGGATTTATTTTTAAGTTGGTCCGAATCAGAATTCTGGAAGAGATTAGGTTTTGGTGTGAAGATCAGTCAACAGTTTATATACTCTTCTACATCGAACTGTTTCATTTTCTGCAACCATTTGGTAAGAGTTAGTAGCAGTTTATTCTAATACTGTCTCTATGCTCCATTTGCTTTTTGTTTTTTCCAGCTTCTCTGCCCGTGTGATAGTCCTGTGTTTCAGTTAGTGCTCTAGTCAGGCTTCTGGATGCAAGTTCGATACTCCAATCTTCCTTATATTTAGTGTCATGGTGTTTAGATGAATGTCTGCCCTGCAAGAGCTTGTTTATTAGTGGTTCAATCAATCATAACAGTAGGAAGCTTACATATCAAACAGAAAAGATTTCAGACTTAGTGTGAACAGCAATTGTGCCCAATGCAATCAACATTGCCAGATATGTTGGAGTAATTTTATGAGTGAAAATGTCAGACCTCTTGCATATTTCATTTAAGAGTGCATTTTAAAGCTATTAGTAGCTTCTGTCTATCAGTTGAAAACTGTACCATGTACTTGGACCTATTTGTAGCAAGGTTTGGAAAAAGACTACTTAAAAGGTCCATCAGCAGTATTAATAGATTCCATATTGGTGCTAGCAGATGCCATAATGGGAGCAAATCGCAGACCTCTTTAGCCTGTTCTTTATTTTTGCTCCAGAAATGCTCCCTTCCTTGTCTAAAACATCGGGAAAGAGGAGGGGAGGAATGTAAATTTAGTTATCAGAGCCCTTAGTGTCAATTTTCTTGATCACATAAGAAACCTATTTTTGCTGAAGTTTCTTAGCCGTAAGTACTGCTTTCTAAATTATATGCTGAATCTGAACATTTCAAATAAGGCCTGTTTGAAAGACTTTTGGCATTTCTTCTGAAGGTTTTGGTTCTTGACTGGAAGTTGGCTTTTAATTCTTCCATGCTATATAGATCCATGATGAGGAAGCAGCTGGACTGAAAAGTTGGTCCTTACCTACCTAGAAGCAAGTTTGACAATAGCAGATGTCTCTGGCAAATTTTGCTCAGCTCTTTTAGTATGAAAAGAATGCTACAAAGGTTGTCATTTGCAACTTTTGTTTTTCCTGTTTTTGCTATTTATGTAGGACTTCAAGCAGTCTGTTTTTGATCAGCTTGCACACAAATATTGTATAGGTACACTTGAATACACTGTCCAAATTTTTGAGTTCCAATATTTCTGACTAAAATTAGTGGCTAAAAAAGTGTCTTGAAGCTTTATATTGATAATTAGGTAATAAAGCTATGATTCTTCTTTGTCCTGATGTTCATTCATTACTGAATTAATTCATGCTGAAATTCACTTCTGCAAAAGCAGTGAGATCCTTGTGACTTAACATCTGAAGTTCAGTTGTTCAGTTGGCCTGTCTTAATGTTTCTTAAATCCTAAATTTTTTCTAAGTATTCTTATAGAATTTTGTAAATTTTCTTATAGAATACACATAAGTATTATAATATTTATAATTTAATTTTATACTCCTGTAATTCAGTTAATTAGTAACTTATATTCAGTTAAGTTCTTTTACAATGAGTTCTTTGGAGCACTTGATTTTTGTAGCAGTGGTCTTCAATGCTCTTTGTTCCCAGTTTGTGTCTAAAGGGTAAAAACCCCAAATCTCTTTCAGTTTTGGATGTGTCAGACAGAATGAGTAGAACTAATTTTATTTTTCCTTCTAGTCTTGATCCAGAGCAGAAGGAAATGTTAATTGAAGTGATAGAAAAGCTTTTGAAGGATAAAAGTACGGTAAGAAACAGTTTTCTATTACATGTGCATATGTTTTTAAAGAGTATACTACTGAGGCTGTAATTTAGCAGTATATAATACACTTTCCTAACCCTTGCTGATGTGGTTTTAGATGTTTTTGATAGTAATATCACCATGTGTTTATGCATTACAGTATGACTGTAATAGTGACCATCTCCTTTAATAACATATAATTTTACTTGCAGCATGAGTCTGTAAATTAATCTGGTTTTGTTAGCATGTTTTATGTATGCTTCTTTAAACTTTATTTTGCAAATAATATGAATCACTGTACAAGTGTTTATAAACTTTCATACCACTTTTTCATTGGGAAATTAGTTTGGTAATTTCAGTTAGTTTGTAGTACTGTAAGAATAACAGCTGTATATTCACAATGTGCCTATTGGCATACATCTGTCTTGTAGTGTGTACAATTACTAAAAAATTACACTTGCTGCACTTACTTGCTCTTGCAAATATCTTCACTTCCAATCTGGTACATGAGATACTCTGGCACAATTTCTGTAAATTGAACACTCCTGTTATATTTTACTTGCCCTGTATAGGTACAGGGTTTTTGTATGAGCTCCTGGAAGTCCACAATGGTCATACGCATTGTTTTCTTTTATTCTGCAAATAAGTACCCCATGTATAAACTGGAAAGGTAATTGAAGAAGGAATCAAAGCTAGATTTCAAACAGAAACCAGAGTTGTAAATCAAAACATTCTCTTGCTCTTCTTGTTCAGGTAACTAATTTAATGAATGTAATCCTTTTTGACTAAAGGAAAGTATTACTAGGTACTGAGTAGTGTGTTGCTTCATCTCTTGTTTGCAGAGTGTTTTTGTAACACATATGACTTTATCCTTCATTGTTTTAGCACAGTCAAAGGTGTTCAGGACATGAACGATGCTATCTCTAAAAGATATCTTGCAACTTCCACTGAAGGGTTGCTGAAGGAGAGTGTTAGAGCTCAATGGCTCAGCAAATCAGTTAGTTACATCTCCTAACTGCATCTCTGCTTGACCTGTACTTACTTGTCAGAGGCTTGTGTGCTTCTGTGAAGTTGCCCCTGCAGTGGTTCTTTCTGTATTTTCTTCTTGTGGTTCATGCTCTTGGTGTGTATGCAATCTTGGAATGTGAGATTAGATTGTTTATACCTGTAGAGGCATAAAGGGCTAAAAAACCATCAAGAAAATAAAATCCCTGAGTTTTCACCCTGTTTCCTAGTCCTTATTGCATATGGTAAATAGCAAGTCAACAAGTAGACATTTACACATTTACTTTAACAAACTGTTAAGAGTAAAGAAGTATAGGGTAGGTTTGGATATTCTTTTTGCTTCGGTTTGGAGTTAATGGTAAAGAGATAAATGCTCATTCCTTAGTACATGTGACAGTTCTGGTGCCTCTGTGACACCGAATAATGGACACCATATTTATCAAGATACCAGCTGAAGCAATAGTCAGAGTTATGCTATTTTGTTGGCACATTCAAGAAGCTAAGAATGATAGTCTAAAATGAGGTCTTCTGGACCTGTTTGGAGATATAGCATGGTTAACTGCTGCAACTTTTTCCTCCCTCTGATCCCTCTTGTTCTTTTCCCTAGCAAGACCCGCTTCAGAAATGTTAGTTTTTTGGGAAGTGATATGAAGAATAGTTATTCTGAAAAAAACCCATACAAAGCTCTCTTCAAGACCCCCTGAATCAGAGCCAAGTATTAATATGTACTCTTTCATTGCAGATTCCACAGTTTGTGGTCGTCAAAAGCGGGTCAGGTTCTCTTTTAATGCTTAATAGCTTTGGGAGGGCTAATCTAGCATGGCAGTGCTTTACCTTAAGAAGTTAACCTTTTGTTCTGTACTACTGAATGTTCCCAGAAAGCCCCCACATTTACTAACAGAAAACGCATCGTGCACAAGTGTTTCGTTAGCAGGTGACTCCTATCTGAATAAGCTTATTCTTTGCCCCTCATTGGGAAACAGCAGTTTCCTCACAGTGGAGAAATCAGAGTGCACTTGTAGCCATTTTTAGCTTTTAAAATTGGAGGACATGCAGCTGCCTGTGGGTGGTGGTCCTTACGTACAGGTTTGTACATACGTAGACTTAAGTTGGTGACTTTCTGTGTCATAATGAGGCGCTTCCTGGGAAATCTGTGTTAATTTTTATTTTGCAGTCTTGCATATGAAAATTGTGTGGTTTGTTGCCATAGGAATTCTAGAAATGTGATTGAACTGTAGAACAGCATCTTTTGATCATAGCCTCATGAAGTGCCTGTATTTGATTAATGGTATTTCTCAATTTTTTGCAACTTCTGTTGCCTGCTTGACAGTCAAAATGCCTGAAATTCACAAGATGATAATGTGGAACTAGAATCACAAATGTTTAACTGCCACTAATCTTTGGATTTCTTCCATTTAAAGGCACAGAAGCTGTTCCTTTACATGAACGTTAATTGCCATCTCATGATAGCTCTAATATAATATCAGCAAAGCAGTTTGTTCATTAAATAGTGTCTTTACCAGAATGGGAGAATCTTAGTGACTTCAGGACTCATTGAATGTCAGTGGTTCTTCACTGTTTTTTCACTTAATGGAATGTCAGGTTATTTTTGGCATTTCTGTGTACTTAAGGTCTGATAATCCTCAGACAAGCCATAGTGTATTGTATATTAAGTACTGGATCTATGAAATCCACCATGTGCTTTGGTTTTTTGTTTGTGTTTTGGTTTGGTTTGTTTTTTCTTCGTTCTTAATCCATTTGTTTTAGACATGTTTGGAGGGAGAATGTAATTGGTAACAGTGATGATGTATATAAGAGTTGAATATTGTTCCAAGTGGTATTTGAGACTGCACGTTGATGAGAATCTGGAGATAGAATAGCTAATAAATATACATTCCTCTAAATTTCTGTACACCAGAAAGTTTTCAGAGAGAACATGCTATTGTGTGTTATTAATGCAGTTTTTGTTGCACAGAAAAGACACAATGTATTTCAATTAGTCAGATTCATTTTGCATTTGAAATAGCAAGAAACTATCTGGATGGGAATTTTACTACAGTAAAATTAAGCCCTTTTATCAGATGGTGTGAGATGTATTAATTTTTTTTTAGGTCTCAATCAGTAGTAAATTTTAATATAAGCTGAGGTAGGCAAAACTTAAAAGGAGATGAGATCTAACCTTAACCCAGCACTTCATTAAAATTTCTGGTGAGATAAATGAAAGATCACTCTACTCCTTGGGTGTCT
>VXBX01006122.1:33754-54477 GCA_013400415.1 Scytalopus superciliaris | reverse complement strand
CAATAATGGGGAGAGAGGCATGATCTTGCACAGTGTCATGAATGAATGGCAATTCCTGTATTAACTTGTAAATCTGGGGACTCGCCACAGGAATAAAATATTTGTTCGTCCAGTGCACCTCTTGCATTTTATCACATATGTTCAATTTTTTCTTAATATCTTTTAAGTGTTCACAAGTGGCAGCATTCTCATTGCAAACTTGAGGAGGTGACTGATGTGGCTTGAAATAAGTAATTATTTAGAATTCCTGTATTTCAGTTTGGCTCTTTCTTTGTATGAAATTGTTGTTTTACTCACAGTAACTGAGCTTTTAGAAAGCCAGTGATATTCATAGGATGTAGTTTCAGTTTTAAATTATCTGACCTAGTGTTGTACGTATTTTATGTCAGCTTTCAAACTAAATCATATCCAGATTAAAGAGAAATGCCGCAAAATGTGTGTGGTGGCTTACTAGCAGTAAAAGGGAAGGGTATCCACTCCATAGTTATAGTTGGACTTCTATATTGTCCTTCACCTATGAATTAAAAACAATTTTAAATATTAGACTTTGACTATTCTTCTAGTCATAAACTGATCTATGTGTCAGTCTCGCCCCCAAGATGAGACAGTGAGCTACAAAAAATGGCTTTTGTGTGAACCCTTTCTTCTAAAGCTTCAGGGCTGTCATGCCCTCTGCAAGGTGGCCTTCACTGCAGTTCAGAGTTCTGCATCCTGACAGAGAGACTTCCCACCTTTCCAGTCTTCCATCTTCAGCTTCTGTGGCCTAAGTGAATACCTCCTCAGGACTGATAGTGACTTGTCTGCGATTAACTATTGTCTTCTGCTGAGTTTTGAGCCCCCATGTAAGCACCAACTTGCAGCAGTTTTTAACTAGAGAAGAGCTTACTGCAGCATGTTACTGAGAAAAAAGTTTAGTACAATAGCATATAAAAAAGAGCTCTTGTTTTTGTGATACAGCAAAAAATAGCAAATTATTTTAGATGTAAAGTGTATTTAGCTCTATCAAATAATCAAATTTTGCTCCCTGGAATGAGTCGCCTACTTACTGGGACCAGCAGGTACGAGTATGTGGATGAGGCTGGAGACAATAAATGCAACTTCACGTTTATTCTTATTGGTAATTCATAAAATCCCCACAGAGCCTGAGACTTGTTTAGCATAATAGCAAGACTATATTCTGAGCTGTTTTCTTTCAATTGTAATGTTGGGTGCATACTAATAAACCACATGTCAGCCAAATACAGGGAGAAAAATGTAACATATGAATATCATTGTATTTAATATTTCTCAAAAAGTACCATTTCAATAAACTGCACTTCTATTTAATTGCTTACTTTAAGTCATTGGGGAAATTTTAGAGGTTGAAATGCAGATCCCTAGTGCTCAGATAGAATATGACATTAATTTGCTGCCAGAAGGCTATACTTGCCTGCATGCTAACTGCATACATATCAGCTGCTTCATATAAAGTCTCATCATTTTAGTTATTTGACTTAACATGTACTCTGACACAAAACAAATCTTAATTAAAGCAATTAGAAGAGAAAGAATAGTAATTCCAGGCACACAGTAATTTGCCCTTATAAGGCATGGTCAACTTTTGAGCTTTTCTCACAGTTTCAGTAACCTGCTGACAGAACTTTAACTGGAACTCCAGTATATGTTCCTTTCCTTTATTTTAAAAGAAAATGGCCCGGTAGAAGGTTTCAGTAATCCCCAAACTGTTCGGATGTTGATAATTTATTTAATTTTCTCACAAAACCAAAGCTATTTTATATTCATAGTCAGCATGAGGATCTTTGTGTATAAATAAAGATTTATTTCTTATGGAAGCAAAAGATTGTGTGGGAACACAGGAGGGCATAAACGATCAATTCCTGCCATTTTGTAACTGGTAGGGAAGTGCTGAACAACATGAAGAAATCCTGTTTGTCTTCTGTGAGGAAAAGTGTTATTGTATCTATTCTGTGGTTGATTTTTATGCCCCCTTTTTTTTCTTAGAGTGTATTCATGGAACTCTATATATAAAATTTCCTATGACAGTTAATTTTTCCTTATTAAGAGAGAAGTTTGGAGGCTAGTAATGCCAGGGGACTTCCCTGAGCTCCTCTTAGTTTGATCAGGAGTGTTGATGAGAGAATCGTGAAAGATCTTGTTGAGCATATTGGTGGGTTTTCCTTCTTGTTGTTTCCTGTTATTTCTGAGCTAATTGCAAGTTCTCTGATAATTTATTTGGAAGCTAAAACTGTAAGAAAACAAAATATGCTTACGTTGCACTGTCTCTTCCGGGCTGGGAACTAAGATTTATGTGTGTAATAGAAACAGCAAGTGTTTTCTCTGTTCTAATAATCTTACCTCAATTCTATTTTAAGTAAGATACCATTTCTATGGGCTTACTTTTTGTTGTTGTTGTTTTGTTTTGACTGAATAGAAATAACTTGAAATTGCTGGGAATTGCTAGTATTAATTCTGATTCTCACTTGGGGATGAACTGTAGAGCGAATACTGACCTTCTGGGTTTTATTTTGTTTTCTAGCTCGTGGCTGGGAGTGTTGTGATGGCATTTGAGGAAGTGTGTCCAGATAGAATAGATCTGATTCACAGGAACTACCGAAAGCTCTGTAACTTGTTGGTTGACGTGGAAGAGTGGGGTCAAGTTGTTATAATCCACATGTTAACTCGATATGCACGTACGCAGTTTGTAAGCCCGTGGAAGGTAAGCTTGTGACCTTTTAAATTACTCTTGTGAGCCTACATTCTGAATTATTTGCATTGTTGGATATTCCTAGTCTCTTAAGATCCATTTCTATGAAGACTTTAATAAAAATAGAAATCAAATACATGAGTCTTAGCTCTCTAAGACTTTGCTAATGCAAGGCACCCATCCTTCTTCAGATGATGAGAATTCTTCTTCCAAGAGATTTACCCATGATTTACCCATGGCACATCCCATGGGCAGCAGGGAGACTCCATTTGTTGTGGTTCTCCAAGCCATGTGGCTCTTTGCTCTAGGCAATTTTACACAAGCCAGAACAAGAAAGGTTTGCCATTCTGTCCTGAAACTGGGTAGAATGTACTTTCTGTAGATATGAATACCCAGTGTCACAGCATGACAAACATTACCTTACTTGTCCAGGCTTTGCTGATGTGCTGAGGCACTGTGTGCTGATGTGAATATATGTATTTGAAATGTGCAATGTGAAAAACAATGCTGTATTTTAATGATGTAAATATGAGTGTACTCTTTAACATTTATAAAAAGAGATATTAAAAATACAAATCCTGTCACTTTTTGCAATAAAGAAGTGCACAGGTCAAGAAATTGTTGCAGTTGTTTCAACAAGGATTTAACTCTGAACAACAATTTAAACTAAAAGACAGAATACTTCTGTATAAAATTGCTCCACAGTTCTGATTGTTTGCGTTTATTACAGGCTTGGGGATATTAATACTGTTAAGTTTTACCATTTAATTTGAAACCCATTCATGTTTAAAGATGTAAATTTCAGTGCAGATTATAGTGGTTTATAATTAGCATATTAATAATTTTTCAAAGGTTCCTTTTTTCAGCACTGGAATAGGGAATGGCACCAGCTATCACTGAATTCTTTCAAGCTGTCTTGTAATACCCTTTGCCTGGGAATCGAGACTGAAACACAGTGGTATTCTGTGTTAATATATGTATAATTTATTATGTGAAGATAATTATAAGTAGATGTATTTGGACAAACTGTTAATTTCAGCCTGATTTAGTTTACAATTATATTGACTTCTTAAATAAGCAGGGATTATAATGAACATGGCAAAAATGTTTGAGGTAGAGTCCTACTTCTGCAATACCAGTTAGATTCTGAAAACCCCTTTTTCATTTCTGATGAAAATTAAGTTGTTTGTAAGAACTCTTTTTTTCCAGAAAACTGGTCAAAATAAGGAAAATATTTTTAGATAATGAGACATTTAAGTTACATGTTTTCCTAATGTCCTTGAGGCAGAGTGTTTATTACATGTTGCTTATTGGAAGAAAGCAACTTGCATTCTTCCCGCTGAAATTTAGAAGGAACCAAAATTGATAATCTACTTTACCTAAAGCTACAGTTCCACAATTTGTTTCAGCTAGTTTTAGTCTGTGACTGGACAAAGGAAGGTCAAAAGAGGAGGATGCCTCCTGTCTTGGACTGAGAGGTTGGAGGTCTTGTTGGGATTTGTTTTCTTTAAAACTGTAATGTACTTTTTTCACTGAAACTGGATGGATGACAGTTGTTACTGTGGCTTCTGCTCTAGGAATGTAAAAGGTTTGTGTGACAATATTGTCTCTGTCAACCTAAAATTAGTCATCACTGGTATAATATTAATAACACTTTGTTTTCACGTTCAAGAGCTTTAATGTAAAATTTAGTTTGTCTACCTACTCAGGAATTAAATTAACAGATTTTTTTTGTGGTGCTAGTTGAAATGCATTCCTTTGTCAATAGGTTCTTAAATGAACTCATCATACAATAGGCCATCTTGTGCAGTAGAAGAGGTTTTTAATTTAGTTTATTTGCATCATTATGGATCAGTATTTAGGCTGTTTATATGTAAATGTATGATTTGAGGAACAATTAAGTGTTGACAAAGTAGATTGCAGTCATATCAATTGCAGTGCATTTTCCATAATTTTTCTAACTGACATCTTTGATGATAAATAGTGGATGCCAAGTCAAAGCCGATTATACAGTGCACTAGGAATTCATGGCGCTGTCAGGGAGAAGACCGATTGACTTTAAATTTACATATTAATGAGAAGATTTGTTAAGAGGGTGCTTGACTATAGAAAATAACAGCATATTTATAGGGCACGACACTTTATAAATAAAGCTGATGCAGGAAAATGGAAATTAAACCTATCAGATTAATAAATTCAAGGCTGCTAAAATGCATATTTGCATTTTTATTCAGTGAAATTTACCTTACTTTTTGAGAAACATATGTTGCTTCTGTTCAAGTTGAGCTAATCCCTAGCAAGTAAAGGTGTAATGTTTCAAATTGATTTCCTGTGCATTTAGAAATCTAAAGAAAAATTTGGAATACTTGCTAGTTATGGAGAAAGATTTAAGCAGTATGCTTAAAATCATTGCAAAACTTTAATCAAATTACCCACTTAACAAGAATACTTAGTTTTATATTCCTATTTTTACCTTCTTTGAAAGGTATCTTTTTTAACTCCAGTTGTGAATGCTTTAAGGAAGGATGTCCCTCATTTATCCTATTTGTCTTAAAATACTCGGAGGGTGTTTTTTAAGTAGTTACATATGAATTTCAGAATAACCTTTTTTTTCTATATAACTGTATTCAGCTTTAACATGTGTTAACTGGAATGAGAGCAAGACACTCATATTATGATTACCTGCTTGAGACCAGAATCAGTAAAAACAATTTCAGGTTTTCTGGGAAGCAATGTACTTCATAGCAGATAAAACTGAATTCCAGCTTAAATGTTTTGCCCTGATCTTGTTGCAGAAGTTGTTGAGACTGCCAAGTTGCTTGCAGACATCTCCTGAACCATAATAGCTTGCCGCTTATTTTAAAATAAAGTGGTGGTTGGTTTCAATGAATGCATTGAGTCAAAGTCTAGCAGCTCAGAAACTGATTGTTGGGCCATCCCTATTTCTGCAAGGAGATGAAGGTCGCAGGAGGCAGTGACTGCCTTAGTTGTCCTGGTACATGGATTTACCACCAAGAGTATGTGCCATCTGGGAGGGGTGTCTTCTAAAAACAGCTGACTTGGTCACAAGTTCTGACAGTCTTTGTATAAAGCAAAATGGAGCTGGGAGATGTAGTCTTGCAAAATAACAGTGATTCGAAGGGCTGCTCAGCTTCATTTCAGACAGTTGGACGTCACGTAAATAAACTCATTCAGTTAAGACTGGTGAATTCAGGTTGATCATGGGCTTCGGTTATAACAAAGTTGCTGCTAAGTACTTATGAGAAGCATGTCTCAAGCTTGCATTTTTAGGATTGGTTATTGAAGTATTGCTCAATTTAAACAGCTCAGAATTTGGGATAACTGGTGGGGTGGGAGGAATGGAAGGGGGAATTAAGCCTGAAGAAAATTATCTAGAAGAATAAGAGTAAGGACTTTTACAAGAAAAATATGAAGTGTTTGAATGTGTATATACCCAGAACTATGAATTGTGGAAAGTAGCCCAGATCTCAGTGAATTACATGAAGAAACAGATTTAAAATATTTATTTTGATTGCTGGCTCTGACAAAATATTGAAGTCTCTTCTGACCTCAGCTGTTCTGTGATGTCTTTCGTAAAATGCTTTAAAATGTTTCCTGCTCTAGGGGTGTTTTCTTATTATCTTTTAGTTAGGAACTCTTAATGTATTCCATAAAGGTCATGGTTATGTGTGATAGAATTCAGTGTCTAATGGCTACTTAAGTCAGCTCAGCAGTGTCTAATACTGCTTTGAATATTTTCTTCTTGGTTGTTCCCTGTGTTGGGGTGTGCATTGAGTGAACTGTAATTGTGAATGGTAAAGCTTCAGGCACAGCACACAAGAAATACTGTCTATCCTTAAATTTTGTAGAACTTGTTAACAGTGTAATGAGCATTTTGAATCATTTCTGCTGGTTTACTGCAAGAGAGCTTAATAAAACTTCTAAATCCTCTGCTGAGAGGCTGAGAACAGAAGGGAAAGGTGTATGCAGGGTGATAGCCTCCTATTAACTAAGTTACCTAGATAAAGCAGTTAAAATTAAACAAGCTAAAATATTTTAAAAATATTATGTATGTATATTATTCATTTAGTAATGAATCAGCCCAAATATACTTATCCCTTCTTTTGTTCTCCAGCTCTCAATAGAGAATCTAGAAGTTTTATTACCCTCTCCTGCAGTAAGAAGATGAGTAAGGAGACATAAATGCATATTTAAGAAATATTCAGAAAAGTATTCAATCTTCTAGGATAAAATTAATCATTATGTGTTCTGTATTACTTAATTAACATATCATCTACAGTCAATTGTAGACCTCAGTGAAGTTTCTTTATAGATATATCAGATAATGGTTTCACTGATACTTTGATTTTATTTTATTTTTCCACTGCCTTAAGAGATTGTGAGGCCAGAGAATGTTCTTTCCCAGAGATCAAAACCAGTCATCTCACCTTCAGCTTCCACTAAGTTGTCCTCTTCAGACACCAGAAAACCAGCAGATTTACTTGACCCTGATTTGGCTGACAAGAGCAAAAGATTAAACTTAGGGAAACTAGTATACAGTGAATTTATGTGTTACTTCTTCAGTTTCTACTCCTTTCATCCATTCTTAGTATACCTATCAAAATCCTCAGTCTGCATTTGGGCAGTCTGGATTCAGTTACTGTTTCCCTTTTTGTCAGAGCAAGTACTGCCTGGCCAGGTTCTTTTAGATATGCATGAAGTGGGGTTAATGTTTATTATCAGGTGCACTTATTTGAAGATATTTGGTGAAGCATTTGAGACATAAAATGGTCTGGCTAGCTATTTTACTATCACAGCAGTTTTATTTTTCCCTATTATGTGTACTACTTAATAAGATGAGAATAACTTAAAGCATAGATTTCTAACAAAATATTACTTCAAGTTGGTTGTGGAAAGTTGATTACTTGAAATTCTAAACAAGACGTTTTCAGTCATTATGGATGTAATCTAAGACTGTTTTCGTGAAGACTGTATAATAGCCCCTTTTGTCACTAAAAGTGACTGTTACTGTTTTTCTGTCTTTACTCCATCTTCTCCCTATCTTCCCTTGTGCAGGGGTAGTGTTTGTAAGGCAGTCTGGATAAAGGTATTAATCCAGCAGAAGAAAAACTGAAGAGAGGGTTAAATTTCAGGGACATTAATTTCCTGATTTGTTTTGCTTTGTGGCTGCTAAACACTAACTGCTGGCATAAGTGAAGTACAGTCTGTAGATAAAATTGCCATTTATCTTTGCAGCAAAATGTATTGCTGTGGTTTCTCTTAGTCCTATGACAGACTTGCAGTGGAATAGCGCAGTGAGTGGAATGTGTGTAGGCAAGTTCTTTAGAAAGGACATTTGTGTCAACTCAAATTAAGAAGGCAACCCCTGGCTTTCCCACAAATTTAACCAACAAAGTTTCTTGTAGTCCATCCAGTGCCGTAGTCTTACCTTCTTGACTCTGAATGAGGTTCTTTTTATTATTTATATATAGGATAAGAGGCATCCTAGCCATCTGTTACAAATAAGTTGTTAAAATTGTTTTTATCTCTAAATTATTGACTTACAGAGATGAAAGTTAATTGGAAGGAAATGGCAATATTTTTACAGAAATCTAAATATCAATTCTGTAACTGCTAATCATTTTTAAGTTAAATATGAGATGTTGCAAATCCCTATCATACCATGAGCCATCAAAGTTTCTGGCTTTGATTTTTGCCATTCAAATGCTATTTACTCATAGAAAATTGTGTAAGCAATATGAAATGAATGCTGTGTTAGATTACATTGAGACCTTCCTGTATGCCAAAGTAGTCATGAATTCTGTTCTGACCATCTTTCTGTGGGATATTACTCTCTGTCTAGTAACTCGTGTGGCCTTTTCATTGTTGTACTCTGGATAATTAGAAGACTTGCAAAATAAGCTTCCTTAGCTACTTTGCAAAAGTAAAAAATTACTCCTTTTTCCACTGTTTGAAGAAGACTTGTGTGAGGTCATACCTCTGCTCTGAGAAAACTTTAGACTCCTGAGCCTGATCTTGTATACTTCTGTTTGCAGTATCAGGTAGAATTCTTGATTGGTTATGGCAGATCTCTAAAGGACCATGGGGAAGAGTAAATATTAAAAATTCCAAATTATTTGGATCATTCATCTCTTTGACAGTGTAAGCACAGGTCTGTTTCAGTTCATGGTTGGAAAAGTGCCAGACAAGAAGACTGGGCACAACTTAGACCTAAATTGTAGGAATAAGTCCTTTTATCATGAGAATAAATATACTACCATTTGTTAGTGTGAGAATACCCCTAAAGTGAATTAACAGATGTTTTAAGATGCTTTCAGCGCCTTTGCCTTCTTAGGCAATAGGATGAAGGAGAAAAATCTTCTCATGCAAAATTTAATGTCCGCTGATGGTGTTCAAATGAGTTGGGCAGGCCATCTGGTCAGGATAGTAAACTTCCACTTTTCAGACTGCCAATGTAAGTACAGGTACAGTTAGCATTCTTCACAGATTTCAGATAGTTTCATGTTTTGGAAATTTGAGTCTCTCAACTAATGCAGTCCAAATACAGATAAAATATTGGATAACCATTTTAGTAAACAATCCCAAAGCTACATGAAAATTAAAGATCTGAGTCTGTTTGCATATACAGAAAATGTTCTCTTGAAATTTATTTACTAAAAGCATCCTTTTTTTCCCAAAGAGAAGGAGGTTGAGTTGCTTTAAGGAGGAAATATACATGATTTGGTGTAACTAGAGTGTATACTCGGAACACTACAAAAGGAGAAGCACTATGAACAATTGCCGTTCTGTACAGGCTAACGGTCTGTGAGATCCCTGTTCATCCATACCTTCTCTATAATTCATGAGAGGTTGTGACTAGTAATTCTAGAGCATACAGATTGGTTGCAGTCCCAAAGTAACTAACACTTAAATTGTTTTCTTCATGGTTCACTTATTGTGCAACTCTGTGGAAGAATACTCTTGCTTGGCAGTTGGTTCATACGTGCTTGCTATCTTCATGGTTTATACTGCCTCTTCAAATACTTAAACTGATATTAAACTTTAACCATCGTAAAAAAATGAAAAACAGCTCAAGCACTGAACCAAACGTCTGAATAAAAATTCCAAATTCACTTTAATTTTTGGATTTGAGAGAAATAAAATGGTGAACTTCTAGCTAGAAGCAAATGGTATAATTTTCCTTCATCTTTCATCTTTCCTTCATCTTTCCTTGTTCTTAATTTTATTTTGCAGTTTTTAATTTATTCCTTCCTGTTCTTGCTTGTACTTTCTTCCTCTTTTCTTATGCTCCAAATGTTTTTTCTGTTCTTTTATTTGACTCTCTGTCTTTACACTGTCATTATTGTACCTTTTCTACACACTGTTGAAAGGAATCGTTTTTTTGCAGGAAGAGAAAATTATTTTATGCCTCACTTCGGCTTTGAGGAGAATGAAACAAGTGATCTAAAAATCATAATGAATTGGTTTAATTCTAGTTGCAAGTGTCACAAGCCTTTGTTACAACAGTAATTTGGCATTTGGGGTTGCTGCAGGAAGATGTTCATTACTGCAGCATATTTAAGTCTTAAGACCCTATTTTTAGACACCAGTCCTAGACTTTAATTGCTGCATCTTAGAGAAATGAGAATGAACAGTTCCTCAGTTTTCACATTAGTTTGCTATGAAGTTACTTAGCACAGATGTTGCTGTAATTGTGATATATTGGGGAAAATTTAATGTTCAGTGGACCTCAAACCCATACTTCCACCTGTGCAATGCTCTTGTTTCAAAGCTGTAGTATAAAACTTTTATTAATATTGGCTTTCTGAAGATTGTTTTAGTAGTCTTTTTTAATTTATTTATTTTTCACTAATTATTTTATTTCATTACCTCTTTGAGTTTATATTTTAAAACTATGTTATTATTTAAGTGAGTTTTTAAAAGCCACTGTAAAACTGAAGAGTTTGAAGTCTTTCATGTAATAAATGAGTTAACATCTCATGCTCTATAGGGAAATTGTGGAGCAATTCTTAGAATGAAATAAATATGTACATCTGCGCTATGATTTTACAGGGTATTGTATAGATAAGAATATCATTAGTAAACTACAAATGAAATTTGATTTATGTATTGTTTATCATGTAACACTTATATATGCCAGAAGTTAAGCTAAGAACAACGTGAGTGAAAATGCCTTAATGTTAAATTTCACCTGCCACAGTCAGATTCTCAAGCTTGAGTAAGTGTCTTGGTTTCTTTGTGTAGCTGAAGTGTCAAAGCTCACTATATTTACAAATTAGAAACCTTTTTGAATTGTGTATAAAATCTCCTCAAACTAGTAGAATTTTGTTGTGGATTCCTTAGCCACTTTAAAATTTGGCTTTTCTAAAGAAGTATGAAAATACTTGCTGTGTATGAAATATGTGACTCCAGAGGCTAATATTACAAAATAAGCTGACTTGGAATACAGGTCCTTCTACTGAGCAATGTCTCAAAGATGCCCTGGGTATAGCTGCTTACAGGGATGTTAGACCATCATAGTCTGTGAACTGCGAAGAGTGCTGACCCTGTACTGGAGGATTTTGTGCTATGGCTTTTGTGTTTGTTAGAACTGAACTGAGACTAAACCTACTGTCTGAAAAGCAAAGAATGGATGCCATTGATAACTTCACATAATTTGAATCTTACTTCTTGCAGCTTTGAACTATTGTCACATGCTGATAGAGCCCTTTTTTACTGGTAATGTGTAATTGTCATGAGATCATCTAGATTTGGATGATACCAAACTCCAAATTATTTAAGTCATGGGACTGTGTAACTGGTCTATAGACCATGAAACCATTGCCACAATCTTGAGCCTTTTTGAAATACAGCTCTAGAAGTTGGACTCCTCCTTTCCCTCAGTCATTGAACCTCATTGAAACAACCTGGTGATAAAATTCCAAGCCTTTTTAGTGAATGGATTCATTGACCTCAAAACACCCTAGAACATGTGCAACCCCATGAGATGAAATCTGTGCAAAAATGATTGTTTCTGAGTAAGATGCCTTTTGGATGAAAATGCCCTGGTTTTGGTGAACACCCTGAAAACAGGAAAGAGCATCTACTTGTATGAACACAGTAAAGGCAGAAAGGAAGGGAAGAGTTTTCTAATTTGAGCACTTCTTACCCATTCTGTGTGTTTTTAGATCATGGATTCTCAACCTGCCTCTTTCTTGTACTTCTTGGCTTTTTGTATCAAGGGATAGTTGAGACTGTATTGGCCATTGAATTGCAGAAATTCTGGTAAGAAATTTCAATGGGAGTCACATTGTAAATCCTTTTTCATATGATATCATTTCCTGGAAGATGTTTACGTTTGAAAAATAGTTTGCTTTTCAACATCATGTGGCTGCTAGCCCAGTATGAAGTTTATACACTAAAATGAGAAAATATAATTCACAGTGTGACCCAAAAAGTTCTTCAGTTTTTTCCAATTACCATTGCCATTAATACTTCAATTTTTATTAACTGAAGGCATGTTTATCTCTTTATATAAACTTTTAAACTCCACAAATATAACTGTGTGCAAATCCTTTATCAAAAACTCAAAACTGATGTACCAGTTTCCATTATAATTTATTAGAATTATATAGTATCTTCTATAGAACTGTGTGATTATATTACGTTTTCAAGACAATTCCAGCACACTCATTTGAATGGAGTAGTAATCTGAAAAATGGCCCTCGGAAGAGGGCACTGTAAGTTTGTTCAGACAGACCAAAGGTAAGTCAGTTCTGGTGCTCTGAAAACCATCCATGAAGCAGGTGAAGGGATTCAGATAGTCATGTTCACACACAACATCAAATTTTCAGATTTATCTTGGATATCAGTATTTTAAGTAGAAAACTGTTCTATGTGTTATGTACCATTTTCTTCAGAATAGTTTTTGGAAATAATATAGAGGCCTCTGGAAGAAGCTAACATCTTACTGCCAAAGGTTCTGTTGCAGGTATCAAAAAAAGTGCTGTGAGTGTATTTTCTTATGAATCCAAGGAAAGTTCTGTAACTTCAAATCAGATACCTAAACTAGGAATACAAATATTTGAATCAGTTTTTGAATACAAAATGGAGTTAAGGGTGGTGACGTAGGCAAATACAATGTGGTTCATGCTTTGTATCTCATTGGAGCTTTACTTTAACTCAGTTTATGGGTCTGTGAAGCTTTGTTTGGAGGTAATTGTAGCATTCACTTAATGTGTGAGTGCTTTCCTAGATGGAAGTCACATTCTCAACTTTTATGCCATACAAAGTGCAACTTCAAGCAAAATCTCAGTTAAATGTTAACTCATTTACCTAGGGACTTTAAAAACAGGCTAATGGAATTTTCTGTCTCTCAGTTTCTTCATTTAAGCTGTTGAGACTTTATGACGTCCCTAAATTGTATGTCTGGAATAACGTAAGAAAGAATTAACGCAGTTCTTTTATGCTGAAATACTCACTTCTCTGCTGTGAATAAATTGTAGTAGATGGGGAATGCACAGAGTCTCTTTGCAATTCCTAGAGTGGAATGCTAGTGGTCTCAGTTTTTAATCACTTTATTCTCTCAGGATTCCGAAGTTTTTAGTCATTTTGCAATTTAGAAAAGCTATTAACTGCACAATTAAATCATGTGCTGCTACAAACTGCTAAGTGTATTTAATGCAGTTTAACTAATGACTGCCACTGTTCTGTTCTTCTCCCCTTACCGCCTACTGCTTTTGAAAATCCAGTAGTTCCAGTGATCCTATGACCACAAAGTGAGACAGGTAATTTTACTGATCCTGGTGAAAACAAAACATGCTTTAAAAAAAGCAAACAAAGCAGCACACTTCTATTGGACTGATTAGTTTTAAATCAACTCTGAAACACCATCTAAAAGGATTGAGATTACAAGAGAAAGACTGAAATCTACTCCTGGAACTCTCATGCTATCTCTCCCTTGTCAAGAAGAATCAGAGTATTGTGGGGGTTTTTTTTCTGATAAAGTTGCTGGTTATCATCAGTTTGAGCTCTAATTATAAACCTGTGAAAATAAAATTTGGTTGTCACCAATATGTAGCATTTCTTCAATGATGTGTGAGGAAGCATATTCCACAGTTTAGTGTAGGTACACTGTAGATACTGAAGATTGGAGAGTGTGTAGGAAATTATTTGTAGAAGCTGTCAGTTGTTGATTCAACAATAATAGTTAAAATAGGAAGATTTTCATCTCTCAAATGTAAGAGTCTTATTTTCAATCCTGTTCTGGCAGTAAAAATACTAGCATTAACAGTGCTTATTTTATACCCCACTCATATTTTCTTTTCCTGACTGAAGTTCAAGGTAAGGGGCATGCTGTTCTGGTTGCTACTCGCCCAAACACCCCTAGTGCTGTTTCTGAGCATGGAGGGCCTTTCTTTGATCTCTGGCTTTCCCCTTTGTCAGAACAGAGAGGCTTTGGTTGTGCTTGCCCCCTTGCTTGCCCTCTGTGCCACTTCAGAGGAGAGTTTTTGCTTGTCCCAATCTCTTTCTTTAGTGCAGGCTGCAGTACTTGTACTACAAAGTTTATCTGGCAACAATTCATCTAGGTGTCTTAAGATGAGGTTTTGCCTTGGTGGAGTGAATTCTTGACTGTAATTCCTTCTGCCTCCATTCAGTTTCAGGCTTTCTGTGCAGGCCTAAAATGAATTAGGAGAATCCTGGAACTCTGTTCTGTCAAGAAACAAGCTAGTTGGTGACAGCAGAAATTGCAAAAGTGCTTGGTGCATGCCAGAACAGGTACATGCAGGTGGCAGCTGGTCACATGGTCTTCATCAGGGCTCAGCACTGGGGCCAGTGCTGTTTAGTATCTCCTTGATGATCTGGACAAGGGGATTGAGTGTGTGAGATGTATGTATATGATTCATGTCAGTATGGGATGACTGGTGAGGAGAAGTAACTGTTCCCCATCACAGAACAGAGATTTAAAACAATGACCTGCTGCAATGTTAAGGTTAACAATTAAAGAAACTCTAGTCTCTACCAGTTTTGGGGTAACTTAGGCAATAGAGACTGTCTTGCGCATGAGCAAGAACCTAGGGTCAGATAAAGGACAGGGTGAAGAAGACGTCTTACTTCATCCCTCGACCACCAGACGGAGGCAAGGAAGACCAGGAAGACCCCAGGCACTGGCAGGAGCATGCATTAAAGAAGGCACACCCATTTCAAGGACTTATTTAAATACTCTAGTTTTTTTTAGGAGTAGTAATGAATATGTANGGAGTGGCTGGGAAACTGCCAAGGGGAAAAGGACATGGAGGTGCTGTTTGACAGTGGCTGAATGTGACCCAGCCATGAGTCCAGGCAGCCAAGAAGGCCAATGGCATCCTGGCTTGGATCATCAGTAGTGAGGCCAGCAGGACCAGGACACTGTTCATCCTCCTGAACTCTGCACTGGTGAGGCCACACCTCGAATCCTGTGTCCAGTTTTGGGCGCCTCACAGCAAAAAGGACGTTGAGGTGCCAGAACATGTCCAGAGCGGAACTGGAAAACGGTCTAGAGAGTAATGAGGAATTACTGTGAGGAATGGCTGAGGAAGCTGGGGTTATTGAGCCTGCAGAAAAAGAGGCTCAGGAGGGGCCTTGTTGCTCTCTACAGCTCCCTGAAAGGAGGTTTTACCCAGGTGTGGGTTGCGTGACATGAGAAGAAGAAATCACCTGAAGTTGCACCAGGAGAGGTTTAGGTTGGATATTGGTAAAAATTTCTTCACTGAGGGTTGTCAAGCACTGGAAGGGGCTGCTAAGGGAAGTGGTGGAGTCAGAATCCCTAGAGATATTTAAAGGACTTGTAGAAGTGGCACTTAAAAACGTGGTGTAGTAGTTAACTTGGCGGTGCTGAGTTAATGGTTGAACTCAATGATCTGAAGGGTCTTTTCCAGTCTGAGGAATTCTATGATTCTACATGTACAGTTGTCTCACTTTGGCATTGAATATAGTCAGTAGTTCAGCTTGAGGCTTTAGGGGTTGTGAGTGATTGAATGCTTTCAAATTGCCTGGTAACTGCTCTCAGTGTGTGGGATAATTAATGGAATTTGAAACAACAATTCTTCGACACCAAGCCCACAGGTTTTTATCTTACAGTCTTCTGGCACTTTTACATAATACTTTGCTTTCCTTTCCGTGGCAGTGTACAAATCTAGCAGTATCACATGTTGTCTTTGTTTTAGTAAGTCCTTGTGACTGCATTCTGACTAATTAGGACTTCATCAACTTGATTTTGATGAATTTCAGTTCATTAAACTTATTTCCCTGTGTATCACCATCATCCTTTTTCTGGAACATAATTATTTCCTACCAGATCTTAACAAATCCGAGAGAAGAAGAATATTCTAAATCTGCAAAAAAATACATGACTACAAGGAAAGACTACAATTAATACTTCTGCTGTAGGGGTATTTGATATAAAGAATGTGATTCAATATAAAGACTTTAATGATATTTAAATGAAAAATGGTATTATAAGAAGCATATATGCTTTATAGTTAGTTGAAACTCTGCTTCAAGTAAGTTTCTAACAAACAGTTCTTTAAAAAAATAATCAGAAATGTGAGAGTTCAGGCTGTTTGTTTGCAACATTTTACTAGTGAGTTAAATACAGTTTCCAATTCTGTATTCATGTTGAGTTCAGTAGTAGTGATGTGCACGTCTGTTAGCAGTGAAGGCAGGAACATTGAAGACTGAATCAATGAAGATTGAATTATCCTCCTCCTCCTCCTGTTAGAGGAAGCTTCTTCAGTGCAGGGTTGTGACTCACCGAGATCAGGAATTTTGCTTTAAAGTTGCATGTCTTGTAGCCAAGGGGGGAATTCAGTTACCACAAGTTTTGATTTAGCATCCTGAATTTTTAGTTTGGAAGTGTGACTGCCACAAAGATTTGTGGAAAGAGAAGTAAGGAAATTAAAATACTTCAGTTACTATTGCGTAAGAAATCCAAGCGTTTGCTGGGGATTGTGTAAAACACTGAGAGCGCTTTTGGCATCAAGTAGTAAAACTTCCTTTCACATTTCTTTGTGTTTCTTTATTTTCAGTTTCCTTTCAGATTGTAATAAAAACCAGAACAAAAAGACAGTCTTGATTCATTGTAGCTTCTTCCCTCCCTCCCCCCTTGTCCTCTTACGTGTGTTGAACACGCTTTTATGGATTTTTGCACTACACCTGAGTTTTGACCAAAGCATGCAGCAAAGGTTCAGTTACCCTTGCATAGTTTTCTGAAGACCTATGTCTCATTTTGATTTCTAGCTATTTTTCCATCCACTTTCGATCATTTTGCTACCATCAGGTGTAATATTTAAAATTAAAAAGATAGATTTGTCTGTAAAGTAATTATGTCTTTCAAAAAAACCAGCATTTGTGTATAGGGCTTAAGTAGTCCACTTTAAACCATTGTTGTACGGTTGGATATTCTTTAGATGGCTAGACAGAGACTTCAAAGACAGACAAGCAGGAACTATTGGTAGGGCCCATGTCTGGTACCAGCAAGCCCGTTGTAGTGTGAATTGCTCCAACTACCCAGTTAGGTTCTTTGTCACCACTGGATGTTCTGGTGACAAGGTGAAATGGAAGAATTCAGGAGTGCAGATGTACAGTTGGAGGTAAACTGTGAAGTCAGTAGCTTATTTTTTAAAAGAAGTTTTTTAATATTGAGTACTCTGTATATCAGTAATCCAGACAACAGCTTCTGCGATGTGCTTTGATCTAATCTTGATTGTTTCCATCTTAATTTTCTTTAAGTTTATGGACTTTTAATGCAAATTAAATTTAAGTATAATGAAACACTTTGTATTCCTCATCCATGTTTGGGTCAACAGCAGAAATCTTAAGATTTGTTTTAATTTATCATGTTTGCATAAGATGTGTTCCTTTGTATTCTTTATTTAATTCTGTGAAGTAAAGGAAAGGCCTAATTTACTAGTATGTCAAATTTTAATGAATTCTTTCAAGGTATATTGTTTTTTTTTTAAGTGACACAAGGCTGATAATTCATAACTTTATTTAAACAGTTCAAGGATTTGTACTTATCAGAGAAGACCAGGCTCAGGATACATAATATTTTACCCACCTAATTTCTTAAGAAAAAAACCTGTCTCTTTTTTTGAGATTTGCTATTTTCACACATAATTTATATATTTCTTCAGAGGGAAGAATGAACGTAATTTGCATTAAGTTTTCAAAAAGAGAAGGAATTATAAACAACTGACCATTTTCAGAAATGTCGATTTTGGATCATAGGCTTTAAGTCCAAAAAAGACCAATATAAATACCTAAAATAGTTTATAGAATAATAATGAAGATATTTCATTTGGCAGTTCATCTTATTTCTAAAGAAATTTTGTATGTGTTGTTAATCTGTTTTCATGTCAGTATATGTACTGCTTTGAGCAAATGGATAGAAAAGCCAGTAGCTAATTTCAAAAAAACCCTGTGTAAATCTTGCATACGGTGTTGTATGTTACTTCCTTAGTGAATATAACCAGTTGATTCAAATATTCTCTGTATGCCTTTGTCCTTTTGTCTTTTGATAGGTTGATGAGGTAGTGGACGAATATAATGAAAATAATTTCTATGAATCTGATGAAGAACAGAAGGAGAAGGACCAGAAATTGAAAAGCACCTATACTATGGACCCAGATCACAGGCTGCTGTTACGAAATACAAAGCCCTTGCTTCAAAGTCGTAATGCTGCTGTATGACAAATTCCTTTTTGATTAAAATGTTAAACTACTAAATATCTGTTTCTATAAGATCTAAAAGATTGAAAAGGAAAATCTGGACCTCTCTAAAAATTGAGATGATACTCCTTAGTAACTCTAGGAGAAGTATGGTGAATCTGTTTTTAATTTAACTTAGCTTGTATTCAAAACACCTGCACTGATTGTGATATGTGCTCCAGGTAATACAGACAAACAAAATATTAGTAAAAGAAAGAGAACATTTGAATCCAGCTTATATAGCATGTGATGACTATACCATAGCTAATATTTAATGTTGAAGCTCTCAGCAACAAGGATGGCACAACCTATCAGTTTTAGTGGTACAGATCTACAAAGAAAATCTTAGGTGTTACTGTTTTATTAATTTGTTCTTTCTTTTGAGTCTCACATTTTAGAAGTAGACAATTATACACCTGAATTATTTTGTCAGTCCAAGCCAGAATCATAGTGTTGTTGCCTTGTCAGGGTTGCAGGAGAGATACAACATTGTGAGTATAGTATGCTCTGCATCATTTCTGTGAGATTTTAAAATACAGGTAAATCTTTAGAAACCAAAAAAGCCGTGCTGATGGTGAATCATTGTGATGTTAATCAGATCACAGAATGTTATTTCTAACCTCAGCTTGTCCTGAGGTTAAACAAGGACGACTAGATGTCTTCAGGGAAAAGTCTTCCAGTGGTAATTAATATTCATACCACTGCAAAAACAGTTACTGCACCATGATTAAGTCACCTTGTAACCTATTCTTGATCAGCTAAACAGATCAGGTTTTAGTTCTTCATTGAAACATAATTCTAGATTCCAAGTAATGTCTAACTCATTTCAAAACCACTTAAAATTTGTGAGCAGATTTTGGATACAAATTGATTAAATTTTTCCAACTTTTTGCTAAAATTTGCCATTTGCTATCTATGACATTTCCTAATTTCATGAAAAGAAGTATATTTGGTATGTTTGCCATCACACTTCCCTGAGAACAAGTTCAGTTCCTTTTTGCCCACATTTCATAAATTTTCTTTATAACTGTTAAATTGATTCACACATTTATGATCTTTTAACCCTTAGTTCTTACTTTTTGTTGGATTTGATACTTTAAAAGTTGCCAGTAAAGGCAACTGTTGTTTTATAAATTACATAATGGAATAATGGAATGAAATATTTTATGTGGAAACTAGATAATAGGTGCTATTGAACCTGTATTAATAAAATAAAAGCACAACATTAGAAGAATTTTTAAAATGTATTTCTTCATTAATTTGTACAGCTCATTGTAGCAATAGTGACTTGTTAGGAATGGCATCAGTATATTTACAATTTGAATTACCTACTTTTTTTCCTCTCTTTGTGCCTCTTCCTATGACCTCCTATTTATAATAGCTTACAATAAATACTGGGAGGCCGTGAAAGTACTTAATTAGTAAAAATATATTTATTCTGAGTGTGCTTTGTTGATTCTGAAGACTCCAGGTATGCACTTTGCTTTCTGAAAAAGAGTGAGTTGGTAGTTCTGCGGGTCTGAAGCAGCTGTGATAGATACATGTGAACTATTTGAAGTTAACATGTTGTTCTGAATGTTCTTCTTTTAGGTGGTGATGGCAGTTGCACAGCTTTACTGGCATTTGGCACCAAAATCAGAAGCTGGTATTGTTTCTAAGTCATTGGTGCGTTTACTCCGTAGTAATAGGTAGGTCAAGTCCACTTTTATGGGAGAGCTTTTGTCCATAGTCACTTAGCTGTAATTGTAACAACGCAACTATTTCACTATTAGTTTCATTTTAAAATTGTCCCGTAATACTCATTTTTACTCAAAAAATTAGAATCATTAAAAGTAAGTCTGTCATTTTCATTACCATGTCCAGGGGTCATTCAGTATTGTGTTTCATTCTGACAAGACTAATGAAGGCCTAGTTAGTATCGAAATAGAGGCAGTACAAATTAGTTTCCTTAATGTTTTGATTTTTTTAATTATTGGAATTGATTGGAAATTCAGTTCTACTGAGTGCCTTGCTGTCTTGCTAGGCACTAAAGAAGTCTCCTGATATACATTTTCTTTTCTTGTACGTTAACACAGACCACAAAATAGGTGAGTTTGGAAGGGTCCACTGGAGGTTATCTAGTCCAACCACCCTGCTCAAGTAGGATCCCCTGGAGCACAATACTCAGGACTGTGTCCAGTCAGCTTTTGAATATCTCCAGGGAAGGAGGCAACATATTCATTAAAATACTACTTGGTTCTGCTTAATCTCCTGTGTTTCCTTAATCCTTGAAA
>VXBX01006122.1:0-33743 GCA_013400415.1 Scytalopus superciliaris | reverse complement strand
CTTTGTTTTCTTAATCCTTTAAAATTTTAAAAAAAAAAAAAAAAAAAAAAAAACACCTTGTATTTAATTCAGGACTTTTAATTTTGCCTTAGTGATCTTCAGCATTAGTTTATCTACTTTTGTATGAAGGATCTCACCAGCCACATTTCATAAGATTGTTAATGTGTTTTTTCATTTGTGTTCTGTAGTTTTGGCAGGGCATGCCAATATTTGCTGCAATAAAAGTGTTTTTTCCATGTATGTGTGAAACAATATTAAGATGTTTTCAGACTCCCTTTCCAACTGGACGTGGTATTTTTGGTTAGAACTTCACTGTGAAGATGATTTACATTTGAAATTTCTCATTTGTGTTGAACAGACAAAAAATTTCTTTAAATTTTAGAGTCACTTTCATTGTGTCTGGTAACATTACTCAGATGTACTTTAAATTTTGTAAGCTCTGTCATCATAGAGCTCTCCCTCTAAACTTCTGCAGTTTACTCATGGCTAATATCTCTATCGTTTAGAAATTAGTGAAATGGGCTAGATATTCATGCTTTTATTTCAGATAAGAATGAATCACTATTTTTTTGTGTTTGTTTTTATAGTACTGTATGCTTTCCATTGTCTGTATAAAAAGATAAATAAAATGGCTAAAGCAATTTGGTATATATTTACAGAAAATGTACAGAGTTCAACTCACAAGTTGAAACGATTATTTGAGTGTGGCTTATTGCTCATTTATACACAAATTTCATTAAAAGGGAAGTCACTTCTTTGCTTTACCTTAGCTAGTGCTTAAAATGTCACTGGTCTTCTGATTTTCCTGTGTTGAATAGCTTGTCTGTTTTCTCTTACCATTCTGGGTGAAACACTTTTGCTATTAGAGGCACTTTGAAATAAGCTTTTGCTGTTTGCCCTTGAAGTTATGTGCATATGGCCTTTAAATTAATGTCAACTAAGATATAATCTAGTTAGGATGAGAGCTCCTGAAAGAGCATTTCATAGCAATTTCCAGTCTTGATTCATCATGTGAAGCTGATTATTTCCATGTACCTATGTAAGAATTACATTAAAATAGGTTTAAAAGATACTAAGTACTTACCTATTATTATGTTTCTTTGTAAACAACAGCTGTAATTACCTTAGGACTATTAGACAGTTTTGAGTTAGACGAGATAATGGGTATGATGATTTGTCTATTAGGATGTGATTTGCAGCATGCAAGGATTTCAGCACTCATGGTTCAGAAAAATTGTGTGCGGATTATTGCTTAGTTTTTAAGCAGTTGGTGGCACAAACTCTGCAGTTTAAAAGCTTTAGACTGGTACCCAGATTTCTTTTTGCTCACTTCTGCTGAGTCTTTTGAACAAATACTTTAGGATGGAATGCCCTCCAAGCATGTTTAATATGTTTGTGTTTAGAATATTACATAAATCTGTTGTCTATATCTTAGGAAGTCTGTTATGTAAAAGTATTGCTTTTTTATAGATGTGTGTGCCTGCCAGTGTATACCCTTAAGTCACAGGAGACCCTGGCCCTTTTTTCAGAATTTTTAGAAAAACTTTTGAAGAGCAGACAAGTCAGAGCAATTCTGCTAGTTGTGCAAGGATTAACTGTTCTTGTAATTAATACAGCCATTTCAACACTGCCCGTATGTTTTTGTTCTCCATCTGTGTCATCCTGAAATGTTTGTTCTGAGAAGGTGGTTGAAATTTAAGGCTTTTGTAAGCTATTCCCATGATATAAAATGATTAATGGCTTTCTGGTTTAAATAAATACCCAAGGCTCATGAGAGACACCATTGCACTGGTGTCAGTGAATGTTTTGCATATTGGCATTTTTAAAAATGAGAGTCTGATTGCATGCATCTTCTTGTGAAGCAGATGATGAACTTGTAGCAGTTGGAAATAAGCTTTGCCTTCAATATTTGTGCCAAAACAAATGTGTAACTAACTTGATATTCAAATAGAATTGGACCTTCTTTGCCATGCTGCATTATTCTGTGTAATTTTGCAGAATGACTCTTATTTTTCTTTTCACATTCTAGGGAGGTGCAGTATATTGTTCTGCAAAATATTGCCACCATGTCAATTCAGAGAAAGGTATGCCCTATTTAGAATTTTCTAAATCATATTTTGTATGAAACACAGGAGAACAACTTATATATGTTCTGATTTTCAGGGCATGTTTGAACCTTTTCTGAAGAGTTTCTATGTTAGATCAACTGATCCAACTATGATCAAAACACTGAAGGTGAGTCTAAAAGCAAATTCATCTGTATAGTGCTGGACTAACCAGTTTGCAACAAGAAGGTAAAATGTTTTTCACTGATATGACACAGATCATTCTGTGTGGTTTCTTTTCTTCACTAAGAAGTATAGAGTTGTGGCTCTTAGTTATGGCCTCAAGTGTCCTCCAGACTTGTCAGGCTGTCTGGAAGTTCTCTTGTTACCATGTTGCAGGTGGCACATGAGCTATATTTTCTGACAGCTTTTAGGTCTTTTCAGTGGTAGAGAGCATGATAATTTTTAACCAGCCAGCCATTCTGATGTTCTAGAGTTTGACTATTTTCATGTGAGAAAGACAGTCTTTAATACTCTCAGCTTAAAAAGAGTTTGTCTGTTCCTTTGTACGAAACAAGGCAGTGTTACAGTCTCAAATTCCCTTTCAAGTCAGTATTGGACATGAGAAGTATTGTAGGCTTTCCTCAAAGGCACATCTCAGTGCAGATTTTTTGACTTCTTGTTTTCTCTATACTTATTCTTTAACAAATGTGAAATCTTTGACAAAAGAATAGCTCAAAAATTGCCTACTGTTATGTGCCATTTCTCTTGTTTTGCTTTAGATTGTCCTTCTGTTTAGGAATGGAAGGTACAGTTTTCTGAAAGAAACATTTTTTCCTTACCTTCCCCTTACATGCATGTTGCACCCTCATTATATGTGCAAGAGTGGTGCAGTCCAAGATGGCTATGCCAAACCCATTGTATT
This sequence comes from Scytalopus superciliaris, assembly GCA_013400415.1. NCBI lineage: Eukaryota > Metazoa > Chordata > Aves > Passeriformes > Rhinocryptidae > Scytalopus > Scytalopus superciliaris. The sequence continues at coordinate 30,773 of VXBX01006122.1, read as the reverse complement.
TTTATATGTTCAATATTAAGTCTAAGAAAATCTGAAGCAGTTGGAGGCAAAAAGATCATGATAACTCTCAGGAATACTGTCAGGAATGCCTTACTGTTATCCAAGGAAAGTCAGTCCCAAAATAAATGAAATTGATGTATTTAAATTCCCATATTGATTGATAATACAATATGGAAGGGGCGGAAAAGTAAAAATTGTGGTTTTTTCCTTTCATTGTCTCATTTGTTTCTTGGGGGGCAGAAAAAATTAGGACAACCTAAACTGTTACATACATATTATACATACACACATATTGTGGTTTTCTCCATTTCTTACCCCTGTAGTTCTAGCATATCAGGAGTAAAACAGAATGATGAGGCCATGGCAGTATTTAAGATGTAGGGACACCTTGGAATTCATCTGCTGTGCCTTTTAGATTTCTGTTTTGTCCTTTTTTCTTTCCCACCATCAAGTTTACTTTTTTTGATCGCTGGTTACCACTGAGCTCTTATTTGTACAGTTATCTATTTTAATCACAAATTTTCAGTTATATTTAGTTGTAATCATCTCAGAGCCTATAATTTTCTGTACAGGTAGGGTTTTTTCTCAGTTATGAACATTTCTTTGGAGATACATGTGTTGGAAGTTTTTGTTTTTTTTGCTGTTTTATTAACCTTTTTAGTCACCTACTATCTGGAGTTTTTATGCAGCTTTTGTAAGTCAGCCTCTGTCTTAATTTCTTTGAAAACTGTCTCATCAGTTGAAAGCTTTGTCACCTCTCTTCTCATTACTTTCATAGTTTATATATGAAAAAGGCCAACAAAGGTATTTGCAATATTCCATTGATAACCATCTTGCACTATAAAATAGTCTCCTTTTTTTCCTTCCTGTTCATCTTTTTATTTATCCTCTTGCTTTCTATACTATGCTAGGTATAGCATATCTTTAAGAGCCTTTGCTGGTAGGTCTTGCCCAATTGTTTTTGAGGTACAGGTGGACTGTACCAATTATTCTTTTCTGGATGCCTCCAACTCAAAAAACACCAGCAAATTCTGAGTTATGGCTTTCCTTTAGAGGGACGGAGTTGTCTTTTCAGTTTACTTCATTCAAAGTTAAAACAGCCTGGAAGTATAGCTTCTTAACAATGTATGCCAAGTGTTGTATATCATCCTTTTGTTCAGCAGGAACAAAGAAAAGGGCTTTCATGGTCTGATGTTGATTAAAATCTGAGTAATCTCATAGATGCAATTGTTTCTCTATTGAGTTTAAAGGCCTTTTATTAAAGTTCATCTGATTATAAGGGGGAAGTTATTTCTCTCCAGCTGCAGTTGTGACTTCCATTAATTCTTCTTACACTGTCACATGGTTCTTACATGCTAAGTCTTGCTGTGTAACATTGGAAATCACATTGGCAGAAGTATTCCAGGACCTTTTGATATGCAATGCAAGACTAAAGCTAGAGCTTGTAGAGAATGTATCACTGAATCCTGTAGTCCTATTCTGAAAACTCTGTGAATACTAGCAAGGAGAGTATTCCTTGTGAGTGCAATGCTGGTAACCAGTTTATACTGATATCTGGGTACTCTCTGAATTCTGAGTGGTATTTGTAGTAGTATTATCTTCTACTTATATACAGTGTAAGTATAGTGTACATGTGGTACTGTTTATAGTACTTCAGCTTTTGGTAAAATATGTTTGCTTTTTCTTGTAGCTTGAAATCTTGACAAATTTAGCAAATGAAGCCAACATATCAACTCTGCTTCGAGAATTTCAGGTTTGTGCAGATGTGTGTTCTTTTTATATGAAACGCTGTCCTTTGCCATTATCGGATGTTTCTTCTAGATTCTTAGGCTTAAATTTTTCAAGTTAAAGTCTTTTACAGGGTAAAACGGTCTGAAAATGGAATTGAAATTGTCTTATGTCATGATGGGTGATGGAACTTTTTGTATATGGAAAGGGAGTTTCGATGTTCTCACTCTCCTTCCAGCTAAAAAAAAAAAAGTCATGAGAAAAACTCAAGAATTCTGTAATCTTTAAAACGAATTCTACCAACTTGACTGACACTGTAAGTCACTATATGATATGGTCTTAATTTTAGCAATATTTGGCTGTTAGCATTTATGGCCAAACCTCCTTTCTGTAAGTCATTCAATGAAATAGTGCTGTCTCCAATATCGTTATGTATCAGCAACATGTTCTGCCTATATTGTGAAACAGTGTCTGTCCTTCTTTCTCTCCTCTTTGCTTATGACATCTATTTTCATTGCTTCAGTTCTCTGGCTGGATTTCTCTGAAAGGTACTGGTTCTCAGGCAGGTAGGTTATTCATAGTTTCACAGATGCTCCTAGTTAAATGAACTGAAACCTCTCTGAAGAGAGAGCTCATCAACTCCTCCAACCTTGCACACAAACTAATTGCTGTTTTTGGGTAATTTCCCCCTGCCCCAAGCTTCCTTGAAATCAGAAGTTTGCATGGCCATGGGTGACCAAAGCTGGCAAGAAAATGTTTTCTAAAAGTGACAATAAGGTGAAAAAAGTGTAATGACTGATGTGCAATGTAGCTTTCTAGGTTGAATTTTTTATACTGTATATGTGTCCTATGAGGATAATATGGTAAGTCTTTGTTTGACAAGAGTTATGCATTGACTAAAGAAAATGCTGTTTCCTTAGACTTACGTGAAGAGCCAAGATAAACAGTTTGCTGCAGCTACAATTCAGGCCATAGGCAGATGTGCAACTAACATCACCGAAGTGACTGACACGTGCCTCAATGGCCTTGTGTGTTTGCTGTCCAACAGGGATGGTAAGCTAAATCTTCCGTTTGTTTTCTGAGTACTCATGGTATGAAACCTTTCCTTAATGAGAACCACACAGAGCAGATCATGTTAAATTGTGTAAGAGAGTTGACGTTTATAACAGTTTAGCTGACAAGACTGGATAAAAATAGTGATTTTGCCCTTTCAAAGGCTCTCATAGTCACTGGGCACATATTTTCTCTTTTGTTAGCAAAATTAATTCCTTGTGGCCTGCAATTACATGTTTAGCTGCCTTTTTTTTTAATGCTGTAATTATTGAAGTGTGCTGTATTGACTATCATTGACAGTGGTTTTTCTGTTGTATATTTAGTTGCATCAAAGCAGTTTGCCTGTAGAGGGTGCTGAAAGCTTGGAATTTTTTTTAGTACATCAATGCCTAACTGGGAAAAAGGATATTAAATAGTTTTAGGATAAATGGCCCCAAATTTAGTTTGATTTTGTAATCTAGCCTTCTGTTATTTTTATGTAGTGAAACAGAATTGGAAGTCACTGAGGAACACAAGAAGGAGCAGATAATGTCAGATAGAATATAGCACCACTATAAATCAATACCTGATAATATTGTATAATATAGTTGCCAATATAATATGGTTGCCAATGAATTTTGCAGGTAAGAAGTCAAGAAGAGAACTGGAAGATGATTATATAATGTACAGTCTACATGAATATAGTTAAATATTGGAAATAGAGTTAGGAAATACATGGTCTAAAAATAATGTCAGAAAGGAGGAAAAGTGTGATTTTGGGGTGCCCTGGAGTAATTAGAATTGTTCAAAGACCAAAGGTGAGGTCTTCTCTAAACTTTGAAAAGCAGCATTAGTGCCTTTCCATACATACTGGATATAATTTCATTTTAATTGTAAGAAGGCTGTTAGTAGGCACATCACCCTGGCAGCACATAGTCATCCTGTGACCTACTAATACATTCAGAGGTTTCTCTTACTTGTTTATGAACTGTGAGTCCTCATTCTCAACCACCTCACCTTATATCAGAAATTCCTGAGAGGCCTCAGTGTATGGCTTTGTAGTTTTAATATATGTATCTTTAATTTCCTAGTGCTCCAGACCTTATTTATGTTTAAGCTTTTCTGATTATCAGCCGTGTTTAGAATATCTTCCCATATTGTGTTACAAGGTGTGTCTGCACAGTACACCTTTTTGTATTGCATTCTGCAATTACCATAGTAAAGATACAAACTGGAAAACTTGTTCTTGATTCTGCTTAATTCTACTAGCAGTCTTCCTCTTAAGTGAGAAGGCTGCTTCTGTTTTAAATGAAATAATAAAACTGTCACTTCAGAATACCAAGTTTGTTACTTAATAATCCTTTTTTCTGTTTTCTTGCTGTGGGTTTTGGGGTTTTTTTTATTAACAAGGAATAAAGCTAAAAAGAAGGGTTTATTGTCTTTTATCATAGGTTGTCAATTTAATATTTTCTTCAGAGAAATTCAGTACATATATACACACGTGCAGGTGCATGTGCATGTATACAAAGGTCTGTCTCAAGATTAGTTTTCTTGTCTGCTTCTAAGTAGTTTTCTAGCAAATAAAATCATCTTTGTGTGCTTACTGTTCTGAAAGACTGCAAAGGATATATTGAGGATCTTTTAAACCTGGCAGCTGGCAAATTGCTTTACCATAGCTGCAGTGTCTTTATTCCTTCTTTCAGGGAATGAATAGAATGGCATAATTTACGTGGTACCTTTCCCCAGGTGGCAGGAAATTACTGATAGTCACAGCTTTCTGAACATACAAGTTTTGGCATGGTAAGGGAATAAAAAAGAGATTTAGCATGTGTAGGAAAATAGATTTAAGAGTCCTGGTTAATCTTGCTTTCCCCCAACTTTCAGCCTTAAAGTGTGCAGGCAATCTGTTTGCTGTGCTACTTCTTTCATAGTCATTTGAAGCCTGAAAGTACTTCTACTGCTATGCATAGCATGAAGCACAGACTGGTAGATTCAGCAGGTTCTGAGATCCATGAAAGCAGACTCAGAGAGGTGACCAGAGTAATTCTACCAAACCAAAATAGAATCCTGAAGAACAAGCTTGTGGCAAAATTGCCATCTAGTTCTCTGCTCTTGTTTTGCAAAGGCTTTAACTGTAGAGGCAACCCAACACCCAAAATACTCGAGGAGCTGTACAATAATCATTCTGGAACTTAGGTGCTGAGAGGCAGAGTGTTGTTCCAGAAACAAGGCTCTGGGGAAGTCAAGAACTGCTCTTGAAATTTTCTTTATGTACTTAGGAGTGGCTTATTTAACGTCAGGTTTGAATGTAAACACAGTTATAGAATGTATAGTTAAACCTTTCTTTCCCTACAAATCTGAACAAAACCAGGAAAGTCATAAAATCTCTGGAACTGCTAATACATCAGGTAACTACTACATACCTATGGTAATTACTGCTAGAATGACATAAAAGAAAAACAACTCCTTGTAGCATTCAGTTTATATGTATTAATGGGTTTTCCAAGTTTTGTTATTTATGTTACAAGGATGGAAAAGTTAACCAGGTAAAAGCTTAAACTTTGTGTAGTTGTGAAAAGCAGAAATTTAAGGTTTGTCTGGATACTTAGCTCTAGTAGTTGCCTTTTGACATTGTTTTTAACCATTTGCATAACCTTTTAATAACCCAAGTAATCCTAGCATGATTGGGGTATAGAAGGGACCTTTAAAGATCATCTGGTCCAATTACCCTGCTGTGGGCAGGGACATCTTCCATTAGACCTGGTGGCTCAGAGCTTTGTCTAACCTGACCTTGAATGTTTCCAGGGACTGGGCATCACCACCAGTCTGGGCAACTTGTGTGTTTCACCACCCTCATGGCAAAAGATTTCTTCCCTATATCTAATCTAAGTCAAACTTGTTTTAGTTTAAAAACATTATCCCTTGTCCTGTCACAACAGGCCCTGCTAAAAAGTCTGTCCCCACCTTTCTTGTAGGCCTCCTTTAGGTGCTGAAAGGCAGCTAGAAGGTCTCCCTGGTGCATTCTCTTCCCCAGGCTGAACAACCCCAACTCAGCCTTTTCTCACAGAAGAGGTACTTCAGCCCTCTGATAATTTTTGTGGCCTCCTCTGGATCTGTTCCAACAGGTCCATGTTTTTCTTATGCTGAGGTCTCTAAAGCTGAATGCAGCACTCCAGATGGGGTCTCACCGGAGCAGAGCAGAGGGACAGAATCCCCTCCCTCACCCTGCTGCCCACGCTGCTCTTGATGCAGCCCAGGGCACAATTGGCTTTCTGGGCTGGGAGTGCACATTGCTGGGTCATGTCCAGCCTCTCAGCCACCAGCACCCCCAAGTCCTTCTCAGCAGGGCTGCACTCGATCTGTTCATCCTCCAGCCTGGACTAATACTGATATGATCATTTAGATGTGATTTACACTGTTTTGAAATTCTTTTATTCATTTCTCATTGCATTCTATGCACTTTTTCTTTGATAATTCTAGTAAAGCTACATTTTAAAATTTTCTTACTGCTCATTCAGAATGCTAATTTTATCTCCCCTTTTAGTGTTTTGTTGGAGTTTGTTTTGGTTTTGAACCTAAATGTTTGTCTTTTGTTTCATGCTCGTTTTTGGGATTCTTCCTGTGCACAAAGCAATCCTCAAAGAGTCTCTCTTTTTTTTTTTTCTGGACTATGCCAGTCATTATTCTAACACAAACTTATCTTGGTTTTGTTTGTACTTTCTATCTGGGTATCCAGACTTGCGTAAAAGAACCACACTAGTTTATTTGTTCACAGTTTTGGTTTATTTTCTTTACATTTGCTTCCATAGATTGCATTAAAGTAGTTCCTATGGTGACATTTCATTTACTGTAGTTGATTTTATCATAATCAGTTCTGCATGGTCAACAGTTGTTTGTGATAGTGACTTCATGTCCACTCAATTTTTTGGGTTCAGTTTTATTTTTCTTAACTGTTCAATATATCACAAAATATTCAGTGATTAAGTTTGTCATTAAAATGTTCCCCACTATAAATATTCCAGATTGTAATTTTCAAGTTTCAACAACGGTATTATTTTAATATCTGTCAAAATTCAATTTAAATTAAATTCATCTATAGGATTACACAAACCTTGAGATGTGTGAAGCAGATGTGTTAACCTCTAGAAATTAGTCTAGAAAAATGACAGATGTCATGACAAATTCAGCTGCAAGCTAAAATTTAAGCATTTCAGAAGCTTATGCCATAATGATGAATGCTCAGAGCTTTTGAAAAGCCTTTGCCAATAAAGTCCTCTTTCTCTAAAAAAAAAACCAAAACAAACAAACAAAACCCCCAACAACAATAAAACCCAACGAAACAACAAAACAAACAAACAAACAAAAAAAAACAACAACAAAAAAAAAACCAAAAACAAACAAAAAACCCCCCCAAAATTTAGACATCTCTTTCCCATGCTGTTCTGTTAAAACTTGAGCATGCTTGATTGCTGAATGAATGGTCCATGTGTCAGTTTAACTCTTGAAATGTTTAACAAATGGTGGTTAGGCTTCTTCATCTTTGTTTAAAGCAGAGTTTACTCTTTCACCTTTGCACCTGTGGGGTCTTTTCAGCTTCAAAAGTTGTATATTTTATACAGGTTGTTCAGACTTGTTACTTGTTACAGTAGTTAAGCACTTCAGTGCATGACTTTGGCATGAATCTTACAACAGCTTGCTATTTGGAAGCTTCATTTGAATGTACTAGAGATTAGGTTACAGACCTGAGAGGGACTGCTTAAAAGGTGAAGAAGTGCAAAGGAAATGTTTATTCATTTCTCTAGGATGTGAATGAGCTGTTACTTTTAATGTTGAATGTTTCTTTGAAAATTCAACAAGTATTTGTATTTTTAGTGCAGACTGCAAATTACTTATGAATATGCATAATTTTAATGCAAAACAAATTTTTTTCCTGCTGTTTCTCAGTTCAAGAAGGAAAAATACAAAGTTAAGCTTACTAAGAGGTAGTTTAGTAAAAAGTATGTAGTAGGATGATATTTTTGCTCTGAGGATATTTCTCTGTCCTCTTCTTGCTGCTTATAACTTGATTCAGGAAGCTGAACTTGTATTACTTAGAACGGTTTACCAAGTAAATAGAATTCAGTTCTGCAAAGCATGTTTTGAAAGCTTTTGCCTATTTTACAATCAATTATTTATGGCTTTTTCTTTTGCATAAATGCTTTTAAAATGAATAATTTGTTTTGTCTAAAACAGAAATCGTAGTTGCTGAAAGTGTTGTTGTCATTAAGAAACTGCTCCAAACCCAGCCAGCACACCACGGTGAAATTATTAAGCATATGGCCAAACTCTTGGATAACATCACAGTGAGTATTTGTTCACAGTGTCTAATTTTCCTTGTTAACTGATAGTGAGATTTTTATCTCCTTTCAATTTGTGCCACAAATGAAAATAGGTTAATTAGACAAATACAACGTGATTTTTTATTTTTGACATATAATACAGTTTTTCATGATCTTAAAGAAAAGGAAATAGAAGATACCAGATGGCATCAATTTGTCCCTTAGATCTGGGAAGTGATTTTGAAAGAGATACCTGGAAATGTTGAGTGTTGCTAATACTGTTAGGCCAAGATGAATAGCAGGTTTAGAATGCGGAGTGGGCAAGTTGCAATGAAAGTATGGGCAAAGCAGCAGTTAACTTGAGGGTTATTAGCCAGTTGTGTTTTAAAATTTTATTTTAAACCTTTTTCCCCAAATCACCTGACCTTTCCATGGTATCAGACATACAGCCGTGAGTGTGCTGTAATCTGTTTTGAAGTTGCATTTTTAGCTTCTGGTATTTAACAGTAAGATTTGCATTATTCACTATTATCCATCGCTAGATTTAATTGACCTTTAGGTATGCAAATACTTACTTCCCAAATTCTTCTCATAGTCTTAGTAATTGATAAAACACTTAGTGATCTGTCCTAGAGTATAGACCTGATGACCATTAACTACCTATTACATCATAAACCAAAGGTGACATATTTTGATCTGTCAATAACTATTTTTGTGTAAAGCCTATAAATAGGACTTAGTTTCATAAAAGTACACATTTATTAAAGATGAAACAGTTTCTAAATCAGTGAATCTTCATTTTTCAATAGTTGAATTTGGCAACGTTTGGAATATTAAAACAAAAAGGAAATGTGGTATTCTCTGTTCCTTTTTACTGACACGTTAAATGACTCTGGCTGCTAAGAGTTGATCAAACTTTGCAACTGATATAAAGAAAATAAATTCTACTGAATTGATCTTATCAAAAGAGGGTATAAGATAATGCTGCTAATTTCTTATCAAAATAAGTATTACCTATTTTATAATAATCACCATGTTTTTAGAAAATGCATGCAATATTGTGATTGATTATTACAATCTCATAAATAGTATGTCATCTTATATACTACACGTCATCACCAAATGAGTTTATCTTCTTATTTCCATATATTGTACAGGTGAAAACAGTTACTTTCTTAATAATCTGTTTAACACTTTAAAGAAGTTTGTAACTCTTCTACAATCAAAACTTTTAAGTAAATACTTAAAGTTTTAAATAAAGGGAATATTTTGGGGAATAAAATCCTTTTTTATTTTAAATAAGGGGGGGTGGGAAAGACATGCTGTACTTGAACTATTTTGACTTTGTCAAGTTTTCCAATATAAGGTTGTACAGAATATCAAAGTGATAAGTAGTAGGACAACAGTCTGTGTAACAGAGCAATCAAAGGAATAAATTAAAAATCATATGAGAATCATGCTTCTTATTCAATAACAAAGCAGTGATAGTGATGCTGTAGGCTCTCCAAGGTGATTGTTTTCTATCTTGTTTTACTTATGTCCATGTAATTTTTTAAGAACTTCAAGGTATATATCTTTCTCAGTATGCTCAAGACTGTGAATTAAAGAATAAAGAAGAAGCCCATATTTATAATTTAAATGCCGTATCATTTTTCTGAAATAATTTGCCTGTATTTTGTCTGAAAAAGAATGTATTCCTTGGCAGAATGATTTGGGTTGAGAAGGACCTGTAAAGTCTAGTCCAAATCCCCATGCCCTTACTCTTACTCCTGTAAAGGATAAGCATACACATTTCAGAAGGAGTGAGAATGTGAGTTTGAAATGCCAACATTTAATACCATATTACTGGAGTTCCTGAGAGCTGCACCTGTACTTTAAATATTGATCTTGGTAAAAGTGGTTGTGAGATGACACAACACAACTGCCTTGAGTTTTTTCTGCTGTAAGGATTGCTGACCATTATTACATCGACATACAGTATATATACATACATACACACTTGTATACACACTTACTTTTCACAGGGTTTTTTAGTGTTTGGGTTTTTTTTCCTGAACTCTTCTGTTGGGTGAAGTATTAGAATTGAAACTTTAGGGACCTACCCTATAGCTCTATGTCGGAGTATACCACTGTCTTTAAAGGACTCTTGGATTTGGATGTAGGAGAAGCAGCCAGATGACAGGGTCTTGAATTAACTTGAAAGAAACTGGAAGGTGGGAGATTGGGACCAAAGAAATTCTTTGTTCTGTTTTAGAATTGAAATTAATTTAATACTGTGTAGTACACAGTTGGAAGCATGAACAGAATTAAATACAATTCAATCAAAAAGCATTTAAGGAAAAAATAAACTTTTTGGTTGTTCGGTCTTGGTTTAGTTTAGCTAAGTGGGAAACGGCCATTAGAGTAAACTTAAAAAAAGAAATAAACACCAATAAATTGGTGTAAACCCAGTGGAATACCTTTTTGGTTTGGTGCCTGAATTTCTCCTGTTGATGCTATTATAAATTTCACTTGTGTTAGCCTGAGATTGTGATTAGCAATGTCGAGGTGCCTAAAAATCTTTCATAGCAATGTTTCTTTCAGGTAATTTATTTTACTGACATTCTTGTCCTCATCTTATTCAGCTACAAAAATATAGTGGGTTGACCCTGGCTGGACACCAGGTACCTACCAAAGCTGCTCTCTAACTCCCCTCTGCAACTGGACAGAGGAGAGAAAGTAAAACAGGATTCATAAAGACAGTGAGAGGTCACTTACTGATCACTGTCATGGCCAAAACAGACTCAAAGTGGAGACATGAATTAAATTTATTACTAACAGAATCAAAGCAGGAGAATGAGAAGTAAAATAAATCTTAAAAACACCTTCCCCCATCCCTCCTTCCTCTCAATTTCTGCCTCCTGCCCAGTGGTTCAGGAAAATGGGGAATGGGTGTTACAGTCAGTCCATCCCAGGTTGTTTCTGCCACTGCTGAGGGAGAAGAGTCTTTCCCCTGCTCCAGCGTGGGGTGCCTGTCATGGGTTATGGTCCTCCATGACCTTTTCCAGTGTGAGTCCACCCCATGGGCAACAGTTCTTCACAAACTGCTCCAACATGAGTCACTTTCCATGGGGTGCAGTCCTTCAGGCACAGACCACAAGTCCTACCAGGAAAACATGTTCCAGCATGGGCTCCTCTCTCCATGGGTCAGCTGGTCCCTGCCAGGACCCTGCTCCAACACAGGTGCCCCACAGGGTCACAGCCTCCTTCAGACATCCACCTGCTCTGGCATGGGCTCCTCCACGGGCTGCAGGTGGGTCTCTGCATCCCCCTGGTCCGCCATGGGCTGCAGGGGAACCTCAGCTGTGGCTCCTGGAGAACCTCTTCCCTCTCCTTCTCCACTGACCTTGGGATCTGCATGGTCGTTCACGTATTCTTGCTCCTCTCTTCTCTGGCTGCAATTTTGATGTGCACAATAACTTTTTTCCCCCCTTCTTAAATATCTTATCTCAGACATGTTACTGTCATTCCTGACTGGCTCAGCCTTAGCCAGTCATGGGTCTGTCTCGGAGACAGCTGGCATTGGCTCTGCTGGACACAGGGAAGCTTCTGGCAGCTTCTCACAGAAACGACCCCAGCAACCCCTACCACACTACTAAAACCTGGCCACACAAACCAAACACAAGAAACCATTTAAAAAGCGGTAGGACATAGAATATTTAGAAGATAACTGTTTTCTCTTGTAGAATACATAAAAGCTAAGGTAAAAAAAATTAAATGTTAAGACCACATAGGTATATATTAATAATAAGACCAAATACAAGAAGTATTAGAAGGTTCAATTAAAAAATACTAAGCTCTTTTAGACCTCTGACTCTCATTTACAGTAAAGACCAGGTCTATTTCAACATGACCTTTGATTGATTGTTTCGTATGTATCTGAAAATAATGGTTATTTTTGTTTCTTTGCTTTTGTGAAGTTTCATTTGTCCCTTAAACTTTTATCCCAGGTGTGCCCAGGCAAATATCTATAGTATCTGTTTTGTGCCTGATAGTTGTTGAGTACCTAGGCCTATGCATAGTACAGCTTGATCTAGCTACGTTCCAGGTCCTGTCCTCCACACCACTCAAAAACTGCCACTGGGAAATGCATGTCTGATGCTGTCCTGAAGATACCAAACAAGAGACTAATTGGATGTCTTTAAACTTCCGTTTTTAAAAGATGATGAAAACATTTCCATTTAGCTGTTAATGTGTTAATAACATCGTTGGTGCTCTACAGTGTAATGACTTGCTAAGTTGTGGGCTGGAGATCTGAGCACTGCTGGTTTGTACTGGATGTTCTCTCTCTGATAGGCTTAATTAGTTTCATGTGTCTAGCATTTAGAGTGACAGGAGGTTGAAAAATACACATACAGGAAAGGGGCATTTAAAGAGGATAAGTTCAAAAGTCTCTTAACAGAGTAGTTTCATCTCTAGAACACCAAAACCTGAGGCTTTAGGCAAAGGGTTGTACAGGTTCAGCATGATTCTGTACCTTTTCAGCAGATCACTGAAAGCTTCGGTTTGGTATCCGCATCATCATCATGCTTACTAATCTAAAAATTCTAATTTCTCCTCATATTCCAGGTCTCTGATCAGCCATTCCCTCTTCTCTTTGTCTTTCCTAATAGTTCTGTGATTTTTAAAGTGGGGTGACCAGAAGTGTGCACGGTAGTCAGATATGACAGAGAAATCTTATGCAACTACATAGATACTACTTGTTTTGTAATTTTTATCTCGCTTTCCTGGTGTCTGCCTTTTGACTTCTGCAGAACATTGACTTAACAATTCTACAATTCTCTGCAAATAGTCATCATTCCAAGATAATATTTTTCCCTCGAAATATCTTGGGGTCCATCAGTACGTGTAGAATATGTTTTTGCATCCTGCTCTTAATGTTCCAGAGCAAGCTGCATCACTTCTGCTCTGTTTTTAAGTGTCACTAATAAATCATCTTCAACTGTTCAGTCTTTGTTTTAGATTAGATTACCTTGAATAATTTTGTGTCATCAGACTGTCCCCTTACTACATAGCCCAGCCCTCTTTTAGGTTACGCGCAAATCTGTTGAACAGCACGTTTTCCCTTACGAAACTCTGTGGGATATCTGATGATTGCCTTCCATTGTAACTAGACTTCTGTGTTTTCTATTATCTAGTCCTTTTTTATTTATGAGAGTGTTTTTTCCACCTTGTAAAGGATGACGTTGTTGAGGGGCTTTCTCATACGTTTTTAGAATGTTCTCTTGTCAGATGTATATCATATAGTCTACACTTGTAGAAAATCTTTCCTTGAAAACACCTATGTTCCAGAATTTTTCAACTGCAAATTCTTTCAGATTTAATCTGAACAAGTCTTAAGATGAACTGGTTAGACTGCATTGCTTAAACTGAATTAACACCAAACACTTTTGTTTACAACTGCATTATGCCTCTTTTGATTTTTCTTAATTCATTTTAGCAATGAATGAATGCAAATGAACCTAGCAAGAATTAGCTCTGAGTAAAAGTGCCTCAGTGGCGTTCTACGTTTGTGTGTTTTCTCATATAGGCAAGCTGCAGCAGTCTCCAAATTAGTTTTTGCCTTTTTCTCTTTAGAAGAATAATTTATTATGGTACATTGTATCCAGCAGTGATTCCTTCTGGGCGATGGGAATCTTGTGCTTCTGGTGTAATTTTTGTCTTACAGTACTACTAAGGCAGGTTTTTTTCTTTTGATAGCTGGTGAATTCTTACGTCTTTGTTTTGCATTACACACTTACTCCTAGAGTAAGTCTCTTTCTAGAATATGGACAAGAATATGAAAGAAGTCTGAAGTCTTTTTGAATCTAGAGATAAGGAGAAACACTTCTTGATGGGATAAAGAAAGGATAAGGAGTTGTACATTTAGAGAAAAAATAAGACAGCTGCATGCAACTTTGAAGAGCTTAATAGTTCAAGAAAAACATGTGATTTATGGAAGCAATTAAGAATTATCAATTCCTGGTTTGGAGTGGGATTCTTATTACGAAAGTAGCTGACTGGGAGTTTTTAACACTGCTCTGTCCATTCTTCCACTGATAAACTTGACTTACTCTGCAGTATTCTTATGTAAATACTGCTTATTGATATGTTTCTGATATGACTTCACAGCAGACACAGCTTGTTTGCTTTGATTTGGTTCTCCTTTCCTGCAGTGTTGGAAAGATATTGCAAGATGCGACATTCATATACAAACTTTAGATTCTAGCCCCATTCTTTTTCCTGAGACACACTTTAATAATGTATTTTTCAACCTTTATGTTCATAATGCCTTAATGAACTATTCTTATAATTAGATAATTATATAAAATATAATAATATCTATGTGATTGTTTAGAGTTTGAGAGGAATATGTGACCTGTGGGGCACTGAATTGGAAGGAAATATTCTGCTTGAATAAAACACAATTTAAACAAAACCTCTACTATATAAATCGTGCAGTCATCAGTGAGATCCTGTTTTAAATGAATTTTATATGTAGAGGTTATATAATGGAGGAGTCCTTGAAGGTCTACCATTTGAAATCAAAAACCCAATACTTGTCTTTTGCTCCTATTCTTTCCTCTGCACCTTTTCTTCTTGCTGTCAGTCTGGCATTTCCAATCAACTTTATCCCTCTTTATGTTTCTGAGTTCAAGTAAAATTAAAAAAAATTGCTAGCTATGCAAATTTTCATCTGGATGTAGATAATTATATCTTATTTACAATTTTAATATCTCCTCATTTTGTGACACGTGGATAACCAGAATGGTGATTTTAAGTTGTACCTCAGTCCTGTGTGGTTTGTGATTAAGTTGTGAGCTGAACTACAATAGTTTTTCAATGGTAGTGTTTAAAGCAATCTGTAAAATCTTTATAATATCTTTCTCTAATTGCTGAAGGTAACTAGTCTTGCTTTGAGGGGAGGGTCTGGCTGTTTTGTTTTGGTTTTTTTAATTTTTTAACCATTTATTTATTTTCCTTGAGACAGGTAATGGGTTGAAATGGCAGTAGAAACTGCCTCCCTGGTACTAAAGGCTTAAAAAGTGCACTTAACCACTTGCCCAGGGCATATGGAATAAAACATCAGGCAAAGTAATTTACAATCCTGTTCGCCATTGAGGATAATGCAGAGCAAGGCTGAATAATGAAAGTATTATTTCCTGGTTTTTTGTCAATTCAAGGTCCCTACTTATGCTATACTGGAAAAGGCAGTGAAGGTCTAGAAGGGACTTCATTTCTTGTTTGCTGTTTTGAGAGCCCTGGAAACAACAGCTGCAGGATTCATGCACTTGATGTTACATGGTTGAAAACTGGAAGACTTAAACAGGGAAAAAAAAGTCTGAAAATATTGTGTGATTTTGACCCCAAATGAATCCAGTGACACAGAAACATTGGGTTCATCAGTTTGACATACACTTTTCATTAAAATGGCTCTGCTCAGGATTTGATTCAAAAAGTCTCTAATTGATATTGATTCTTGTAGCACAAAATTGTGTTTAATATATATACAGTATTTACATAGTAAGTTAACCACCTGGTTAAAAGGCAGAATCTCAGAAGAAATTTCCTGTCTCCCATTGTCACTATTTTTCAAATTAATCTTATATTAGTCTCTTTGTCTAACATTCTGAAACTAGTTTATTACTTTAATAATTGTATCTTATAAACAGGGGAAAAAAAAACTTGAAAGAGTGCTTAAGTGCACACTATTTAAATATATAAAAATATATTTAATTGTGGTTTCACAATGTAGTCCTGCCAGGAAAAGTACAATAGGGATGGTTGTGTTCATAATTAATGCTATTTCTGAAATTGGTCTGCACTGTGAACTCTTTTTTCTTTGTAAAAAGACAGTAACAGGAAAAGGGATGTTTCTAATAGGCTGCTGCCCAAACTATGGTACTTGGTGATCTCTTGTAGAATTCTGGTATTTGAACAAGTCTGTAATGAAATATTCTAGAAAAATAAATCTAGCATAACTGAAATCTGAAGTTGCCTATATATTCTTATTTAGAGGTATCTCTCTGTACAGCCGGCAACTTGAACTGTTCCAATACTGGAAAATTTAATGTACCACTCAATTACTATTCTTTAGCCCAATTTAAAATAATAGATTGGGTGTGAGGTCTTAATGCAGTGTAACCTTTGGAACATTAGAAATAACCTCTTTCCCTTCTCAAATCAGTGTACAGTAATGGCATCAGTCTTAGCGTTTTGCAGACGAACATACTCTGACTGCAAAGTTCTTACATGTAGTTGTTTGTCTCTCTTGTGCTATAAATTCCAAGACTATTTCATTTTTTTTGTCAATTTACATCAGAAAAATTCATCTGCTATTTTAGTGAAAGTGTTAAGTAGCTCCAAAACAGTAAGACCTATGTGAACTTTCTGGTCAGAGTTTTTCAGTTAACGTGGCAAATCCTATTCAGAATTTGAGAATTGTGATTTTGAACTCCTGTTTCACCAGAATTCTGTGTTTTGCTGGTCTTGGACATTTGCAGAAATATGAATCTTACTGTCATAAAATTTTGCATAAAAATGAAGGAAAAGTAGCAATAGTTTTTAAAAAATCCATGTCCTATTAAACTAGATAGGCATGATTTCAGAAAGCTGCATTGTTGGAAACAATTTCTCTATGAATATAGTAAAAAAACCCACCTGTCTTGTTTCAACATGGTGTTCAGTGTAACATGGTGGCAAGGATTCACAACCACACCTTGAAGGCTTGGATTGTGTTCCCAGTTGCCAGCAGCTTGTAGTGTGAACATCAGTATGTTGCTTCTCTGTGCCTCTGCTCTCATTTCTGCTCTCTTTATTTCATCAACTTGGAATGCCTGGATTTGGGGGCAGAATCAGTATCATATATTTGTATGAATATTTAGTGTACCACAGTGATCATATGGAACAGTATCTAATTTCACTCTGCATTTCTTGCATTGCAATTGTCTTTAAATAGTATTTTGTCTAACTTGTTATTGAACACAGACACATGGAAGTATGCAGGTAGTCTGTGAATGTGTTAACTTGGAATTCTCAATGTTTTCTCAGGTTCCAGTAGCCAGAGCTAGCATTCTCTGGCTCATCGGCGAGTACTGTGAACGGGTTCCAAAGATTGCACCCGATGTTTTGAGAAAGACAGCCAAGAGTTTCACCAACGAGGATGACCTTGTGAAGTTGCAGATCTTAAATTTGGGTGCAAAACTGTATTTAACAAATTCAAAGCAGGTAAGCCTAAACTTAGAATTTTATGTATTTAGTGTCATGGTAGGTTTTGTGTGGTCCGTGTAGATAAGTAGTATGTTCATATGTATAAGTAACCAAAACTAGTCCATATTGTTCTATGAAGAAAAGCTGAACATAATTTTTTCAAAAAATCTAACAGACTAAACCTATCCATGAGTCTTTTAAGTATGTGCTTGATCATAAATGTGAATGTAGTGATGAGATCGCTCTTTTTTGTTGCTTTCTTTCTTTGAGAAACTGAATTTTTTAATGTATGTACATATGGAAGATTTGTAAATTGTATTAGTAATATCAGACAGGAGATTTCCCAGGTATGATTTACTGTTTCCTGGAACTAAGTACAGAATTTTCAGAAAAATGGTGTTCTTTTGACCAATAAACTACTCTCTTTTTTTTTTTTTTTTGTCCAGGATATCTAAAAGGAGATGTCAGTAAAAGGCCTCTTTTTGTCTTTCCATCAGTACTTGTTTTAAAGATAGTAACTGCTTTCCCTTTTCCTGTTTTTCAGTTTGTTTGTTTACTATTTGATTTTACCTTGTGGAGAAGGTTGGCTTTTGATATCTCTAGTAGTAAAGATAATCTAAAAAAGTCAGACAATACAAAAAGGTGAACTTCTATCTCTAGGCAGCTGAATAATAGCTATGAGGGGTGCCAGCTGTCTCATTCTTCTCAGTGACAGCACTGTGAACTCCATCACTCTCTGGCTATGGAATATAGCATTTTGACACTGATTTTTTTCATGGTAATTCCAATTACTAATGTAAAAGAGTCTAAAATCAAAGATTTTTTCTTTTTCTAAATGTAGAAGAAATGTATTGTCTGAGATTTATACACTTTTCCAGGCTACTGTACTTTTTGTTTTATAACAGTTTGCACAGCACAGGATCTGGCATCTCTGCAACTGTGGTGTCTTCTTGTTCCTTGATAGCTATATCCAATACAGATGTGATCTGTCTGAGATTTTATTCTGTAGGGCATGTGGGAGATGAACTGTCTTGCTATGCATTCAAATAGGAATGATTGCTTTGCTTATACTGTCTAAAATGGGGCAGTAACAAAAGGTGACTTCTTTCTGTCACTGCTTGTCTTACTGAAAATACTGAGATAGGAAATACTGGTTTGACTATTGAAACTGTCTTCTTTTAGCCCATTACATAATATTTAGTAATTTTCCATTTGCTTGTAATTTTCCACATAAATTTTTCTACACCATATTTGGTGAAAAATCCACTGCCTACAAGGAGATGATGATTTCTGTGATTTTTTTAATCCAGTTTCATATCTTAATACCTTTTAAACCATGTAAGTGTTGCATAACCCTTTATTCAAATACAGTAATGACGATACAGCAGAAGAAACTGTCTCCTGAGATGCCTACTGATTTATGAATTCATCAAAGGGTATTTTCCTCTTGTAGTTTTAAGTTGTGGAAAAATAAGTTCTCAAGTGGTGAAGGTATTTATATAAACATTCTAACAGTGTAGGTTGGTAACTTGGCTTGATTCGAAGTTCCTTTCAAACTAATACCATGGCTTTCCCTTTAAGAGCTGGCAACATTCTTCCTATATCTACATAATTATTCCCAAGAGTGACTCTTCTTTACTCACTCAGTATTGAAATGTTACTTTCTGGAATTACTTTAGTTTCTAAAAAGTCCAGCCATTTTTCAGTCTAATTTTTAAAACTTGACATCAAATCTTGTACACTTGATTGCTCAGTTGCCGGTCTGTCCATCTCTTTTCAACTCCATGTTTTTGCCTCTGTGTCATATCCCACCACACTATACTTTTATGAATACTCTATGAGTTTTATCTAAAGTTAATGGAGTTTTGAAAATCTCGAAGATACAGCATCACTTCATTGAAAAGTAGTATTTGGATAGCATAGAGACAACACCAAGCAAACAGATGAAAAGAGCTCTTTCTCCAGGTCAGGGAGAGGCAGATTGAACTCATCTGTTAAGTCTCCTTTGGAGGAAAGCACAAAGTTCTGAAGGAAATAACACTTGTTATTTTATTCCCTTTCTCTAAATCTATTATTCTATTTGCTTGTGGTTTCCTTAGTCATATGTTCAAATACTTAGTGCAACACATTCACGGGAAGGCTTTTTAATGGTCAGGTTTCTATAACAATTTCCAGTATACTTTGGCTCCTGTGATTACCCCATGAACTTTCAATGGCTGTTTATAATTTAAGGAAGAGTTTCAGGTTCAGTCCTATCTGGATAAATAAGTAATATAAGGAGGCTTTCCTCTGGTTCTCTGTATTATTTGGTAAACCCGTTTTGCTTTTTCAACACCTAGGGTCATAAAATCCTTATGAGTGTGCTAGACAACTGTCTAAATGGAGCTCATATAAGAGAAAGTGTTATGCAGAAACTATACCATCTAGTTGCCTAGATGTTTCTTGCATATAGCAGGAAGAATAAAGAGATTTTTATGGGTTTCTGTTGCTAATACAGTAGGACTTCCACCTGAAAAAGTCCCAGGTAGTCCTAGGGTGTAAATAGATATGTCAGTCATGGTTAAGCACAGTACCTTTATCTTTTGCGTCTAAAGAATCAAGTTACTGCAAGCTAATGATACCAAAGAGTGACTGGATAACTGTTTTTCTCCCATTGCAGAGCCTCATCTATTGGTAATATTTGTATTATAAAATTTTCAGGAGGGGATCTACCAAAAGGTTAATTGCTGCTGATACAGGACAGGGAATAAATCCTTGAATAGTAGTGTTGTTGCTAGAAAATTCTAGAAATGTTACTGAAGGATGACTTGAGTGTATGCTTTTCACACTAGCCAAACCAAAATGTACAAAAAATAGTAATGCGTTCTAACACTGTGGGGATGAAAAAAATTATATTATGCCTGTATAATGCCCATGTTCAGTTAACAGGCAATATTGGCATATGATAATAAATGTATCATGTATCAGAATACTTTGTCACTATTCTAAGAAGCAGTCTTGGTGTGCAGATGTTGTCGTATTTCACCAAATTAGCATGCTTGTTCAAATTATTTTCAATTTATTATAGAAATTCCTTTGTTGGAGAAACTGATGTGTATTCCTTAGTTTATTTTGGTTGCATTGCTCTAAGAAAAATTTTAAAAAAAAATCACTGTTCCCTTTCTGTTTTCATTAAAACTATACTATACATGATGCTTGCAAGGAGACTTCTTGCATATATGGAACATTTTTCCATATAAATTTATCGGGTATTTGTCTGTATTGGACAATATGGGAAAGATATTTTAGGGGACAGGAAAGGGTGGAGGAAAAGGGAAAGGATCATGGAGAAAATTATCCCATTAAAGGAAATGCAGTGTTTCAGGATTAGCTCCTCTTCTGTCTAATTTTGCTATCTCTAATTCCATCAACACTCTGAAAAAATGCACACCATGTAAGCAAGGCCCTCAACTTTTCCCATCCCTATAGCAATTCACAGTCTAAGACCACTGTGTTTTATGATCTGTTCTGCTGAGCTTTCTGCCATGACAGCAAGGAGTCTTGTCTTGTTTTACAGAGGAGAAGTGATGGCAGAGGCTGCAGGAGGTATCCCTCATTTAGTTTAATTCATGCTACCTGGGAACCCTCCCTTCCAATTCCATTTAGATTGAACAGCATAAGTCCTGCATGAGTGCAGATTACGTATGCTCTGTCTGATGCAGTTGTTTAAAATTTTATACCCTCATGCAGAAATAGCTGCCAATAAGCTATGAAATACATGTGGTAAAGTTCTACCTTTACCAGAGGTAAGACAGTGCCTTGGGGGAAAAAATACCTTTTCACGGAGCCATTTTGGGGTATCAGAGACAAAAAATGAAGAAAGAATGCTTCACTGAATTATTTTTTTTAGCTATGCTTTTGGTATTATTCTAGTGTAATATGACTAGCTTCTTCAAATCTTTGGTACTGTAGATTATTTTGTGAAATGCTTGCATATATTGCATTGTATGTGGTTAAAACTTGTTTTCATTTATTTTTGTGTATTTCACCTACAGGAGTTAACCATTATTCTGAGAAAGTATTTTTATGTCTCTAGAAGAAAACTTTAACTTGCATCCTCAAGTTGAAAATTATTAAACTGAATTTTTTTTTTAGCAAATGGCATACAACAAAACTCACTGGGTTTTTTAAATGTATTTTTTCAACTCACATGATTGAAACTTTGTTATTGTCATAGCAATAGGATGATAAATAAGATATATATGCAAGCTTGTTTTCTTTTGTATAAAGAAAAGAAATCCTTCATGACAATATGTTTTTAACCCTGTGTTATGTGTATGTTCTGAGTTGAAATACCAAAATTTACTTCCTTAGGATGGTATACTCTTTCTGCTCTTTTTCCTGTTTGCTTTTATATAAAGGAAGTGGTCTGCTTCTTTCAAATGTATCTAATGAATGCAAGTCTATTCAGCACTATTGTTCTGGTTGCACTACATTATTTCTAAGATACTGGGAAATTCTTCCTCATTTTTAATATTATTTTATTAGCTTAAAAATTAACTGAATTATTAGAATTATTTAAGACATGTTAGTATTCTGAGACATGAAATTAGGAAGCCCTATTATGCTGTAAAAACCTGTGATAGTATAAGTTGCTCTCTTACATAAATAAATAAATGACCGATATTACTGGAGGCTTTAAGCTTCAAGAAAAAAATGGAAGAAGTCTTTTATCCTGGTTTTTAGAGGGCATCAGCAGCTTGCTTTTATGAAAAAGTAACAGCTAAATGCACTGCAAATAATTTGCAGTAATCCAGTTCAGTGATTCATGTGTCTGCTTTAATGGGTCATAATTCAGGATAAAGTAACTGAGTGCAGTCAGAGTGCAGACACTGCTTATGCCAGGGACAGTATCTCTTCATAAAACACACCTCAGCAGAAGCAGTTTGCCAGCCCCCTAATACCCTCTGATGTTTTGATGTCCTGCATATTTTTCCGATTAAGTTTTGAGTGCCATGTTTTTAGTTGTATTTCCACATTCATTATCCTCACGTAGACCCTTCAGCGGGTTTGCCATATATGATTATTTTTTTAATGATGCCTTTCTTTCCACTTCAGCAGTTTAATAATCTAGCACATGG
Source organism: Scytalopus superciliaris (assembly GCA_013400415.1). Taxonomy (NCBI): domain Eukaryota; kingdom Metazoa; phylum Chordata; class Aves; order Passeriformes; family Rhinocryptidae; genus Scytalopus; species Scytalopus superciliaris. Next base: position 8,347 of record VXBX01006122.1, on the reverse strand, counting down.
CTGCTTCTCAGTACTCAGCATTCACCTCCCCAATACAGAAGAGGACATGTGCTTTGGCTGCAGAATTCCATTTGCAGCTTTAGAAATGCATATTCCCTATGGAGCAACATTTGTTTGACATAACCATTCATTTTTATTACCTCTTTAAATATGTTTATCCAGAGTTATCAATAATCATAAATAACTTGTATTCTGTTCTTGTCCTGTTTTTTTCCACAGACAAAATTGCTTACCCAGTACGTATTAAATCTCGGCAAGTATGATCAAAGCTACGACATCAGAGACCGTACAAGATTTATTAGGCAGCTTATTGTTCCGAATGAGAAGAGTGGAGCTTTAAGCAAATATGCCAAAAAAATATTTCTGGCACAGAAACCTGCCCCATTGCTTGAGTCTCCTTTTAAAGGTATTAACTGCCAAAATCATTTGGTAAATGCTCACTGTGTAAAGGAATGTGAGAGCTTATTCTATGTCAAATACTCTCACAAATTGTGTCACTTAGCAAATAGAAAAGATTAATATGCAAGGATACTCAGTCTGCTTACTTGCTTTTCAGCAAGCAAGATTTGCATGATACAAATACTGTGCGTTTCTCTAATGATAAACCCTGGCAAACTGATCCATTTCTATTCATGTGGATTTTAAATCCAATTTAAATAACAGAAGGTGTGTCTTTTGAGGAAAACTATTGTTCAGTTTAGGAGAACAGCTCTAATTTTTATCTGGCCCTTATTAGGAGATTGTTAATGTGAATTGCAAATATGTTATGAATCTGAAATAAACTGGATTTCAGTAGACTAGGTTTTTATTATTTTTCTCCAAAATCCTAATTTTCCAGTGCATTTTCACTGTGTTTTTACATGTAAGATCCATTGTCCCTCTTCTCAAATTAAAAGGTTATCAGGTTATCTAAACTAAAAATACTTTGTTACTGTGATGATTTGCAATTTTTGGTTTTATACTTACTTGGGTCTAGTTTTGAAGCTCTGAAAGGAGCTCCATTTTGAAGAAAAACTATTAAAATTCTGGATGTGTTTGTGCCAAGACATGTATATGGATTGTTTAACTGTGCTGTCATTCTTAATATTCACAGTAAAGTAATTTTTAGAGAAGCTACATTTCAGAGCAACACCTCTAAACACACTGACTGATTAGCTTTTTTATTGACCATTATGGGGGAGATTATTGTAATCTATGGACTGAAATCAGTTTTTTGACCTATGAAGAGCTTCCTAGTTTATATTTATTCCATGACATTTGAGGTAATACAATGGCAATTACCTTTAGCCCTGATTAAGATTGCTCTTTGTGGTAGAGCTCACGGTGTTTGTGTATTTCTCCCCTCCCCCCACCCCTTCCTTTTTAACAGACCGGGATCATTTCCAGCTTGGCACCTTGTCTCACACACTGAACAGCCAAGCCACTGGCTACCTGGAACTGTCTGACTGGCCAGAGGTGGCGCCTGACCCCTCCGTCCGAAACGTCGACGTGGCTGAGTCGGTACGGCACCATCATTAAAAGTAACTTCGGTGGAAGCACTTGTCAGTATAGAGTATTAGCCTAAAATACAACTGTTTAAGTACTGTCTGTGTTCTGTACTGAAAACCACTGATGCACAGGAACATCTGTGTTGCTTCTTTTATCTTAGAAGTGGAACATTTGGAAGCTTGCACAATGCTTGCTCTTTTCAGTGAGAGAAGTGGATCATCTGTAGGCCACTTCTGCTTCACTTGTGGATTAAATGGGCTTTTTTCACCTCCATCTCACTTCTGATTTCATTTTTTTAATGTTCTATACCCTCTGCTGCAGTATGTTAATAGAGTGTAGCTGGACTACCAAAATAAGAGATAAGTGGAAGTTGATTTGTATACAAATCCAATGCTAAACAACAACAAAGAAATCCAAACAAAAGGCAGAAGCAGAGAGTTAAATTATGTATGTTTTGAAGTAAAGTTCAGAAGAGACTAGGGTTTACATTTCAGATAATCTGGAGAGAATTAGGAAAATTTATAATAGGAAAATGTCATCTATTAGTGTGTTAGTCATGTGTTAACATATAGGGCTGGTCATCTACTAGCAATAGCATTTTGTTGCTGTAGTGTAAAATCTGAGGCAAAATCATGTTTTGGTACCAGAGCTGTAATTTATGTGTCAGGCACCAGGTACCAGAGTCCTACTAAAATGCCAGTGAAAGCTGTTGAAGAATAACAGAAATGTAAATGTATTGGTACAGACTGTGGTAAAAGTTCTCCTGGAGGTATGGCATTTTAACAGGTACATGCTGAAAAGCACACAGTCCTTGTAATGAGCCAACTTCTACAGTAAATTGTGGATGAATTAATTTGCATGTAAAATGTTAGGCATAGAATGGGTAGAAAAAATTCTAAAAATAGGACTGACTTGCAGAAGCCAGTGGACAGCAGGGTGGTAGGACAAGCATTTCTCCCTAGTACTGTAATATTATATGTCTGCCTGCTTATATTCATTTCAACAAAAGAGGTATTTGTGTACAAACTTCTGAAAGTTTTTATGGGAACAATCTAGAGGTAATCAGCTCAAATGGAGGTTTATAAATGATAGGATTCACATAAAAGAATGTGTGAAGGTGCCTTTGTCTATAAAACCAAAAAGCATTGCAGAAAATCGATCAAATGGAGTCACATCCATCTACAACATAGTGGAAAACATCTGCCTCCAAGTATTTAAACCTCAAAACAAACGGGAAAATCCTTCAGCCATGGGGGGTTTTGTGCAACTATTTTCTTTGGATGGTATTTCTTTGTCATTACTTTTGTGGTTCTTCTATTGCTTCATGTGCCTACATAAGATATATTTGTGAAGCTGAGTTAAGCTGCCATACACAATTAAATTGTCATTTATAGCCAAGAAGAATATTGGCTTTTTAAGTGGCAGAAGCTTTCGATGTTCAAGAGGAAACCAGTGTATCTCTACACCCTTGCAGGTAGTAGTTAGAGCTATTTCAAAAGTTAGTCTTACTCCAGATCGGAGAGGTCACCGAGGCAGATCTGTATCACTCTGTTGATATAGTTATCTACCATTTTGTTTTTTTTCCTGTCTAAGTTTTATCTCTGCTTCTCTAAGAATAGAGAAGTATATAGAAAGAAAAAAGTCTGGGCAAAATATTGCCATGTTTTGACAATCTCTTTGGTAAGAATTATTTAGAGAATTGCAATTTAAGTGAAATATAAGTCCTTGGTGGCTACCTACAGGTCCACATCAATTTTCCACTTAAAAACTTGGGATGATAAAGGTGGTGACTAGCCCTATTTACCCTTCAATCTAGTCGCAGTCAGGTGGATCTAGAGATAAAAACTCTCAGACTTCAGGTTCTTTCAGCATAGAAATTTATTTATAATTGCTAATGATTTTAATCTGCTTTAGTAAATCTTTTGGTAGACTCTTTAATAGACATATCTCTCCTTTTATAGATATGTACAAAACTTCTAGTTCTCCTAATTGTGGAAAAAAAAGAGAAGTTTAATAGTTTCTCTTCACTTGCTTAGATGGTTTATTTAGAAACTGCTTATACCACTACTGTGAATGTTTTTCTTTGATGTGTTGTGTTTACATTTTTGTATTGCTAGTTGCAAAAGTGAGCTTAGATTGAAACTTATTTACAGGCAAAGGAATGGACTGGAATTCTAGGTAAGCCAAAGAAGGAGAAACCTACTGAAAAGTTCTACTCTGAATCAGAAGAGGAAGAAGATGAGTCTACCAGTTCATCAGGTAAGTGTTTGGAAAGAAACTTACATCTCCACTGCCTGGAGAACTGTATCTTCAGAACTGGCTGTTGCATTAAAAAAAAGAAAAAAAAAAAAAGAAAAAAAAAGTGCCAAAAAAAGGCCAGAGCTATGTATAAAGTCAGGGTATGAGGAGGAAAATTTTACATTCACTGCATGAGTTAGCCTTTGCTTTGTTTCCCAATTAAAAAGGTTGGCATGCTATTTTCATCCTGCTTTGAGTCTGGTGTGAGTAGTGAGAGTTTGTAATTCCAGTTAAAACTGAAGGCATGTAACTGTTTTCAGGAAGAACAGCCATATGCTTGTCTTCAATGTTTTTTGGAATTCATTGCTGGTGAAGTACTGTTTTGATAGCACATACAGCTGTGTTGATAAATGGCCAGGTTCATTTGATTGTGTAGTCTTTTGTGAAATTTATTCAGCAAATTGTGTTTCAGTATTTCTCTCAAAGTCTACGTGATGTTTTCTGTTTATTGTAATGGGGATAATGATGAAGAGAGTAACAGCTGCCTATCAGGTTCAGTGAGCAAAGTTTTTTGTTTGGTGTCCCACTTGTTGCTACATAGGCAGTTCCCCAATGTGGACATTTCAGAAGATGTTAATATACTTCAGATGTAGTGAAGATCATAATTCTCCCAGGTCCAGACCGTAGACACAGAAAATGTTTAACATTAGAGATTTAAAAGAATTATCAACGTCTTGTTGAATGGAAGAGAGGCACCCTACAATCTGAATATGGAGCTGCTTCCTTCCAGTTTCTAAAATGAGGAAATATGTAGAAGTGTTTAAGAATTTTATCACTGAAATTAATGATTTCTGAAGCAATAAAAGTATATATTCACTTCAGATATTTGAGTATTTGGTAACTATATGATTAATTAGAGGATAAATAATTTCCTTAAATCAGAGATTAAATCATAGTCACTGTGGGTATTCAAGAACAGATTATCTAATTAACCAATTGTTCGAAAAGATAATTTTGCAGGTAAGCGAATGTATAGTTTAGAAAATTTGAGGTCATCTCCAGCTCCTAATGGGGTTATGTAACTTTGAAGAATCCACATGCAATTAATTATTATTAATTTGATAAAGTATAGTACTGTAGGGTGAAGGGGACAGGTCTTTAACAACATTTTGGAAATGTAAGGGGAAAGGGATTTTATTGCCTGCATTTGAGACAAGGTAAGTAATGATAAAGCTTTCAATTGGATCTTAAAATACTAAACCATTGTTTAGTTTAAAACAAACTTGGATTCCTAAGATACTAATTATTTAAGATATTTAGAATGAAATTATACGGGTTGTTTTTATTTCAGGGAGTGAGTCTGACAGTGAAAGTGAGAAGGAAGATAAAGACGAAGGCAGCACTGATGAGAGTAGTGGGAGTTCCTCTCCCAGTGAAGAATCAACTGACAGTGATTCAGACAGCGGGGAAAGTACAGCAAAGAAAACATCTAGAGCTGCTGATGAAAGGTGGGTATACATTTGTATGGTTTTAATTTTTGTGATACTAGCTGTTAAAGCACTCTTCCTGTAAGCAGTTTTTAGGGAGTTTTTTGGCCAAGGAGTGATGTCAGAGTATGAACTGGGTTCATATTTTCATTAGTCAGACTACTCTTATGTTTGGAATTAATTTCTGACTTCAGTAAAATCTTGGGTGGCTTTTTGAAAATTGATGTAACCTTGGGAGGCTGAATAAGTGATCAAACAGTTTTGTGAAACACTTAATTACCTTTGCAGCAATTTTGCTGAGAGCTAAAATTAAGTCCTTCAACACTTTGCCATTATGTAACTAAGACAATTGATTTTTCTAAATAATGTTATATTAAAAAGATTATGATCCAAATATTAGAGGCAAGGGCTGTGAAGGGAAACGGTCATAAGATATTTAAGTGTTAGTGCTTTTTAAGATTGCCTATTATCAACAGCATTATCATGTATTAAAGTATCATTAAGATTTTGAGTAATTGGGGCTAATACCTTGGATTGTATGAATCTGTTTCTTCCACTGCTGTCAGCAAGTGGCCTCTGCAGACATGATCACCCTTCTTACTCTGTAGTCTGCTGCCAGCTCACTTGATGAGTTTGCAGCTCAGCTCAGTCGTGGCTGACAGCGCTGATTGGGGCGCAGTACACACTCTGCTCCTTTTATTACAGACAGTAATTAAAGCAGCTCGCCTTGCCACTTCCATAACAAACACAGCATAATGCCCTAATTATGACTTTATTAATTTAAGTCAGGATTTAATGATTTTAAAAGTGATTTATATTGTTTTTCCTGTTCAGAACAAATGAAATCTGTAGGTTAAATTAATACAGGCTTTTCATCATCGCAAAGTTAAAAAGCTAGTTACCAGTAAATTCTTTTCATTAGAATAACATCTGAAATTTTAAGCAGTAAGATAAACAATGATTACCCATCAAAACTGGTTGATGTGCAGTAAAGTAACATTTTTAATCTTCAAACCTAGTTTTAAAGCCAGGCTAAAGATAAATTGTTGAAAAACAACTTCATTTATATAATGGGTTCAGAACAACTTATTTGTTGATAGAACTACAGCTTCTGTTCAATGGCAGTGAAAGAAATGTAGATAGTTTTGTCAGTACCTGTCATGAAGAAACTTTAAACAGTATATGCTAGTGAGTTTTTGTTTAGTTCGTTCAGCCCAAAAAAGTTTGTAAATGTTGTCATATTGAAATATAATTTTGTTGGTACGAATTTTTCAATCACATGCTACATTAGACTGTTTTCGTGAAGTGTACTATTGTTCCATTTTTAGCTTGGCAAGCTTAAAATTTGCTGCTTTCAAAAAAGAATGCTTTTGACTAAAATATGGGGAGTTGATTTCAACCTCAGTCATGTGGATAGGCATTATTAGTATGGCCTAAATGTTAATATTGATTTTTAATAATTTAATTTAAATTTGATCTAAGTAATTCAGTCCTGGAAAGTTCATGGGAGGAGGAAGACTTCTCCCTATTGGTATTGCTTTCTGTCATGTTACATTTTTCAGTTCTCCTTTTTTGCAATTTTTTCTTCTAAAAGCATTCCAATCTTGCACAGTAACGCAGCATAGTACATTACTTTGTACTGCTCTTAAAGCTAAGCAAAAAGGTGTAACAATTTAATTTGAGTCCAAAGGGATTCTTAATAATTGAGTGGTCTCGATTTGTTTAATTATTGTTGACCTTGTTACCCTGGAAGCACTTGAGTAACCAGTTTATTATCTTGGGAAGGAAGTGTAAACAGGTAGTGTATGAAACACCTGATGTGGAAGTATAAAATGTTTGCCTGCAGATCCAAGAACAAAGGGGGATTTTCCTGCAAGCAGTATTAATTTTTCTGCTCCATGATAACTATTAGAAAACAATTTTAATTTCCTGTGATATTTCTAGATAGTAACTCCCCCTGAGACAAAAGGGTAATCTACAAATTGGTAGTTAGAGTATTATTAGGTGTGAACAAGGCAAATAATATTCAGTAGCTGCTAGGACAGAGCAACATAACCCAACATGGCCAGCAGGAATGGAACTTTACTGTATGAAGAATAGTGTCTCTGAAGTCCATTGTGTGTTAGGCATCCAATGTGACCAAAGGTGTCAGAATATAACAGCTCTTGTGTATAAACTCTTTAATGAGTTGAAATATGTTTAAACACTACAGGTCTTATTTCTGGGTGGTGTGGTTTGATTTAGAAGAATTAACAAAAGAATAAACAAAATGCATTGATTTTTTTTTAAGCAATATTAATTTCGAAAAACATGACACATCATCATTCTGTTAGGTGAAATAGTATGAAAGCTTCTTTATATAGAGGGGTTTCTGCACTTCTTTCTGCAATGTCACAAATTGATGCATGCAAATTTTTAGTATTTTACGTGTTCACATTTTGTTTGGCTGTTTTGCTGGTTCAGATTTTATGTGATGTTGCATCGTGTAGTGTATTAGAACAGTTTTGTGTACCCTTAAATAAGTGATTGTTTCATTTATAGTGGAGTGGTTTTTTGTGAAGAAATACTGACTTAAAACTCAATTAATAAAACTGAAATGGTGATGTAGGATATTGCCTAAGCAGATTTCTTTGGTATTTTTACATGTCTCTTAACATTTTTTTAAAATATATAGTGATTCAGAGGATATTAAAAAGAAGGCAGAGGGGATCTCTAAAAAGAGAAGCGCATCCAGTTCCTCTGATACAGAGTCTTCTTCATCAGAAGGAAGCTCTTCAGGCTCCAAGTCAGAATCAGACTCTAGAAGTGACTCCGAGTCTGGAAAATCTAGTAAGATTACTAAGGTAAAATATGTTCTCTAAAATCCTCTACAAAATATTAAAACATGCATTTAACCATCTGTACATGTTTCTTTTTGTGGGAATGTGTTTCAAAAAAACTGCAAATTTATGAAAAAAAATTTGTAGTTTTCATAAAAATACCAATCCCAAGGTAGTTTGTGAGTTTAAGAAAGTAAGAGTATTTTTATAACCAAAAGCATATTTCAGTTTAAAATCCATTATATTTTTACCCCAGATAAATGAAAAATAATAGAATCTACTTATTTTTATAGAGAGAATGTAATATTTTTTCTT
>VXBX01006121.1:541249-558372 GCA_013400415.1 Scytalopus superciliaris | reverse complement strand
ATTCCACTTGTATCCAAATTATTAGCTACCAATTCAAGCATTTCCCTCCTCCCCCTCCCTGCGTATTCCCAGCACATCCACACAGGCTCTTCTGAAACAATCCACATGACAATTACTACCATCAAAGACTAGGGAAAAGAAAGGGCAGGTCTGCAGCCACAAACTCTGTAGGTGGCACAAGGCAAAACCNGCTGCTTTTATTAGCTAAAATATCAGAAAAAATTACTGGCTGGTTACAACAGTGAGCTCCTTTCAGCCTCCCAAACTCAGAAGCAACAGTTTCAGGTGCCTTCATTTGGAGCCCAGCCCCAAACTGGAAACTTCTCTTAACTGCTCCTGGAGAGACAACTACAACTTTACGTGCTGAGCAAACTGCCCCCTCCACTGAGTGCTGCCTCACCTGCCCGAGCACCTGCATGGTTTCTATTCCACCTCACTGCCTGCTTTGCACATTCATCTCAATAAGAGAAACCTCCAAGCTCTCCCTCCAGTCCCAGCTGCATCTTCCCTCTGCCCATGTGCTCCCTTACCTGTTCAGGTGCACTGCTCCCCTCTCTTGCACTGTCTCGTGGCACGAGGCTCATCCTCCAGCACCTTCTTTGAGCGATTATCCATCTCCAGGCACACCCAGAGGCTTCCCCCAGCTCCTGTGAGATGCTCCCAACGTCGCTGCTTGAAAAGCTCCGTGGAATCGACCGCTGCACTGCAAAAGATACCCCCGAGTAAACCACGTGAAAGCAGCCTGCCCTTTTTTATCCTCACTGGCCACACCTGGAGCTGATCCAACCGCTTGTTACCCTTACTGGCCACACCTGTGCCTGCCCCAAACCCCCCTTGTTACCCTCACTGGCCACACCTGTGCCTGTCCTGCACGGGGAGGGGAGGGCGGGTGGAGCCACAGGCGAGGGGGCTGGAGACGTGCTAGAGGGGGCAGAGCCGGGTGCCCCTTTTGGGGGACAGCTGCAGTACTCTGTGCTCATCAGCAGCTGCAACAGTGATTTGAGTCTCAAGCAAGGTCTCAGATTAGGCGTGTCACACTGAGACAGAAAAAAACCTCTGAAGTCACAGAGCCATTTCTATTTCCTTCATATTGATGGTATTTTCCTGACACTTTTGAGCCCTTTACTGTATAATTTCTACATATAAAAGCTATATTTGTGTTTTCCAACCCTATATACCTATATTCAGAATTTTTTTTACTCTAAGATCCTATATATAATACACTTGATATATGGTTCTATTTTAAAATCAATTTATATATAAAACTACAATTACTTTTCAAGAAATAGAAAAATGTGAAGCATTAGGTTTTAATATTTTTTTGCACAAACAGAAGCACACACACACACACACACACACACACACACACACACACACACACAAAATGAATTTTCAGCCATTTTTTGAGCTGTAACCTCCCTGAGGTGTGACTGGGAGTGGGTGGGCATGGGCTGGGCAGAGCCAGGGGCCGGTGCCGCCCAGCTCGGAGCTTTGGGGGTGTGCTGGGGGTCGGGCTCGGGGGGCTGCCACAGCCTCCCCTGGTCGCAGCCCTGCCCCAGCTCACTGCAGGGTGTCGGCCTTCATGCATCCCCTTGCTCAGCTCCGCAGGGATCTGTGCCCCCTGTGAAGGTGGCAAACGCCTGCAAAGTAATTTGGGAGCCCCCCTCAGGGACTCTCAGCTCCCAGGGGACCTCAAGGGACACCCAGGGAACCCCTGAGGGACCAAGAGGACTCCCGACTCTCAGGGGAACCCCAGAAAACTACTAAGACCCCCATGGACCTCCAGGGACCCTAAAGGGAAACCCAGGGATCCCACAGGGACTCCCACAGACCATCCAGGGACCTCCGGGGACATCCAGGGACCACCCAAGGACCCCCAGAGACTCCCCTAGATCCACAGAACCATTAGAAAACCCCAGGGACCTCCAGGGACCCTAAGTGACACCCAGGGTCCTAGAGGGACCCGCAGCATCCCCAGAAACCCACAGGGAAATACACAGACCCCCAGGGACCTATAGGGACCCCCAAGGACCCCCATGGACCCACAGAACCACCACAGACCACCAGGGTCCACCAAGAGCTAAAGGGACTCCCAGGGACCCAGAGAAACTCCCAACTCCCCTAGGGACCCAAAGGGACCCGTAAAGAACTACAGGGACCCCCAGCACTTTCAGAAAAAAAAACACCCCCAGGGACCCTCATGGGACACCCATGGACCCACAAGGGCCCCCAGGAACCCCCCATAGACCATGCAACACCCCCAGGGGCACCCAAGGAACCTACAGAGACCTCTTGGGACCCCAGGGATCTACAGGAACTCCCAGGGAACTACAGAGACTCCCAGTTTGCTCCTGTTGGCTAAAATCAAGGAAAAAAAACTTTTGAGACATAATAGTATAGGTAGAGAGGAGTTCTTTAATGAAAGCTTTCTGGTGCACAAAGCATTAGGTGCCCGCCCAGAACTGGGGTCTCACAAACTTATAACACCACTTAATGATCATATCGAGTTAGTATATCCAACCTGAGAACCTTTTTGCCCCTGGTACCACCCTGATACCATCCTCAGAATTGCCCTGCTGGAGCACCTCCAAGAGTTCTGGGCCTTCTGTCTTGCTCTGTCTTGTTATTCTGGTCCAGGTACACGTGTCCGAAACACAGTGTCCTTGCTGCTCTCTTGTCTGTTCAAAAGACGGTTAAACAGAAATTCAGAAATGTGGCACAAACTGTGAGAAAATGTTAGAAACTGCTGCCTTGAGTGTGAGAAACCATACAGCTACATAAAAATCTGCAAATACACAAATTATTAAAATCTATGAATATATAAAAATCCTAAAGCATCACTCGAGGGACCCTCAAGGACCCCCAGAGACATGCAGGTACCTGCAGAGTCCTCCAGAAACCCCCAAAGACCCCCAACATCCCAAGGACCCAAAGGGACTCCCAGGAAACTGCAGGGACCCCCAAGGGCCCCCAGGGTTCTACAGGGACTGCTAGCAATTAGGGGACCCCCCAGTATCCCCAGGAATCACCCAAGGACCCCCAGAGACTCCCATGGACCCAGAGAATCACTAGACACTCTCAGGGACCTCCAGGGACCCTAAGGGACACCCAGGGTCCTACAGGGACCCCTGGCACCCAGGGGACCCTCAGTACCCTACTCAGGGACTACCAAGGGACACCCAGAAACCCACAGGGAACTACAGGAACCCACAGGGAACTACAGGGACCCCCCAAGGACACACAGAACCACCAGAGACCCTCAAGAGACAGTCAGAGACCTACTGGGACCCGCCAGAAATCTACAAGCATTTCTGGCATTCAGGGGACCTCTAAAGGACTACAAAGACTGCCAGGGACCTACAGAGACCCCCAGGGACCATCTGGGGACATCCAGAGACAAAGGGACCACCCAAGTATCCCCATGGGTTCCCAGAACCCCCCCCCCCTTGGATCCACAAAACCACCAGAGACACCCAGGGACTCCCAGGAACTAAAGGGACCCACAGGGACCTACAATAACTCCCAGGGACTAAAGGGTCCTGTAGGAAGCCCTAAGGACCCCCAAAACCCCAGGGACCCAAAGGGACCCACAGGCTTCCCAGACTCTGCAAGCAAGGGCTGTTCGCCCTTGGATTTGTCCTGTGTGAATGTCAGGGTGGCAGGGCTGGGACAAAGGTTTGGGCAGGGACTGAGCTGGGATTGGATGCGTTGCCATTTGGAGCCATTTCAGAAATGTCATTAAACAATTAGGACAATGCATTGCTGCCTTTGCAGTGACCCAAAGCCTTGCCTTTCCTGCCCAGAGATGAGGGCAGTTGGACAGAATATTAAGAAACCACCTTTGCTGAGAGTTTCTAGGGAACAGACCCACATTTTAATCCTACCTTACTGTTCTGGCACTTTTTGTCTTGGAGGAATCTTCATCTATGTTCAATTTTGAGATGCAGACTGGAACTTTGGAGCTGGGCTTCTGCAAATGAACAAATAAAAGCCCTTTACCCCATGAAAGAAAGCCCGAACCATAAGGAGTCTAAGGTGCAGTTCCCCAGGGACACTCACAGGACACCCACGGACCCATAAGGACACCCAGGGGCCTCCCAGGGACCCCCAGAGAACTACAAAGACACCCAGTGACCTCCAGAGACCCCCAGCACCCCAATGGTCTCTCAGGGATCTACAGTGGACACCCAGAGACCCCCTGGGAACCCAGGAACCCCCCAGGACCTCCAGGAGATTCCAAGCGACCACCCAGGGACATATGGGGACTCCCAGCACCCAGGGGACTCCCAGCAAACTACAAAGACACCCAGGGACCTACAAGGACCACCCAACTACCCCATGGATCCACATGGGACCCCACGGATCCCCATGGGACCCCCACTGGACTTACAGAACCACCAGAGACCCTCAGGGACACCCAGGGACCTACAGGGCTCCCCAGAGACCTCAGGGACAAAAGGGCCCTACAGGAAGCCCCAAGGACCCCCAACAACCCCACCCTAACCCCAACCCCACTGGGCCAGTGCCCAAGCAGGGAAGGCACTGGGCAGGGGGAAACGCCACTTTCTTGACAGGCTCCGGATACTGGGGGGGCCGCGCTCTTTGATAGCTGCTTTTCCTGCCTTTTTTAATGTATTTTGGTTGTATTTTTTGATTTTAGAAAGCGTGCAAAATAAAATGAGGCACCGTAAAGCCTTCTGGGACACAGCGCGGCCGCCGAGGCTGTTTCTTTCTTTTGGTGTCATTTTCGCCATAATTTTTTGTTTATTTTACTGCTTTTATTCTGTCCCTGGTATCGTTAAAAGCCGTGTCTGTGCGCGCGGCCACAAAAGCCCCGCCATGTTCGTAGCCTGGACCACAACTCCCGGCGTGCCCCGCGCCCCGGACACAACGTCCGCCATGTTTGTAGTCCGGACCACAACTCCCGGCGTGCCCCGCGGCCTTAGCCGAGTCCCCTCCGTCCGCCCCCCGCCCCGCCTCGCAGGCATGGCCCGGAGCGGCACCGTGAAAGGGATTACAGAATAGTTTTACAGGTAGATTCTTTAATAAACGTTTATCATCACCCGAAAACAAGGCACTCACGAAGGGGCAGCCCTGTACTTTCTTAAGGCAGCACGTTGCCGGATTCATTTTCATAAAACTTGGAGTAAGAAGGCTAGTCAAGAGCAACAGGCATTACACCTTCGCTTCAATATAACAACAATCCAGGATCACTTTTCTATTCGCCATTGCGCCCTCATGCATATACCTCATTTGCAACATTCTACTGTAGTACAGGTTGAATACCAAGGCTAAACCTTGTGACAGTACTAAATCAAGTGTATTCATTGTGATGGGTTGGATAAACCCCCAAAACTTAGATTAAGGCCTTAGTTTAGTTAGGCCTGAAACCAAATTTAGTAGGCCCCAGTTTTTGGGCCATGGGGCACTCCGTAGATTCAGAGGGGCAAGTGTCACCTGACTTAAGCAACCAAAGAGGTATTTCATATCATCTGACGTCAAGTTGAGTATAAATCTAGTGGGGGAGGTATCCCCGCTCTCTTCCCCTCCCTCTCTCCGTGCGGTGTGGTGGAGAGGACTCCCTGTTGCTGCTCCCAGAGCGATAGGCCTGGCCGCTTCCCTGCCGAGATGCCCACAGCAGTTCTGGTCTCTGGGAAGTAAATACTTTTGTTTGATATTACTTTGCTGGGTGCTCTTTCAGAGAAACGTATTTAGTTTTGTTTCTGTGTGGGTTTTGGGTGGTGAAATCTGTGTGTTATTGGGGTAGATAGCTCTGGATGAAGTTATTGTTGTTTTTTCTTATATTTGTACGTATATGTATTGTAACTTTCCTGTAAATATATGTATATAGTTCTTTCCAGTTTCAGGTTTTTTTTCCTTCCCTCCTTTCACTAGGACCCCGTGGGTCTTGGGAAGGTTTGGCATTTCGCCAAGGTTGAACCCACGAGGCATCACTTGGTTAAACTGAGGGACCCTGCAGCAAAATCAAACACCACGGTGGTGCGTGTTGTTCAGACTCATCAGCCGTATTCAACAAACATGATGTGACACCACTGTTCTCCATAGCTCCAGCCTGTCTTACCAGCTGCTGTCATCTTTGGGGGTTCTCAGTTTTTAATTAAGTATTTTAGTGGCACAAAACCTATCTTTCATTTTTACATTTGAAAACTTGAGAAAACTCTAATTTTGAAGAGAACTAAGTTGTATTAGTATCTTACATTCCTCCTCTCCAAGAAGTCTCCAAAGTGTGCATCTATAAATCTACAGAAAAAGCCTTGGTACTATACAGTTCAATGAAACCAGGGGTTTCCACCCCAATGTAATGCAAGCCAGTCATTTTGATTCTCTGCAAAATGCTCTCCTACCAGTAATAACCACCTAAATCAGCCATGCCTAAAACATTCTAGTCCCAAAAGCACGAATCCTTGAAGGTAATTTCTATGTTATTTAGGAGAATTAAAAACAAAAATAAAAAAATCAGAACACAATTGCATATTAATGAATATTATGTTGTCAACATAAATTGAACATACTCTGTGACTACCAAAATGTCAAACGAAGGTCATCAGCAGCAATTTTAAACACATTCAGGTTTGGTATTTTTCATTCAAAGAGCATGTAAGAAAAATGATCCATGGAAAAGTGATGGGTTGTATAAAACTCACTGCAATTCAGCTTGAATTTTAATATAAGTCTTGTTCATCCTTATTGTGCAATCCAGAAAGAAACTATGCCTTTTGCTACTATTGTGAATTACTCAGTTAAGACCAGCACAGAAAGCAGCATGAAGAAATCAAGCTTGCAAGATAAGGCTGCCGAGAGACCAGTAAACCAAGATCTTTTCCACTGAAGTGTCGGTACAGTTTTTAACCAGGTGAATGCCAGGAAAGCTTCGGCAGCTCCTTCACCGCAGCCGAACTCCCGTCCTCATTTCTCCTTCGGCAGCTGCAAAGGAGCATTGCTTTCTTGGGCCATATCTAAAGAATCCACGATCTGGCCGGAGAAAACTGCTTCCAATCGCTCATCGATCTCTGTTTTTCCCCTGAACACACACCATAGCAACAGCCCCGTGCACAGCACACTGAAGGGCAGCACCTTCAGCCACGGCCTCTCGTGGTCGCTCCCCATCGACCGGCTGACGCTCCACACTCGCGGACTGGCCTTGCTGCCGGAGAAAGGAATGGGCCCCCCGCCCTCCGGGTGCCGCCGCCTTGCGAGCCCCCGTCGGGGGTCGGGCAGGAGCGGGGGCCGCCGCACCCTGCAAAGACACGCGTGAGGGTGCAGGGACCGCGGGCAGCGGCCCCGGCCCGGCCCCGCTCCTCACGGCCAGAAACCTCACCCGGGCCCCGCTCCTCCCGGCCCGGGCCCCCGCCCCGCNCTCCTCACGGCCAGAAACCTCACCCGGGCCCCGCTCCTCACCGCAGGGCCCCGGCCCGGCCCGGCCCCGCCCCTCACCGCCAGGCCCCTGGCCCGGCCCGGCCCCGCTCCTCACGGCCAGAAACCTCACCCGGGCCCCGCTCCTCACGGCCAGGGCCCCGGCCCGGCCCGGCCCCGCTCCTCACCGGCAGCGGCCCAGCGCCCCGATCATGCCGCACCGCCCTGCGCCGCCCGGAAGCGGAAGCAGAAGAGGAAGCGCAAGCGCAAGGGGGGCACGGATGCGCAGAAGGAGACGGCAAAGCCAGCGAGGCGGCGCTCTCGGCCTGGGGCAGGGATGTTTGCACTGCTTATGTTCGCAGAGTCTGCATGACATACACAGAATCGCCAGGTATTCCCTTACCACAACTATGCTTTTATAACAATTCAGTGATTTCATTGCACCCTTCAGTCAGATCCCGAACAGATTTCATTTAACCTGATGGCAAAAGATGACGTCGGTCTTTGAACGCGGGTGGGTGGAACAGCGTGTCTATGCACTGCTGGGGCAGAAGACATTTCTTTTTCTGATATAGTCTGCACAGAAAGCATTTTGGCATACAGATCTAATAATAAATACAATATTAAGAACATGTTATCTTTCATACAACATCTAACAGCACCGGTCTTGAGCTGTTTTGTACTTACACCACCTGTTTACCATACTTCATCAATAAAACCAAAGCTGGGACTAGATACACACAAGCTGTAAACCTGTCCCAAATACCGGCCTTAGCAAATAAGTTTTACAAATGTTCTCGGAAACCAGCTAACTATTCTCATAATGGTGAGCCTTCAGTCTTGGTGCATTTCCTTTGCTTGGAGGCAGAAATTCATAATGTCAAGAACACTCAGAGGAAGGTAAATCATCTTAGTGGCACGATACACGTTCAGTTTAATTGGCATTCAATATAAACCACCCAATTTTCTTCATACAGTGTAATTCCAAATTCCTGTATCACCATGCAGGTGCTCATCCTTTGGCCCGTTAACAACTGTTGTCACTGCAGTTGCTGGTTTGTGACTTACATATTCAACACTGGTATTTTCAGCTGTAAAATATAGTTTAAGACATCAGTTATTTTTGCTTTTAAACACTGAAACAATTTTGTCCTAGAATTCCCTAAACAATTTTGAAATAAGTCATCTAGAGTAAACTGAATTCTTCTTTTGATTATACAGTTCTAATGTGCAATAATTAAAAGAACTGCTGCAATAATTAATAGAACTACTAAACAGGCAGAAATACTGTGCAAGTTATGTAGTTAATAGTTTAAATGTGCAGGTAAAATGTTTTTTAAAAATTTTAATGTGATTTTTTTCCTAGAAAAGAAAGTCACCAATTAAAAAAAAACAGGTAAGAAAGTTACTCAAAGCAAAAAGAAATAAGTATATCGCTAATTTTAAGCTAATTTAATTAGCTCAAAGCTGTTTTTGTTTTCTTGAAGTGCCAATTCTGAACATAAGAAGTGTAAATGTATTTATATATTTTCTAGAAAATTAACTTCTCCTTTGACAAACGGTTCAAGTAATAAAGGGCATGATGGTCTGGAAGGCATGAGGGAGAGGAAACAAACAACCAACCCCATGAAAAACAATCCACAAACCCCAACAACAAAACCAAAAAAACCAGCTTGTCTGGAATTAATCCAGATAAGCCATGCTTCTACATAGCCAGCACCAAACAGTCTTTACTTTTAAAAACTGCATGTGATATGGTACTTACCTAACAGAAATCAATGAGAGGGAAAAAAAAAAAAACAGGTCTTAGGAAAGGAAAAAAACAATTCAAAAGGATACAGAGAACATGTCAAGTGTTATGGAAGAAGTCAGGCCTTGTGGTTAACATACAGAAAATGGAGTTACTTAAAAGACACTTTTGTGCTATGATTGCTGTAACATTGATTTCCTTTGAATTTTGCACCTCAGGGACTAAAGACAAGCTTCAATTACAAAGGCAGTCAACATTTTCCTATAAAGCTACCACTTCAAGTCATGAACAGATTTTTTGAGGGGAAAAGTTAAGTGCTCCTGCACAGGAATCAAAACCTAAATACTAATTAAAACTTTGTCTACTGAATTTTACTTCCATGTAAGACAGATTATTTAATTGTTGCTATAACCAAAAACAGCATTGGGATATTCATATTTTGAATAGACAACAATAAAGATGAACAATACCAAAAAACTCACCAGAATTTGCTTTGTACGCAATACCATGCTGACCTAACAAAACTTGCAGTCTTTTTATTTCTTCAGAAAGTTGCTTATATTCCTAAAAAAGAAAATACATTTAAAGTGGTTCTCCTGCTTTCCAAATGCATACCTAAAATGGGAATTTATTAAAAATGGGTCTGTGCACAGCTGTTACAGCTTTTGACTTAAAAAGATCATAAACTGATTATTCCAAGAACAAGGTGCAAATTTTAGAAAAAGATGTGTGTCTATGTTGTCAAAATCAGAGCTGGCTTTTCTCAAGCCTGAGTTTAAAACTTAGCAGAGCTTTATGTAACTATTTCAAATCTGTCCTCTAAGTAGCATTTTACCATAGAAGAAAATTGCATACTTAAGTTTGCTTCAGGACTACCCTTATTTTATCGTGATGCTACAGTCTAAAAATTTGCCACCTCAACTCCTGACCTAGCAACTTCATGTCCTTGCTTTCAGCATTTTTTGTTACCTTGCAGGGAGAGGGACTGCTTAGTAGTTTTGAGATTCAAACCACATCTCTAATCTCAGAGAAACCCCAGGTTTTTTGTTGTGTTTTGGTGTTCATATGAATAAATATAAAGCAAAAGAATAACTATTTAAAATCCTGTGGTTACCAAAACAGCCAATTTAATGTCAATTAAGCTATGATGAAGCCAGAAAAAGAAGTACAAATTATTAAATGCTGTACTGTTAATGAGCTCGTATGAACTCAACACAGTAATCTTTATATATGAGTATTCTGGTTAATCACGGTTTTTCTGGTTATATATTAATTACTGTCTTGTTTTTTGTCTTTGCTACATCTGTCAAATAAAATGACAACAGCAACAACTTCTCTGCAGCATAATGAATTCCCTTCTGTGCTCTTTTTTTGATGCTCAGCTTGCACTCTTTTAGGCTGAGCACCCTTTCTACCTCTATTTTCCGTATTCCAATTCTGTTGCAGAAGAACTGTTCACACACACAAAAATCCCTCAGAAAGGGACACAGCATAAGTAATTCTGCCTTTTGCTTCTGTAACAGCCAATGCATTCTGACTAAAGTCTGGGTAATTATCCACAGAGAGAAGTGCCAGCATACTCAAGGTTGCTTACACATTTATTTGCACTATTAATTCTTTCCTATTTCCAGACTGATATTCCCCAGAAAGAGTACCTACAAGGTATTCATAACCCAGGTGCATGCACTAATTCCTACATACCCCTGTCTTCTTACTGGGCATTCATTTGTACTAGTTTGGTTTTGACTTAAGGGCTAGAATAAAGGTAGCAACTCAGACTGTACGCAGACTGTTACATATTGAAAACAGCAAAGATAATTCCATGACAGATTTCAGCTGAATCTGAAGAGCATTTACATAATGGTCTCACACTGATACTGTGATACAGGAAAAATGTAGCAATTTAATTCCACATTGTAAATATTATGCTTTATACCTTACTGCACTTTTCCACTGTTTCAAATTCCAGAGTTCTTTTCTTACTCTGTTTCTCAACTTCTTTTTCTTCTGTTGCTTTTAGAAGTCCTGCTTCCTCAAAAACCTCTTTCAGTATTTTTTTGTAACCCTAAAAAGGAAATTGTCCAAAAGACAATAGATAATTCACTCAACTCTGATCTCTGCTTGTAATTTGCACTGACCATTTCAAGTCCTCAAGCTTCATTGTAGAAAACATTACAATTACCAGTTCATACAGCAGTTACAGAATACAAAAATTACTATTTGCAGAATAAATGCATCTACTCCAAAAGGAGAAACTGCAGAAGCCAGGTTTGGCTATTTGACAGTAATTGTTTTTTTCACCAAATAGGGTTGGAAAAAGTTGATAAACCTGGTCAGTTATTAGTTCATCATACAGAAGCTGCTCTGCTTCATCCCACTTCCTTTGCAGTGCTTCAGTCAGAGTTGGATAAACTGAAAAATGGAAGTCAAACCATGTAAAAACCAATACCACTGTCCTGCATTAGTTAATTCCCATTCTAGTAGCATGCAAGCATATTTGTTTTAAGAACTCAAGTGTTTCTATACAGTACATAGTTTCTACTGGTGTCAAGAGTTGGGGCTAAACTTAAATTGTGCTTCAAACATTTGATGTTTCTGGAAAATGCCTCTGACTGAAAATTTTCTTATTTCCAGCTGCAAGGCCTCATATTTCTTTGCTCAATGTCATTCTGAGCTCTGCCTTTTTGTAATGTAAGTAAATGAGCAGATACTACAGGGCTGATTCCTACTTAAAGTCCAAGAAAAAAAAAAAAAAGGAATTCACTAGGTCTATATCAGCAATGACCATTTATTTGAGAAATATCTCTGTGTTATAATGACTGGGATTTAAAATACACTTAGTATTATATGTTACATTTAATACTCATTTATATCAAGGTACAAACTCAAAGAACATAAAAATGTACACTGTGAGCTTAGTTTAATACGCCACAAACAATTTTCTAAATCTTACCTAAAAGAGAGTGGGGGTGGCACACGAGGGGAGTCTCAAATGTCAGAGAGTAAACACAAGTACTTGGCTCAGACACATAAGCCAATTTATTGCTCTTTCCACAAATAAGATGAACCTAAACAACAGTAAAAACAAAGATGAGCAAAAACGTCCACATGAAACAGGACCAGCATGATGACTGATAATCAGTTTACTGTGTTCCAGTGCTAGCAGATGCATTTCTGTACATACTGTCATGTCAAAGCTTTCTTCCAGTCCTTTTTTATTTTTCCACAGAAAAAGAATCATAGCAAGTACATTGTCAAACTATTTTATCAAACGTGAAAATTGATTCCTCCAATGGGAAATGATCCCCCCACATACCACGGTTCCTGGGAGTCCCAAGCACCATATTTCCAGGAAGAATGAGAGTAAAAAGGAGAGAGAATAGGAAACCCTTTAGAGCCTCATCTGATGTAAGCACAGCTTGCTTAAATTTTATTTCTGACCAATGTGCTAAATAAAGAGTACAAGACACATGCAGACTGCATGAAACTGTTTTCCTCTTTATATTTGTAGCACCCATGTTTTTCATCTGTCAAAATTACATGCTAGTGAAAGATTTCAATCACAGTATCAAAGGCCATACAAGAATATTAATTCTTTCTGCAGCTCCTATGGGAGATAAAAATGTTAACAAGGCACCTCCATTACAGTACAGAACATTTTCACCTTGGCCAGGATCTGTCAGCCAAGTTGGCACCCAATCACAAGAGATTCAACAAGACAAAGTGCAGGGCCCTGCACTTGGGTCACAACCCCCCTATACTGTTCCAGACTTGGGCAAAAATAGCTGAAAAGCTGCCGGGTGGAAAAGGACTTGGGGGTGCTGGTTGATACCTCTGCTCGTCAGACTTGTGCACCAGACCCTTCCTCAGCTCTGCTGCCCTTCTCTGGACATGCTCCATCACCTCAATGTCCTTCTTAAAGTGCCTTTGGTGCTTGTTTTAACACTGTACTGTACTTCTGGGCATGCTATTGTTAACTGCCTAATTCTTTTCCCTCCTTTTTCATGGCTGTTCTAAGTATAATAAGCTGTCAGCTTGAATTCAACAAACAGCTCTTTATTTTTCCTGACATAAATTACAAAGCCCAGTATATTTCTACAGTAATAATCAGGATATTCCACTCTATCAAGGAATAAAAGTTTTAAGTACTCAATAAGAATATGTAAGTAAACTTCAAAATTTCATCCTGAATCTGGCTTCCCTCCTCCATCCATTCACATAGCTCCTACAGGAATTCATCTTTATGTTTTCTATCATAGCTGGAACAAGGTCTTCTTCAGGGTAAGAATGCTTCAGTTTGCAGAGTGTCACAAGTGTGTGTGTAGTCATGCTGTCTGAATTTGCATAGCCTAGGTTATTATACCTTTGTCTGTCTGCTCTTAGTTTCACAGGAGTCTCCTTCCCTCATCCACATTCCGACAAATGTGTTGTTGTCAATTTCCCATTCATGCCAGATTCTGAAAAAACACGACACTATTTTATTTTAAATTACTGGAAAGAAAAACTTGAACACTCAGCAAGAAACCCAGGAATATCTTATACCATATTCAATTTATGTGTTTATACTTCATTTTTGTTGCCTTAGTATTTCCATTTCTTATAGCCAACACCTTAAAAGCAGCAGAGTTTGTTATCCAGGCTGCTGTATAGGACTCGTCAATATCACTTTTGAGAGTACGGTTTTGGATCAACTTTCAGTTGCAAACCATTTGCACTTACCATCTGTGTTTAAATCCAGTAAAATATCACTTACAGATCAATCCCACAAAAAATTCCATGATCTAAGTACCCTGTGCAATTCAAATTGTTTGCAGGATTTTTAGTGCTGGTGAGAGCACCTAAAAATCTACTCTACTGCTGCTGGTCCTAGAGCAAATGATATCCTCAGCATGCTGATGTACCATTTTCCTCACCTACTGCCTCACCACTTTGCACACAGAAAAAAAGGAGACGTCTACATGTAAAATATTTAGAAAAGCAGTGCTCTGGTTTAGAATTAAATTTATTTTAGGTCTTATGATTTGGGGGTATTATGATCTGAGGTCTTTGCATATGGGGGGTTTTTTTGGGTATACATTGAGTCTTTCATAACTTTTTATTAAATGATTGCACAACCACTAAGCATAAGCACTCTTTTCATTTTGTAATTTTTGTATTTAACTCAAACTGAAAATAGTTAACAGACATGAAATATTTGTAAATAGAAACTATAGTTATACATTATTAAATTTCTCACATGAACATACAACACTTGCAGTTGGCACTGGTTATTAATCAGTCTCCAACTAAAATAGGTTAGTATTTATCAACAAAAAACCCCTGAATTTTTCTAGCCAGTATTTTTATGCATAATGCCTTGGGAACTATAATGACCTAAGATGACCGATAGAAGAATCTTAATTTTAAAACTGCCTCCTTTTTACAATCTGTAAAATAGCCTGCTAACAACATAGGTAAAACTTAAGAGGTCTAAATGCCTCACCCTAAAATCCCACTATAGGCATTCCATCGAAAAGTCTGTTCATGCTGAGTGACATTGTAGAAAGGACAAAACTCGTACTTGTACCTTTAAAGAAAAGAAAATAAGAAATGTTTCAGACTGAAACAAAAAACTAGTTAATTCCTAAGAAATATATAGAAACAAAGACCAAAATCCATTACTCACGTGGATTCCACAAAACTGAAACACTTGCCAGCAAGCCTAAAGAGATGTGCAGGGCCTAAAAACACCACAGAATGATGTAAGAGAAGTATAATGTTTTGGTTAAATTTAAGTAAGTTAGTGTGCAAGGATTATGTGATTATGTTTTCAGCTGTACATAAGAAAATTCTTATCTTCCATATCTATTACTGTAAGTTCCAATTAGCCCTATACTGGTTTGCATCATGATCTTTAACAATTTTCATCTTCAGTACTCAGTGAAATAGATAATCCTCTGTCTACAAGAAAAACAAGAAATCTGTGTAAAAAACAAATATTTGTAGGCCAGGTCCATAAAAGAACATTAGTGCAGATCTTGCCAAAATCTAACACTGAAATCACCAAAACTCTTGCTTGGCAGCTGTCTGTCCCCAGAGTCATTCAACCTCCTCAAGCCCTTTTGTTGACAGGGCTGTATATTTAAGTTTCCCTCAGAGTCTGAAACTGGATATTCCTTTCCACAGTTCGCCTTCATGATCTGATTTAGGCAGTATTAAGTAAGATAAACCTTTCGCTATCAGACAGGCCAATAGTTGCAATTCTACTCTTGCAGAATTGACTATTCCAGCCTTGATGTCAAAGTAATCCAAGACAGGTCAGTAAAAAGAGGGCCAAAAGTTCTGAACTATGTGCTAGAGGAACATTTCAGTGTCCTTTGTTTAAGGAATTTTTGCTTGGAATTATTAAATATTTATGAGAAACAAAAAAAAGATATTACAAAGCATACAAAATAACCCCCCATTCCTGGATTCTAATTCCCCATTGTCAAGATTGCCTCAATCCTTTTTCCAAAGATCTAGACAAGCAATCCTACAAACAATGGTCAGACGACCAGAATCATGCCCTCCAGAATAACCTAACCACTGATACCACTGATATACAGGCATGTTCTCTTTCCCAAGTGTTTTTTCTGTGTGATCTTGAGTTTCCTTCTACAGATAGGCTTTGCCAAAGGGTTTGTCCCTCTGCTACATGAAAGCTGTGCCTTAGTGATTAGGATGCTCTGCAAATGTGAAGGCCCCTGAGGAAACTCGTGCCTCCATTTCCTGGGCAGATGCTCTAGAAGAAAAGTTACAGGAACTATTACCCCAGCTATCTTGTAAAAGAAAAGAACAAGTAAAGTTTCTACGCTAAAGAAATAATTGTGCAAGACAGGGGGTCCATGCCCTGCATTTCTGTTCCATACACACTCCCAATTTTTTGCTACACTTAAGTTCCCACAACAAAGAAGGAATTCTAGCATGCTGTCCTTAACTTTTTTTTTTCCTGCTACTTTTGGCACCTTTCCATTCCGCATTCCTAACCATTTCACTTTTCACATGCTGTGCATGCAGAATTTATAAACTTGATTTGGGTTTATACAACATGACAACAAACATTAAGCATAATCACATTCAGTGTCACCACAGAAAAATACCTTCACTGAATTTGAACAAGGTTTAAGTCTGTGCATAAGGTTAGCAGTGAGGTAAGAGTTATTCTCTTTTGCTTAGTCTTTGCCTTCAGTGTTTATCTGCTTTCCTTCATATATGGGCTAATTTTTTTTTACATTCCTGTTTACTTAGCTTCAGTAGTGTATTTATATTGCAGCACCTACGCTGTGTGTGAAACAGCCTCTTTGACTGGTTCCACGACTACTCCTAACAAGTTTTGGGTATTAAGTGCTATCCCCATGATGGAATGACTTTTATATGACAATCTCCAGGATATCTGGGATTGTTTCAAGAAGAAAATAGTTTTTACTATGGGTTAGAAGGATCTGTGACTGGCTCAGAAAAAAAGAGAAAATAAAACATATGGATAGTACTGTGACAAAAGCAGTCCAAACACCTCTGGGACGTGGAACACCAGTGAGGTTAATCCAGGTCTTTATCCTTCAGAAGCACAATAAAATATACCTGCCACGTTTGTTTTTCACGACGCTTAGAGAATGACATGCAAAATTAGGTTTTGGCCGCATAAAATCTAAGTAGACTATCTGCATTGCAAACACCTGTTGCTAAATGATAAAAACCGTACAAAAAATAGGTAATGCTTGCATATACCTGATACTGCAGACGGGGACATCTTTGGCTGCAGCCTATTTGTTTGAGGCAAGAATGGGTTATTCAACCTTTCAAAAGAAGGAAAGTTAAATATTTAAGGCTGAGTTATGCATCTGGCCGTGGATACATCCTCTCCTCCCTGTGTGTCCCGACACCGACGGCCCCTGCCCGCGGGCCCCGGCCCGGCGCCCCAGCCCCGGAGGGAGGGCCGGCCCGGGGCGGGCGGAGAGGCGGAGGGACCCGAGCCCGCCGA
>VXBX01006121.1:522879-541195 GCA_013400415.1 Scytalopus superciliaris | reverse complement strand
CGCGGGACGCGGCGAGCGGGCGGCCACGTACCCGAACGTGTTCGGCTCCTCCACGATCTTCATCTTCCCCGCCGAGGCGAAGAGACCTGCGAGCAGAGAGGCGTTGGCCGCGGCGCCNTAATGTACGCCTGCTGTTTTCAGCTTGCCTGGAGGGCGAGGGGGCCGCGGCCGGGGCCGGGCCGGAGGCCAAGTTTCCCTGCCCCCTTGCCATGTGGGAGCTCGGACACTGCGATCCCAAGAAATGCACAGGAAGAAAACTGGCCAGGAAAGGGTTGCTCCGAACCCTTCGCCTCCGCCAGAGGTTCCCGGGCGTCGTCCTCAGTCCGCTGGCCACGGAGTACGTCTCTCCCGCTGACAGGTGAGGCCCTGGTGCCTGCTGACACTGGCTGTGAGGGAAAGCTCGTCAGGTACCGTCCTGATGCTGTGTTAGGGAGAGCATTTTGCCCACTGATTCGTGGCCAAAACTCTGATACAAAGTAAATTTGATCTTCCCATTACGTTACACTGATGCACGAACACGAGAAATAGAGCCAGTTCATCAAATCAGGTGAACATTTTTACACAGCTGAGAAGAGCATCTGTAGATCCCAGTGAGAAATCAAGGTACGTGTCTTGTTCACACCACGGGCCTAGAGCTGCTGTATCTTTTCTGATGCTGCATTTAAGTTCTTCAGCTAGGCAGCACAATGCATTAACCAGAAAACTTTTTGAGGGAAATGAGAATTTTCCTCAAATGTGCCTGCAGAATTTTTATAAAAATGTATGTACTCAGAGAAAAGATTTGTCCTTAGAAGCTAGTGGAGAACCTCGGTCTGAACTTTGGTGTACTTTAAGAATGTGAACTTCACTATTAACCACACTTGTCTGTCACATTTTTAAACCTAGAATCTTTCACATTTTAGTTTCAAACATACGGATAAACCTTTTTTACAGTATGCACATTTGGAGGAAACCCGTATTAGTGTTCTTTCTCATTGCATCTCTGTTTTAGGTTATGATTGACAAAAGCAGGGGTTGTACACTAATTTGTTACTAGTATAAAGTGGCAATTGGAATTCTGACTTCATCAATATAATCATGACCATCTTTCAAATACAGTGATGTTTCTTTTTTTTCAGGCATGTCATTGCTCAGAGCGGAATTGCAGTCATAGATTGCTCGTGGGCCAAATTAGAAGAAACTCCCTTTAAGAGAATGAGGGGGAATCATCCTCGGTTGCTGCCTTACTTGGTGGCTGCAAATCCTGTAAACTATGGTCGGCCGTGCAAGCTGTCCTGCGTGGAAGCTTTTGCTGCAGCATTTTGCATTGTTGGTAGGCTCAGTCTGTCTGATCTGAAGTATGTTGCCCGCAATTCTTACATCCCTAATAAATCAGGAGAGATGATCTGCGATAAAATAAACTGTAATGCTGCCCCACTAGTCATCACTTTGCTGAGTCTGGAATCAGACTGTGTAGCTTTCTTCCGAGTACTTGTACCTGGTAGTTCTGAGGTATCTGTGGAGTATTCATGTCAGCTACTAAACAGGACGCATAACCTCATAATCCTGGTTTTGTCTGGATGGTGGGTAATGTTAGAAAAACTGTTAAAAAAAAGAGAAGACAGAAGGCGAATCCTTACGCACCTTTGCCTTAGTGAGAGGTAGCAGCTGTCTGTTAACAGGGCTGGGTTCTGGGTAACAACAAAAGAAATTGCCCCTTCTTGTGATGTTTTGCAAACTCATCACAGAACTTTGACAATTGAAGAGATGCTCTACTATACTGCAGACAAACCTTATCTTCTAAAAATACTGTATGTACAAATGCTCTCATACTGAAGGACTGTGGGACCTAGAGCTTGAATCATTTCTTACCTGTACAAAACATTTTTATGTAACACTCACTGAAAGCCTATGAACTATTCTTGAATTCAGTTAGATATTTCAAGTTAAACTGAAATTTGAAAGTATTTCTAATCTTTTTAAAAATCTTAATCCTGAACACTAAAAAAATGCTGGCAAACATCTCATTGTAGTGATACATAGGTACGTACTGAACTTAGAAACCTGTAAGCTGAGTGGAATTTCACACTGAAAAAGAAAACTGATCATTTATTTTCTGTTTTAGGATTCCCAGACCTAGCCACCATTCTTCTAAGGAAATTTAAATGGGGTAAGGCATTTATTGACTTGAACAAAAATCTCTTGGAAAAATATGCAGCCTGTTGTTGCCAGGACGACATGCTAAGAATTGAGAAGGACTTTTTAGCCAGTGTCCAAGAAACAAAAGATGAAGAAGTAGGTAAGAAAAAAACCACAAAGATACCACACCCCCCCTTTTCCTAACTAGTTTCTTCACAGTCTTTTCCTTTGATCTCATGAAAATAGTGGCAAGGTGGAAGATTAAATGATTTGTTGGCATGTGTTCTTATATCTTTATACTGTGTATTCTTCTTATAAGAAAGTTTGCCCATTTTTTCTCAATTAAAATAGATGAAAATGACTAAAGCAACTTAATGCACAGAGTAGTACATTCCCCATTGAACTGTGAAGCAGCTAGCTACTCTGATACAATTAAGGATATCAGAAAACTTAAGGAGCAGAAAGAAAATATAATGCATCCTTGTTTTATCCACAGATGTTAAAAACAGAGTATGAGTAAAAAGACTAGTAATTGAGAAGGAACTGTAAGAAAAATGTAGGCATACAGGCTTTAAGCAAATTAATTTTATACATAAACCTAAGCAACACCTTCCATGACCAGATTTATAGTACTCAATCAAGGTGTTTAAAATCAGATCTATAAAGATAATTAAGATCATCTATAGTAAGTACAAGTAGTTTATTCCCAAATGCTTCTAGTAATTTATTGGAATCCCAGTATTTCAAACTATATTCATAGGTGAGTGCTTGGTCTCATTAAAGACAGCACAAAGACAAATCAACTAATCAAGAACTTATGAAGAGATGCTCCTAATTAACATTGTCCTGTCACAGTGGTTAAGCCTTGTAAACCAGGCCAGGGGGCCTGTAAGATGGTCAACAGCCTTCAATCCACACTGGAATGTGGTGGAATGAAACCATCCTGTTGCTTGGTGGAAGCCTAATTACATTAAACTGAAGACACTTCTTAAGGGGCAACATGACTATTCCAAATAAAGCACACTGGCACCTACAATCCTATGTATTTTCTGGATGGACTGCAGTACCAAGGCTATCATACCCTGTTTGACTTTTCTGTGGTAACACTGTCACTCACTGTCTCAGCCAAAGTAAATCCTACCTTACCCTTCTTCAGCAAGAGCTAAACCTGGACAGCTGTACTTCACATCTCGGTAGACTCCAGCTAACTAGATAGCCCAGTTAGAGCTAAACCAGTCTGAGAACATCCTTATTTTCTTACCAAGAGCCTTAGAAACCTATTTGTACAGTCTGCTACCTCTAAAGAGCTACTGAACCCCTTGCAGAGGGGGAGGGAAAAGAGTGCAAAAACTAGAATAGGCAGGCAGGACTTGAGTTATTTTCCCACCTCCCCTTGGCTCTGATCAAACAATTATGGTAAACTTACCAGAAAGACTGAACCAGATTTCCTAGGCCTTCTCCCTGCCAATAATCTTCTATGAAAATGAAGGTAGACCATTAATATATTGCCTTTTTCATCATGTGCAGTTTTTCTTCCTTTTTCCAGATCCATTTGATGTTGACTCAGGAAAAGAGTTTTTTAATCCCAACAGGCCAGTCAACTCCCCAGGGTAATGACATTTAATTTACATACTAGTTTTTCTTATTGTAAGTTATTTTGCTTTTATAATCCTGAAAAATGTTTCCAGTCTAGCACAAAGCAAGGAAGATTCTGAGGACAGCATGAGCACTCCAGAGGATGCCACTGAAAGCAGTAATGAGAGCAGTTCCGAAGATCATGGTACTGTAAAGTTGCTAAAATAGCTGCTTATAAATGAACTATTAAAAGAGTAAAAAACAAACAAAACAAAAAAATTTTAAAAAACCCACAGAAAACCAAACACAAATCGAACTCCCCTCAAGAAACAAACAAAAACTAATCCCAGAGTTGTAACACCTTGTATAAAGAAATTTTACTGCAAACAGTTAAATGTGTCTTTTTCACCTGTAACTTGCTTAGCTAACCTCAATCTCTCTGTGAGTTTATATGCACGAGAGCTCCAGGTATTTAGTTTTTAGGTAACTGTGGAATATTACTTATTTTTTAAGGAGCCTGAAGCTTAGTTACAGGTTTAAAAAAATAATCTTTATTCTAATCAGTGTGCCTGGAAAGTGGTTTATAGAGAATAGATTATTTCTACTTAATGATATATTGGGTAAACCTTTTTAATTTCTCGGCTATATTTGAACAGGAAAATATGACTTAATCTATTGCCCTGCTAAGAGTACCTGCCACATAAGGAGCCTCTGACTTTTTGCAGGCTTGAACCTGCCATACAGATTTCAACTACTTCTTCTAGTTTACCCTAAACTGACTAAGAGATTATAAAAGGAAAAAATGCTTTCTGGAGTTGCTTTAACATCTCAGTATGTCTTTGCAGTAACTTTACTTGTTCCTATTTACTCTGATACAGTCCTAAGGAATGCAGTGTTTTGGCACTTCAGAACTGTACCATAAAGTTTCAGATGGCAGGTTCAGCAGTGCTGTCACTGTGCATTCTCAGCAGTCCAAGGACACTGTACTGAGACAGAAATACACACTGCCTGGCCCTTAAAAGTTTGAGTCAGAAACTCACACGTTAGGCCACTTTTCCATGTGCTGCCACTTTTTATAGTGAAAGTGAACTGTTAGCTTTTTTTTTTGGTACATTTAAATAGAGTACTCTTTGAAGTTTCTAGCACACAACTGAAACTTACTTAAACTTTAGCAACCCTTCAGTAGAACTGGACATACTAAGGGCAATTTGTAGACACACCTTCACAGATCAAAATTCTTCAAGTCACAGGAAGACTTTCTCCTCTTTACCCTCTACCACCTAGGAGCAGCAGTTGAGTGGTACAAATATTCAATTTGCCCTGTAGAAAAATGATAAAAAAAAGAAGCACCAATAAATTAAGGGAAACTTTTTCTTTGATTCAGTTTCTAAATTCCTCAGTCCCATCCATATGAAGTTTTTTCCAAATGAGCTGTTTTAGCAAGGATTTCTAGATGGTGACAAAACAATCCAAGAAAATTTTTAAAGAACTAAGAATAATGAGGGTGTTAGCTACTCTAATTTGGGGGATGCTTTTATATCATATAGTAATCAAATGGAGTCAAGCAAACCGAATCTGAGAACTGAGTTGTATGACACTTTGATTAACTTAAGTGTCAAGCAGTAGCCATTTTTTAATTGCAAAAGCCCTGAAGAAGCTTTGGATGGAACAAAGCTTTTAATAAGTCATTTGTTTTGCAGAATGATTTTGACTAAAAAGTACAAATAAAAAAGGCAGTGGACGTTTAATACAGGGCTTATCATCTTGACATACATGAAAATAACTTATATAATTTAACTGATTTCCTTTACAGAAGGAAACAGTAATTGCACATATCACATCCTTTTCCTAAAAGCTATATACAGTGACATACGAAAGAAGGCACAGAATTATTTCTGATAAGCAAGTACCATTTAAAACCTCTGGTTTCCCTAGGTCCCTTTACATTTCTTGGATGCCTTCTGTTCTGGTTCATATCAATCTAATGCGCATGTCACTTTATGCCAACGTGGTCGAACCAGTTTGCTGATCCATTATGCAAGTAAACAAGTCGTCTCCAGTGAGTCAGAATTCTGTGGCTGCCTAAAGGAACTGATCAGAGGTGACTTGCTGCAGTTACCACACAGGGCCCAAGGAAGGGCCATTATTCATGCAGGGGGTCAGGGCAGGGAAAACAACTGAAGACAACTTCTAAACAAAAGGCAAGTGCAGCATCACAGGCCTTAAAGATAGGACTTGCACTGAGTTTCTTTCAGAATCACTTAAAAGGCAGTCTTTTAATGATTTTAATGAAGATAAATGAAACAAAGCCCTTTATATAAACAGTTTATTTTACTCTAAACAGCAACACAGACAGAATGCCATATAAACACAAAGGAAGTGATGCAGAATAAGGATGCTGGCTAACTTTGGATCTCGAAGGCTCTTAAGCAATAACAACCTAGTTTCTGAAAGATAGAAAAAACAAATTCAGGGAGGGAAGGGGGTGCAGGGCATGATTTTTTTTTCATACAGCCAGCTAGAGGCTAAATATAGTTCTAACATTTTAAAGCATGCCTGCATCAGATAGCAAAGTAACTAGAGATACTAGTGAATTTATAGAAGTATAAAAGTTTATAATTTTACAGCAGTTGAAATACTGACATCAATATTAAAATAAAAGCAAGTTTTACATAACAATCAAAAATACAAAAGACTGAAGGAAGAGACCCTGTATGAAAAAACTGGGGGCAATTCAGCAAATTTAGAACTGTATACAAGTGGCGAATATGGAAAATGGCACACATACAACCCCCTCCCCTAAGTGGATATTAATTGTACATAGCAACATTAGATTTTGCAAAAGTTTTGTAAACAAGTTCTTGCCAAACCAATCCCTTCCTTTTTAAGATGCTGCATGACAAATGCTTATGATGGTGCAAACTTCTTGGCTTGTGCTCGAACCCTCTTTTCATATTCCACTCTGTTTTGGCTGAAAAGAGAAAAGGTAATTACAGCTGGAGAAATCAGAGGCCATATTAGAAAGTTAGTTTCATATTGAAGAGAAATAGAAGAGTAAGTCTGCTGAAGGCAAAACCACTGAACACTACAACAGATCAAAGCCTTTTCAGGACCATTAATAATTTCCTTTGGATAGAAGTATGATACTGTTCAACTCATCACTTCCCAAACATCACCTGTTGTCAAATGACTGCACTGACTTCATACTGTACCTGCCTCTGCAAACAGGTTTGTGCCTGCTCTTTTTCACGGCCAACTGTACCTCATCTGCAAACATTCTCATTCAGCTCAAGTTTTCCACTCCCCACTTATGTTAAGACCTGAGATCATTAACAATGCCAGTATCCTAACAGTGTAAAGGCATTGATGAGAGCAGTTCAGTAACAGTTGGTGGACTTCAAATGATTTTCAAGTATCATCTTTACTGCTGTGGAGAGAGAATGTAACCACTTTAAGAAATGGGGAAATGATAATGGTGTGGTAATTTCAGTCTTTATCTCTGCAGAACTTGACTCACAGCTTTAGGTTAGGATCCCAATCTTCAGTTGGAAAAAATAAATCTAGCTTAACATAGTTCACCAAGTATAGCATACTTGCTACAGGACTGATTAAACAAGCAAGTACTACTCAAGGGAACTATGTCCAGTCATTAAGCCTCAGACTCAAGATGTAAAAGGGCAAGTTCTTTGTTTTCTATTCTTTGGCCAACAAGGGATGGTAGTAGCTTAGTAGAGCATCCATTTACATTCAGTTGTACATTTTGTATTAGCTGTCAGAAGTATCAGTCAAGAGTTAAACAAAAATTTGTTACCATTACTCTTCTGCCAAAGGTAGCTTACAGTGACTAGATTTTGCAGACAGCTTTGCATGAGATGTAACTTACTTTCAGCTATAAAGTTAAAACAAAACAAAACAAAACAAAAACCCCAACAAAAAACCCAACACCAAACAAACAAAACAAACAAACAAACAAAAACAAACAAAACAAAAACAAAAACAAAACAAAAACCCCCCACAAAAACAAAAAAAACCCCCAAACCAACAACAACCCCCCCCCAAAAAAAACACAAAAAACCAACAACAAAAAAAAAACCAAAAACAAACCACACACACACACAAAAAAACCCCCACAGCAAATTATATCCTCAGAACTTGACAAAAGTTAATAAGTTATATTGCACTGTCATATGAGAACACAGGCTAGCTGTTAGATCTCACACCCACAGAATCCACCCAGAGGAATGCCTTCCCTAGCAGCCCCTGCATGCCTGTAGGAGACGGCAAAGCTGGTGAGCACATCAATAGTGTGAAAGTTACAGAATGACAGCACCAAAGCAATCCTCAGAATGAGAACAAGTATTCTCATTTTGAATACAAAATTTATTCTTGGAAGTTTAACAACTTGACTTAGACATCTATTTAAACAAGGCTGCATCTTCCCCAGAACTGATCAACTATGCTACATCACAGATGCATGCACAATCCTGCTCTGCGTAACTTCTACCAGTTACTCGTTACATAGTGAGACACTCTCAGATTGCAGAGTTATAGGAACACATCTAAAATACCATGCATTTCCAAGAGACATGAAGAAAGATAAATGGGAGACTATATATACTTGAAGCAACAAAAATCATGTGCTAGTTCAATCTCAATAGATTTTTTTTCTTCCCCCTAGAAGCAATTAAAGCAGAAACATGACTAGCCAAGACTGGTTTTGTACATACAAGTGTGTCAGAGGTGATTAAAAAAATAAAGACTGTGTATATATATATATATATATATATATACATATATATATATCACAGTGTATTGTTTCTGCCCAATATTCCCTCTGAGTGGCTTTTTTTTGATGAGGCCTGCCTCATCATTCCTGGCTCCCAAAGGTGCTGCCTGCAACTTTGGCCACTTAACTGTCCTCTATATGGACTCGCCTCTATCAGGTCTTCAGTAAGTATTTTTAAAAATAACATTGAATGCAAGCTGCACTACCCATCCCTATGTTTCCT
Source organism: Scytalopus superciliaris (assembly GCA_013400415.1). NCBI lineage: Eukaryota > Metazoa > Chordata > Aves > Passeriformes > Rhinocryptidae > Scytalopus > Scytalopus superciliaris. The sequence continues at coordinate 532,493 of VXBX01006121.1, read as the reverse complement.
TTTCACTAGGATCCTACAAAAAGACACTTTTGACACAGTTTGCATGTGCAGTCTCATACAATGCTGTTTTTCAGACTTGGCACTCTTATGGAGGCCTCTTCTGTCCAGAATGGTAATTCCACATTTTCACCTTGTTCCTTATGTAGCTGTCAGTGCCAAAAGCATTTGTTTGAAGTGTTTTGCTCCCCAAAGATTCTAGAACACTTTTGAAGGTGGTAAAATTATTGAGCCCTAAAAAAACCCGGTAAAGTTCTTTATAGCTCATAAATTATCACCTTTCCTAACAAATGCAAATTTAATTCTTCTAAACCTACAGGTGTTTCTGTACTTTCTAACCTGTTCTTTTGGGAGATGTAATTTTCACAAAACGTCCTGTTTCCTGCAGTGCTCACAGCTCTCCTTTATCCTTCAGGCACAAGTGCTTTCAGGTACCGACTCCTGGACAGAAGAAAGTTACTCCTGGACTTGTCATCTAATTCAGTCTCCTCTACCCTGGTCTCATGACACCATTATGCCTCATTACTACTACTCAACCTGTAGGGGAAAGAATTCTGTGTTGGACTAGAACCAGGATGAGAATCATGATCTAACTGAAGCAGTCTTCACACTTTCTTGTTGTTGTGTTGCTATTAAAAGCTCTACTAGCCTACTAACCATAAGGTTACCATTTTTCCAAGTTAGCACAGTCTAGGCATCTCCACAGATTACAGTCACGAAGGTAAGAAAATTCCCCTGATCATTCCTAAAAACATCTGCATGTTATACTCCTAAGTAACAGAGAGATGCAGGCAATGACAGCTTTCAAGCTGATACACAAAGATACTTACCAGTAAATTGTGTAAGCCTCTGCTTGAGCTGGGTCTTGAATATTTGGTTCATTTAGAAGTTCTTGTATTCCTAACAAGATCTGTGGAAAAAGGAGTAAAGTAACATATGCATAGATTTTACTAAAAGACATTCAGTGAATAACTCATACAAACCAACTGTAGAAACACAGTGAACATCACATAAGCAGGCAATGCAAATAAAAGGGCAAAGAATAAATCTAAGTACAACTAGTGACCTGTTTAATTGTGATTGCTGGCCGCCAGTCCTTATCCTCCTCTAAGATGGAGAGACACACGGTGCCTGAAGGATACACGTTTGGGTGGAATAATGGTGGTTCAAATTTACCTGATAAAGAAGAGAGACTGACTTGAATGCAGTGCTAAGATGAAGATCACAGAGTTGGGGTAGATCAGGGGAAAACCACTAAAAAAACCCCAAACCATCAGTGGCAAAAGACACCCCCGCCCCTCCAAATAAAACCCCACAGATTTCTGGAGCTATTATCAGTTTCCTTTTTGGCTCAGCCTGCACCAAAAGCAGGAGCTCCATCACGTCTGTGGTACCAATCCAGGTAATCTACGTTAATAATTTTGACCAGTAATCGTCTGGTTTAGGAATGGAAACTGACAAAATAATTCATAGTAGCTTTGTGATAACAATCTTTTAAAACCAATTCTGCCTTTTCAGCCTCACATACTACTTTTATAAAGGAAAGATACTGCCCTTCACTCATCTTTGGTCTCCTCACTTTAAAATACTGAAAGTATGATACAAGAAAGACTTGAGTTCCTAGCATTTCTTTCAGTTTCACTTTTCCTATGCGTTACCAAGATGCACTAAACAAGAGGAACAAAGTTTAAGCTGCAAGACTGACTTAAGGCTTGTGCAGCTTTCCTTCTGCCAGTCAATCTATATTTTGACATTTCTTTTAATCTTTACAGAACTTAAATGCAACAGCCACCACCTTGAGTAAAGCAATGAGCACTTCTTTAGCAAAGTATGTAATATCTGCATGCTAGTGCAGTTTTCTAATCCATCTGACATCACAAGTATTCACAAGACACAACGATCTTGCTGCTCAATGAAGTTCAGTGGTACCTCGGAAGAGGCATTGGTAAGGAGTCTTACCAGTCACACCCATCTTATTTTAAGGCATGACAATTCATTTAACAGTTTTAGGATGTGATAACTGGTACTTCTCAAGAGAATAATGTTAAATACTGTCTAGTTAAAAGGGATGTTTCCCTATGTCACATGTATTTAGGTGGCAGCAAACAAAAGGAGTAGCCAAGACAACTGAGAAGAGCTAAAATACGCAAATGTGACAAGGGACCAACTGCTATCAAAAAAGTCCTTTGTAATTGCTGCCATTGATTTGACATGGCAGCCAATTCAAGAACCAAGAAACCACACAAGCAATAGATGTTTTCAGGTTCCTACAGTACATAAGTTTTGAGATGGTATAAGGAAAATGAAATTAAAAAACTTAATATGAAAATTAGGTATCTGAAGATCTGTAATGCACAGTAGCAGAAAAAGGAAATATTCATGTTTTAGAGCAAGCTGATTAAAAGGTTCAAGTTATGGAACCGTCTTTTTCACTAAGTTCTTGTCTTCTGAGTTCTTAGCTGAAAAGACCAAGTTAGCAGTAAGAACATGCAAAGGGACTGGGCCTAAGCATCCCTACCTACCAGCTTCAGAGGAGTGCTGATCATGTAGTGAACACTTCAAGAAATACTTTTGTCAGACTCTGAGGGAACCCACACAGCAATCTCCCTCCCGTCACAATTTTGTTATATCGAGCACTTTGATTTCATCACAACTTTCTAAATGCAAAGTGGTGAGTGGGGAAAAAAATTTAAAAAATAAGCAATATGCCTTTTAAAAAAACTCAAACAAACCAAAAAACACCCCAAAATAAAAACTGTAAAGAAAGTAATAACCATTTGTAGAACCTCGTGTACTAGTTCAACACTGTTCTAATAAACCTGTGGCTTTCAGTAATTTTACTTACATTTTGGAGGTGAAGAAGGGTAGTCATCCTTGAAAAGCATCCGTAGTTTAAATAAGCCTCCTTCCCATGGTGTCTGTAAAAAGTTGAAAAGTCGAACTTATGGAAGGCAGCTTACCAAGAATATGGTTTTTCAGGTAAAGCACAAGATATTCTTCTGCTACACAGTAGAAAACAGCTGTCCTACACTGCAGCATCCTGTCTATACTGACAGGAGTTATCCTACTTCTACTATGTAAGAAGTTGAAAAGCAGGAGGTTCTTTCTTCATTACAGTTACCAAATGGTGCTGTGTCATCAAGAGTCAGGATCATCACCAGTAATTCATTATAAAAGTAAAATTTTCATAGTACATAAGAACAGAATACTTCTGAAGTTTAACATGATATATGCATGCAGTGAGGAAGGGGCTGTTGTACCCCCACTTCAGTCTGAGCAGATGGGATATGGATACACCCCTTAAGCACGTGGGTGTAAATGGCTTCTATTGTGCCCTATGAGAATGCAGCAAATAAAACCACAAATGAACAAAAAATGTGGACAGCACTGTAGTACTGCTACAGTTAAATGTGATTCACTAGTCTAAACCAGCCCTGTCTGCATTTTGTAGCATGGAGTCTCAGATTCCATCTTTTTGTATAACAGAAATTCCAAGAAGCTCTTTATCCAAAACCAGGAAGAGCAGTTCTCATGGCACAGAACAAACCAAGACAGTACTAATCAAAAGGGTCACATGAACATTTAGCAATGGACAAAAAGGGTGCCTCCAGTATACAAAACATGTAAACAAGGACAGAAGTCCATCTTCTGACAAACTGAGTTCTGGTAAGAAGTGTAGAAACACAGAAAAGATTATTACAGATGTAAAATTCATGTAACTTGGCCCATGCTCTTTAAACACTACCCTGGAAGTACCTGTTGGGTTCATTCTTTAAAACAACTGGAGCAAAGATGGTCTCACATTTTATGAGCAAAGAGAGATCAAATCTTATCCTCACAGGTAGAAAGATATGTTTGAAGACCACCTTAGGAGGAAATTTCTAATTCGTTCCTATCTGAAGTACGTGATTTTTTGCCAAAAGAAGAAAAAAACCAACCAACTGAAACACCCCAAAAAACCATAAAAAGACCAAAACCACTCCATTATTATTCCTGGTATTCATTATGCAAAGCCTCCAGCTAGAATAAAAAAAAAAAAAGTCATGCTAGAAAATAAGAAGATAACCACATTTTCAATAGTGAATGAGCTTGATGACATTTGCTACAGTGTATTGAAAGAACTTGTTCTAAACTGCTGTAGTCAGTTGTCAACATCTAGAAAAATCTATTCTCATGCCTTGTCAGATGAGTCCTTTTCTAGAAAACAGGAGCTTTTTGACAGAATAAACTTCATCTGTTCCATCTGCTTTCAGTCACAGGGGAAGACAAATAGCTTTTAATAATTTCTTCAAGTAGGAGGACGGGAACAATCAGAAGTTTTTACCACCTTTCTGATAGAGCAATTCACTTTACGGGTGAAGGAAAGCGGACACTCAAAGGCCTCAACAAGATAACAGTGTGACAGCAGTGTCACCAAGACCACACTGCATTACAAGGCTAGTTGCAGATGTTCTTTGAGTCAAATTCTAGGTAGTACAGGTGATTCGGTGTCAAAAAAGTGAATGGAGATATCCAACCCAGGACTAATAACCACTTCCATTTTTGATCTGGCTGCTAGAAAGCATTTTGGTGGTTTCAGCTATTCATCTCAGGGGAAGCAGCTGCAGCACAGAGCAAACTGCTTGGCCTGGTAGAGATGACCAAGTCATGCTGCTGCTTGTTAACGGACAGCATTTTTACTTGAATAAAAATACTTTTTAAATAGCAGGAATCATATCACCATAAATGATCTTTTCCTGGTGTGACATTTTCTAGTAGGCAAGAAGCTGTCTTTAAGGTCTCCTTTGCTCCATTTTGTGATTTACAAAACTTCATAGCAGTAGCATGAAGATTTGATATGTAACTAGTTAAAGGTGACATCTTGATAAGGTACACAGCTGACTATTATGATGGATAATCTTGTTTTGGCAGAACACAAGGGGATGAGTTTTTTCTTACGCTGTTAAATTATTTGTAGGTGCTTCTTTAAGAACTAACTTGAGCTGTGCACACAACTACCAAAACTAAGCTGTAACTGCAACTGCAATGTCTTGTTCAGCACTAAGGCAGCACCACAGAACCTGCAGGTTTTGCCTACACAGGATCTTCTCAGAATCCAAGAAACAAGATCACATGGGAATTTAAGCAAGTTTGCAAAAAGCAGTAGAATGGGCAAGGCAAAAAAGCCCCACATCCAGTGCAAAACACTTAAGGCCAAAAGAATTAAAACTATCAACTAATTAATAGCAGTATCTCAGAAGAAACAACTGCATCCAATGAATTCAAGAATAATATCTACATGCTAAATAATATCTTGAAAAATAGAACAAGGATTCTGCTCAGAATGAGGTGTTATAATGACAGGGTACAGAATCAAAGAAGTTTCATGCATTAATGATTATTTTCACTTGAAAGCTTGCTTGTCCTATCATCTAGAACCAGATCAAGTTGATAAAAATTAACAATTCTGGTCTCTGCACTTTTTCCTTTCCTTTGTTATTTTAAGGAAAGGGAGACAGAAGCACAAGTGAAATCAGATAAAAAGAAACATTATTAAAGAGTTCTATTCCTCTCTCCCCAATACAAAAAGAGAAAGTTCCATAAAATGGAAGGCAATGAGATTCCATGTTGATAACACAGATTATTTTCCGTAAAATCCAAAAAGATAAGAAACAGTGCTACAGTACTTCTCTAGGACTGCAGGATCTCACTATTTACCAGCAGAGGTGACATTTTGGTAGCAATTATTTTCAAGCTTTAGGCCTTAAAACATTTAGTAAGAAGAGAAGTCACAATAAACCTTGTTATAAAGCAGAAGACAATCTCCAGTTTGTTCAATGCAAGATTCTCACACACTCCTCTGAAAACTTTCATTCTTAAGGCAGTCAGGTTGAACAGGCTCGTGGTGTATTTTGTCCAACATTCTCAGCCCACTGCACTTGGATTCTGAAGCAGCAGCAGGACCCAGGCATTTTTATTACACTACATGTAAGTTGCATTCTGAATTGGTGTAATGCATGAGCAGACTTGTTACTTTTCACCATAAATGAGAAGTCAGGATAACAGTAAGTCTTACCCCTTTCTTTCCTGGAATAGCACACTCCCAGTTCATTAGATTCATTGTGCCATCTGGATTTTTTGTAGGTACTGCTACAAATCCCTGAATTAAGGCAAAAAGCCAAAGAGTGAGGATTTCAGAAGACATACGTAAAATACTTCATGACATATTTTATCTTTACACAGTTATTTCTTTTTGCACTACACACTTTTTAAGCAGTACTTTTTATTAAATAAATAAATAAATAAATTCAAGAAATCCCATCAAGGTAAAGGAAAAATCACCACCAAAACACCAAAACAGCTGCAGTCAGAAATTTGGCAGTTCTCATACTTACAAAGGGATGATCTTTCCTCCAGGCTTTTCTCTCCTGTGCAAGTCTGCTAAGAGCTATGCCAGACATATTCAGAGTCCCTCTAAAACAAAAGTAATTGCTTTTAGTATAAACTTTTACTTACAGTGAGAGCAACACATTACATTATCTGTTTATAGGCCCTACTCACTTAGGAATCATTTCAGCCTCTGATTTTCACTTCTGTAACAAAGATGTGTTTTTGCACATCCTGCAGAATTTATCATCAGGAATAACATCAAGTTTCCCCATGTCATTAAGTTCCTAGTTACTGGATTTGACTTTAAAAGTTCTATCTTTACTTTGGTGCTTTACATTTGAACCACATCTCAGAAGTGACTTTGACAGTAGCGTGACAACACAAACACTGCTGGTAATGGGAAGAGTGCTCAGACTTCCTACTTATGCAACTGATAAACATGTCTCTATCTCCTTCCTACATCACATAAAGAATGGTTTTCTTCTGCAGGCGAGCACCTGCACTTCTCCCACTTCTGGCAAATGGAAATAAGAAATGTTACTTTTAGGGTAAATTCCTGTTGAAAGCCAATATTCCACACAAAAGCAACACACACACACAGAACTTAAAGTCACATAGTTTTTGCAGTGATGTCACTATACAACTTCTAGACAACAGCAGGAACAGACAGCAAGAAAGAACTGAGCTAAGGAAGAGCCAATGGCTCATTCCACAAGACAGGTTTTCAATGCCAGTATCAACTGAATGATATCTCTGCATCTTCACTGCCTCAGTAACAGCCAAGCACGGAGACCAAGGCTGCAGACGAAACATGTAGAGCACAGGTTGCTGCTGCATAAAACAGAGCAGTTCCAGACACGATGGTTGCAAGAGTGGTGCTTTCAAATACAGGGGAGGATTCTCCACTCACTCAGAACACTACTCAAAACAAGAGTTTATTTTTCATTGTCAAACTATCTAAACACAGGGTTTCACTAGCTACATGGTCAAAACAAACTACAGTTAAGGCTCTTAATCCTACTCTCAACTGCACTTCTACCCATCCCAAGGGCTGATAACTGGCAATGGGAAAAGTCAGGCCAATTTGTTCTCAATTCCACATGTAACTCACAAGCCTTTACAACAGTCAGGAGAGTAGAATACTGCCACTTAACCATCTCACTGAATTAATGAAATCAGTGTTACCACTCTATTAAAACAAACACTGGTTAAGCATTATGCAAAATTTTACAATCTCTCAATATGTAGAGTACTGCAGTCTACAACTATTATAAGCATATGAACTGTAGTTCTTTAAAAGCACCAGATTAAGCATTTTATGCAGTTCCTATAACAATGAGTATTTCAGATCCCTTCTTCAAGCTTTTTTTTTTTTAATTTTACAATCAGTTCTCTGTATGTGGCCATAATCCCTAATTTCACCTTCAAACTAGCAACTAAATTAATGTCACATAAAGCTTTTTAAAAGGGACCATTAACACCCAGTGAACATGCACACACACAAAATCCTACATGCAGTTAAATTTTTCCTCTAGCATTCCCAATGCACAGCACACATCTATATCTGAGTTATATCAGAAGATCGGTCAACACAACCTGTACACGACTTTGGGTTTTAGTCTGTTCACATGCAGGAGATGCGGAGCCACTGAAAAAGACACCAGTGGAACAGAAAAAACCTCTCTCTCCCTTAACCAAATTATACAAGGAGTCATTTTAAACATGCTGTGAGCCCACAGGTTTGCAACAGATGTAAATGAACTACTGACTGACTATACAGCAAGATTTCGGTTGTGCTATTGGTACCTGATGGCCCAGTAATAGTGCCCTTCCCTTCATAGTCTGAGAAAACTATTTGTGCTTATAATCCATCCAAGTATTCTTAGTTTAGTGAATCAGCTACATTTTCTGCCAAAAGACACATTACAGGACACTTTCAAATACATGAATTCCATTTCCTGTGGTAACAGCCAATTAATTCCATGTACCTCAAGGGAAATGCCAGTTTTTTACTGGGCATGTAAACAGTGTATGTCCCACAGAACATCGCCAATCAAGTAACTTTTCAACAGAAACCCGCTGAGTTTTCAGGCCACACATCCTGCTTTTGTTATGCACTACACTGTGCCCTAGTACATTAAAGATTTTCTTCTGTTCTACAAATATCTCTTCAAATCTTGAAGCATTTGACTTAGTTCAACACTGACAGGCTACGTACAAAGTTTCAGTGTATATGAGAGACAACAGGCTTCACGTGTATGGTTTCCACTGACTTCAGTGATGCTGACAAGGACAGACAAGCATCTAAAACCTCACCAGTCTACTTGAAAAAAGGGAATGGACAGAGAAGACTGAAAGTTCATTCCAAACATTAAGATCCCATTAGGTAAGCATCCCCTCAAAAGCAACCTCTTAACAAACTGCCAATATATACTCTCTATCCTCATCTATTTATGTGCTGCATCACCAGAAAGAATTTTGTACCAGAGGAAGGCTATCAACCCTACCTTGCACATCCCACACGAGTCTAAGAGACCAGTCAAGTTTTGAGTTTCATCCCTGCAAACACACCCTGGCATTAAGAAGTGGCAGTGTCTCTTTCACTCCTATCAATTCAGAAAGCTAACAGAAGCTCCCAGATTTACTCTGTAGGTTGTCCCTACTGCTCTTACTGCCTATTTTGTAAAAAGGACAAAACAAAACCAACACACTCATCATAGGTGCAAACTTTTGTGTTCCATTATAGAACATCTTCACCACCTACACCCCCTTATGCGAGGGAAAAACCTACCGGCACACGCAAAACGCAATGCTTGCAAAGAACGTTCCCGTGCCACAGATAAGTCACTAAATACATAAACAACATGCTAGTTAAGTCTCAAGAATTTTCAATAGGTCTTATTAATTCCAAGCAGCGAGAAAGAAACCCCAAAAGACCCCAAAACGTTTTCACTTTGCAGATTAAACACTGACATAGGAACAAATTACTGCCGGAGTATTTTGCCCCCGAAGTGTACAAACTTTATTTTTCAGAATGGTGGGGAAAGCCACAGGCTGAGGTTTAATCAAAGCCAACTCGGGGCTAGGATAGAAACTCTCCTCTGCCTGCGGCAAGAGAAAGGCAAGAGGCGGCCGGAGTCGCACGGAGAACAAGAGAAGGTGCCGTGGGGCGCTGGGCTCGGTGCCGGACCGGGCCGAGCTCCGCCCGCCGCCGGGGCAGCGCCCGAGGCCTGCAGGGGCACCCCGGG
>VXBX01006121.1:489483-522826 GCA_013400415.1 Scytalopus superciliaris | reverse complement strand
CCTCCCCTTTTGTCTCCACGCCGGAGTTTCCCTCCCTCTCGCCCGGGAGCGGAGCGTGTCAGGGGTATTGTGTCCCTCGGCCCGACCCGTCCGAGCCGCGCGCCGCGCGCCACGCTTTACGCACCCTCGCTGCGCAGGACCCAGAGGTGGCCCGGACGGTGCCTGATAACGGGGGGCCGGCAGGAATCCCAGCGGGGCTCGCCCAGAGCCGCCTCCCCTCGCGCCGCCGCTCCCGCCAGGCCCGGCCCGGGCCCCGCTCCCTCCGGCGCCGCGGGAATCGCCTCCGCCCTGAGCACGCCCGGTCCGTCGGCGGGCGGGCACGCGGGGCTGGCCGAGCCCCGCCCACTTACTCAGCCGGGTGTCTGATTGGAGAATGGGAGCCTGCGCAGGTGATGGACAGGCGGGGCAGCCTATGAGAGGGCGCGGGGCGGGGCCCGGCGGGGCCCGGTCCGGTTCCGGTTTCCGAGAGCGCGGGTTTTTTGGCGGCAGAGAATGAGGCACGTTCTGTTCTCGGCTTTGACTTATTTATCTGTTTTTATGAAATGGAAGCATTTCCCGCCCCCAGAGCCCCGCCTGCCCGGGCCCCGCGCTGTGCGGGCGGCTCTGGCGCGCTGTGCTCTGCACCACTGCGGTTCAAACGGCTCCTCGGTAACTCTGGAATTGACTGTCTCGAAAAACATTCGCGTAGATTTGAATCAGCGCTAATCAGAACCTGCGCTGAGGGCCCCTCTGGCTGAGGAACCTTCCACAGCAGCAAAGGCCAAAAAAAAGGACAAAGCCGGGACTTGCGACTGAAAGGAAAAGTAGCTCCAAATAAACCGTAAATGTTCTAAAAGATCCGAACACGATGTTAAGGAGTTATTTGCTTATGTCCCTTTATAAACTGGTTTCTAGTTCAGGGACGCGCCTGTCCCTTTCGTGCTCTCGCTTTTGCTCACTGCTGAAGACACTTGAAGCAACAGACACGTAGGGCAGGAACTCGCGTTTAGAAGAAACAGATTTAAGACATGAGACTTTAAAAGGGAAAAACCAGGTTTATTTCATGCAGTTTACAATACACCAGTGTTATGAAAAGGAGGTTAAAAAAATACCCACACACATTTTAATTGTATGCTTATTTTAAAAGTGATGGTTTACTGTAACCACCTTCAAATTATATGGGAAGCCCTAGCAGATTTTTTTCCAGGGAAATTCCCTGGATTCAGTTTCTTGTCTATGTCTGTGCTAAGAGTTTTGGCTAATGCAAATGCATTAAAACCAGATCAAAACTCAAATTTTGCTGCAGTAAGAACACTTTAGAGATAATGAATTGGCACAAAATAAAGTTTTATTGCTAATCCACTATCCAGGAATAGCATGTTGCCACTTGGATATAAGCACAAACAGCTGATGCACAACTAATTTTGAGACCAGTGATTTGGGGAAAAAAGAAAAATAAATAACATGTGTTGAATTGGGTAGGTGGGCCTATAGAGTGCATAGGAAATAAATTTTTCATAGTTGGATTCAGATGAGGCTAAAGACAGAAGCAAGTGGAAAAAGTTGCCATTTGATAGTTCTTCAGTTTGGTGATCTTGTTTCAGCTCCAGGTAGCGAGGATGGCAACATTTCTCTTACAGTGCCTTGGCACTTGCTTCATTCTACCAAGTACAGGCACCAAGTTAATGTCAGTAAAGTTGTGAATAAGCTTTTGGAAAATCTTCAAAAGCAGCAAGAATCACGTACATAAATACATTAACTCTTACATTTCAGATGAGCAGGTCTCAAAATTGCAACAGGTGTTAAGTCAGGTCAAAATTTAGGCTCAGCTTTCTAAGGCAAGGAGAGCACTGTCACAGAACCTCCTCCCCGCCTTCCACCCACACTCAAAGTAGTAAAATAACTTTCCAAAAGGTTTCTGTCATTATAGTAGTTATTAACACACAACATCCTAAAGAGAACCCGTTGACAGGTCCAGAAACCTGTACTTGCAGCAGTATCTATTCACTGAACTTTTGAGAAGTTTATGCCTTGGTAGACCCTGCTAAAGTAACAGACAACTAAGTTGCAAAGAAATATTCTGTGACAATTTCCTGGGGCAGAATCTTCCTCAAAGCCTCTCCAGTGCCAGTGCTGTTCATAAAAGTTGTTAGATTTCAGCACAAGAAATAATAAAGTCGTAAGCAACTGTACTGTCTTGTCTAGTGTGTTCCTGTATCCAATCTGGATACTGAAATTCCAAGCCATATATCTGCAATGGTTCAGGCATTTGTTAAAATTATTTTAGAGTCCCAGAGTTGAACAGAAAACAGACTAGTTACTTTTTGAATGCTGTATGTCTCTGGAGCCTCAAATTAGCCCTGGAAGGCATTTTAGCCCTTAGCATTTCTGCACTGAAAATTGAAAGGGTTCCTTCTGACAGTCATTTAGGCAAACTGAACAGCAAGATCTATTTAGCCCTTTAAAGCCTCCGTTCAGTAAAAAGCCTTTAAAGACAACTTGTGATTTTTGTGAGCTAAAAGATAACATATGTAACACCGAGTTCAAAGAGCATTCCACTTTTTTTTTTAAAACTGAATATTTATACTATTTAAAGAATTAATAATTCTACATACAAACACAGCTAAGACCCCAAGATTGTCCATAAATCTGGAGATAACTGCAGTCTAAATTATAAGGAATTAACAAGCAGCATCCTCAGATTGGAAGTATTTCAAAATTGTCATGTTAGAAAAGATACTTTCCAATGACCTCTCAAATTTTAATTCTGTTTTGAGCTAAGCAAAATCTTATCTCTTTTCAAGGGCCCCACAGTTTGGGGCTGATTGAAGAAATTAATTTGGAAAACTTGAAGCTTTTGATGTGGTGAGAGAGAGAATAAAACAGGAGGAAGACCCTTTCTGATTTTATCACAGCTCAAATGAACAGAATTCCAGGCTTCATCTCCAGACTCTTTCACTTGACTTTGACCTTCATGAAAAGCCCAGGACTTCACTCTTCTCCCAGTACTTCTCAAGGAATGTATTCCCATATACCTCCACGATTATTATCTGGTTTCTATGTTATTTATTGAATTGGATACTATCGCATTTTTGCACTCCAAGTTCATTTTTGTAATACTAATAAATCCAGTAATTTTTAATAGATGTATGTTAATTTTCTGGTGGTAGCTCAAAAAGAGACTGACAACTCTCAACAATCTCAAGAGACATTCACAGAATAGTGTGCTGAGAATCACTTTTCTGATAACACCGTCATCCTACTCAACAGACTTGTTCCACAAGCATGCCTGCAATCAGGTTTTCTTTTGTTTAATCTGCCAGAAGTTTTCATTTTTCTCCTGGGAAAAAACAACAACAACAAACCACCTCTGTCAGAGAAAAAGGAGATTGATTCAATTTTGTTACGTGCAGGAAATAGTTCTGTTTCTAATCAATCATAATTATGCATTCACATTGTTGGAAATGGAGTTAGACAACTGTGGTCTAAAGAAAATGTGAAACAAAAAAGTTGGAGGGATACACTCAGTTGCTTTTTTTAAGAAATATCTTTTCCTAATCCTACAATACAAGATGAAAAGAACTTTTATCACTACAAGAAACCTGAGTTTGAAAAAAATGCAGTGCATTCTCCAAATTTTATGAGTATGTGATTCTGAGGACTGAAACTTGAGTCAATATATGCTTCTAAATTCAATTAGGCCTTTGACGCACAAATTACTGTGGGGTAAAAACCCTGCAATTAGCCATAATCCATGGAAATCCCACAGTAAGTGGGACAAAATTCCCAGTAACCTTTTGTCTGTTTACTGTGGGAGCTGCTGAGTCAAACTATACTTTTGGACAGTTATTATGGACCATGACATTCACATCTTAGAGGCCTCAGAATTACTTCTTCATTGCAGATAAACTCTGATTCACTTGCTGCTTGAAGAAGTCAAAGGCATTTAATATAAAAATGTCATTTCAGATAAAGGAAAATGGCCTTTGAGGAAACTTAAGGCCAACAATATGCTCTCTTGTTTCCTAACTCAAAGCAAGAAATTGCTGTGGAAAATTTGAACTTCTCAGTTTCTAAACAAGTTTTGCAAGAAGTTTGTCATGTAAAAGCCCTTAAGGAATTTAGTATCTCTTCCTTCCTGCTTTATCTTCTGCTATGATTTCGTCATGCTCAGCACCTTAAATTCTAACCTGGGATACTGTTCTGATGTAAGAGTAGAGGAGCTGTGTAAATCAAGAGTTCAGTCATAGGGGTCTGCAGTACAGCTTTGGAGCTCCAGCCTGTCAGTGAACCCTCAGCTCTCCAGAGTCCCAAGCAGTTCTCAGGTAGGTGCTCTCCAAATGGCAGAAAAGAAACAAAGGACTCCAGTTTAAACTGTATTAGTACATTAGCGTACATACTTCATCCTGCAAGAGCTTAAAAGACAAACCCTGGTGATGTGGATTGGACTCTAAGGCAATTACTTTGTTACTGTAGCTAGCTTTATTTGAAACTGCAAGAGTCAAACAAAAAGAAACCAAACTTATTTCAGGATCAATTCTTAATGCCATGAAAAAGGCTAACAATAGCATTTCCAGCCATCTGAAAGCCTCACATGTTCACAAAAATTGAAGCAATAATGACATTAGCAAGAATGGGGAAGTAGTTCAAGTGGTCTCAAACAAAGGCATATTTAAAATCATTTATAAGGTACCTGCCTACTAAAGTTTTCTTTTTTTTTTTTTTTCCTTTCCTTCTTAAAATCTTTGTGAGGTATTGGAAATAAAGTGCAAAATGATCAAACACTCATTTCCCCAAAATTTGCTATGACAGGGATACAATGTAAACTAGATTGCAGGTAATCTCATCATAAAAGCATATTTTAAAACTGAAAATACTCCAGTGAAAAAACACCCATACTTAGAAAAAACCACTCTTTTACATATTCTAAATTTGTTCAGTTTGCTCAGTTTGTTACTCATGCATTGTTGATGTCATTCAGGAAAATTTCACTTTATTAAACAAAATAGTCTGTCTTTTTTTGGGTTAAATAAAAGAAACAACAGAAATGCTGATTCAGAAGGAACATTATAAAACAGGTATTTTAGGCATTAAAAACCAATACTGAATTACTCTGTAGAGCACATCAGGAAAACAAGTAAAATGGTTGGCTGCAATTCCATGAGCTGGGGAGCTCAGAGAATTTGGTGGAGTCATACTGCTTAAAAACACAGTGACTACTGCAGCAGAGGAAATGTTTTAATATGCAGTTAACACAGACAACTGTTACGCTTACTTTCAGATACACAAGTTAATCTGTTACTATTTAGGGGAAATTTGTGTGTTCAATTTAAGCTGATAAAATATGGGTGCCTAAAAAAGTATAAAAGTATAAACATTTCCCCCTAGACAACTACACATTTATTAAATTAAATTCAGTTTTAACTTTTTAAAAAAAGACAAAAATTGTAGGTGTTGTGGAGGGGCCAGCAGCTTCCTGTGCAGACCACATCCAAGTCACAAAATGCAGTACAAACCCTTTCAAGCATTAGGCACATGGACAAAACATTTAGCCTAATGCTTAACCTGCTTAGTAGAAATGCTTTTTACAAATTGTTCTGCCAAACTTTTATCAATGTGTAAGTCCTTTAAAAAAAAACAATAAAAAATGAGTAGACCCTAGGTGTTTGAAAATCAGGCTTTTGTGTAAAGGATTACCTACAGTATATGCATAAATTCTGAAATCACTGAGAATGAAAACTGTAATGTCTTTAGAATTCAAAACAATGTTGTCGCTTTTTGAAACTCCCTTCCACTGTTTCCATGAGTCAATGAAGATGAGTTTTATACTGTCCATTTCGTTAAGTGTTTTAAAGAGGCGCTAAAGATTTTGCTGAAAACATAGTGTATTAAAAAGCTCCAGTCTTGTGTATTAACCTTCATCAAGGATAAACCAATAAAGCTGCACCAGACTTTTTTCAAACACTGTTCTTTAACTGCATAGTTGAAACTGTATAGAAAGAGAAAGGTTGATTACAGGTATACTGAATGTCCAAAGTAATCATGTTTTTTTAATTGGATGAGGTTGTGTTCACACTAAGGTTGATTTTAATCCCAGTCATAGTGGCAGGGACCTAGGACTACCCAGCCATACTTCTGTAAAACCTCCAGCTCTAGAAAAATCTCTACCATAATCCACATCATTCAATGCTTACAGGCATTATATAAAAGCACAAACACACATATGAGTACAAATATGTCAAAAGAAACAGACTGTTCAGTTGGTCATTTTAAGCGAATTTTGATTCCCCTTCCAAGCACCTGGCTAAGACTGGAGCATAACTTTTGCAAAGGACTTTTAACAGAAGGAACATCAAGAATAACTCAGATGAAGGCCATTTTCTCTGAGTTTAATCTTCCCTTTCAGTATTAAAATACGCTGTAAGTCCAGTCAATATATACACCCTTCCTACAGAGAAACCTTTTCTCTGTTGTGTAATTTTTTCACATGCTAGTTTCAGTTGATCTCCTAGGCTGTTATTACATAATTGAATATGTCACAGAGCCATAAGGAATGTGCAGTATAACACAGTCAACTGGGGCTGCCACTGATTCGGAAACAATGTAGGCCCAAATACTTGCATTTGTGGGCTGTAATGCTTGTGTGTGAGTGTGTGTGTGTGTAGCACCAAGTACATTGTCCTTTTAAGGTTTACAACTAGTAGGAAAATGTCTCCAGACTGATCAACATTGGGTCATCCAGCACCAGACAATAAGTGCTACATGTCTCCGAGAAAAATATGAGTGCATGGTCATTTCTTTTCAAATGACCAGTGTCAATCAGCCCACAAGAGAGTACGACCATGCACTACAACCAAAACTTAACACACACCCCCACACCATCTATTCCCATTATGTAATCTTGCAATGCTTCCAGCCAGTTGACACCAGCTTATAGGCAAAAATGGCTGAACCCGGATCAACAGAAAATTGTCTAAATCAGTTATTTCCTTTTGCAGCTGAGCCTCTTCAGTGTGATAATTCACTGCATCTTCGAATAAAAGAGAAAAAAACTGTCACCATTCAGTACTGTCTTCACATCCTGGAACCTCGTTCTTGCAAAATCTGAAACAGACCAATAAAAATTCTATAAATGAAAATTAGCTCAATGTCATTCCTAAAGCATGAAGATCAAAGGGCAACATAATGACTATTTCAGGTAACTGGAAAAGTGTCAGGGACCTGGTTCAAGAACATTCCTGGGGTCCTTTAAGGCTGAAAAAAGACTGATATCTACAATGTCTACAATCAAACACCATTAAAACAGATGTAAAACACTGCTAGGAATTGAGTATTATTACTACAGCCAAAGTTTAAGAGTTAGCAAATGTAAAAAGTAAGCCATTGCACCTCATCCTAGTTCTGAACATCTTTAGGTAATGTGAGGTAAATGAACTTGGGTGCTTTATTAGAAATTTAATTTAATCTGCATCTTTCTTGATCCAGTAAAATGTCCTTAACTTTCTGAAGTTCCAGACGCAAGTTATGTTCCATAAATTAGTACTGAAAGCATGAAATAGTAAATCAAAATGTGCAAAAATGGCACACTGGATGAGATGATGCACAAGTTTTCAAAGGCCAAGTGAATGACCTGGCAAGATTTAAAGCAACAACATGAAGACCACCTATTCTACTTCCAGTTTGACTACTTTTTCTCCTTTTCTGTTTCAGTTTTGTTTGGCTCCTTCAGTGAGGAAAGGATCCAAGTCTTAGGACTGCCTGTCCAAGCAACAATATTTTCATGTTTTTGCTCTAAACTGAATGGCAACCAGCAATAACGAGGTCAACTCTCGGGCTGAGCAGTACTCCAGAAATGTGCCAGCAGGCTGTAGAACCAACCATGACAGCAGCCAAATAAAGCATTAAGCAAAGCTTCAAATGTACTCAGCACAAGTACTTAAGAAGTAAAAGTTTTATGATACTTCATTTTCTTTTGCTTCTTAATACAGAGAGATGTTTTCCACAGGCCATGACATACTTTAGAGCATATTTTAGATGCAAACATTTCTTATTTCATGAGGATAATTTACTAAGTTTACTAAGGAAAAAGCATTTCATAGAAACTATAGGAAAAATTCTGTGAGGAAAAGTCAAGCTCTGTAAATTACTCAGTAACTGCTTGTATAATACATTCAAAAGGGACTAGACAAACTTAGAGAAGGAAGTGCCACTGCTACTGACTCACGATGTTATAGTGGCATTGTAGCTTCCATACAATGATCTGGATGAAGGCTTGAAGCCAAAATTCCTAAACTGAGGTTTACTGGAAGGTGGGGAAATATATCAGGAGCAAGTATGATAAATGCTTCATACTTAAAACTCTTTCTTCAAGTATTTGCTGTTGGTCACAACTGAGAACAGGGTGCTGGAGAAGAATAGTGGCTAAAAGTCTGACCCAGCAAATGTAGTCAGTAAGTGAAACCATATCCAACAGAGACAAAAACACAGCTGACACAAATACCTGTGCAGCTAGAAAATAATACTGTATTTATTAATGTTGTTAGTCTTTCAAATTCAGAAGCATTTGAGTTCATTCTTTCCTAGACGACAAAAAGTACTGAAAAGATTAATAGACTTAGAACTATTTTCTGTAGTGTCAGGAGCACATGCCATAAGATAAAGCTAAGCCAGATCTGGACACTGAACTTTGTGCACTTTACTGAGCCAGTAAACCCAACGTAATGCAGAAAGTTCTATCATATCAGGCAATATTTTAACACACTTTGCTTGCTACTTTTTCAGTAACCTCTACTAAAGGGGAAATCAAAGAATCACAGAGTGGGTTGTGCTGGAAGGGAGCTTAAAGATCATCATGTTCCAACCCCTGCCATGGGCAGGGACACCTTCCACCAGCCCAGGTTGCTCCAAGTCCCGTCCAACCTGGCCTTGAACACTTCCAGGGATGGGGCAGCCACAGCTGCTCTGGGCAACCTGTGCCAGGACCTCACCATCCTCATAATAAAGAATATGTTCATCATTATATCCAATCTAAAGACTCTTTCAGTTCAAAAACATCTCCCCTTGTCCTGTCACTATGAACCCCAGTAAAAAAGTCTTTTTTCATCTTTCTCATAAGGCTCTTTTAAGTACTGGAAGGCTGCAATAACACCTCTCCTAGCCCTCTTCTTCTCCAGGCCAAACAATCCCAACTCTCTCAGCCTGTCTTCACAGGAGAAGTGTTTCAGCTCACAGACTATTTTCATGGACCCAGTCTCACAGCTCCATGTCTGTCTTTTAGTGGGAATCCCAGAGCTGGATGCAGCATTCCAGGCAGGATCTCAGAGTGGAGTAGAGGGGGAGAATCTGTTGGCCATGCTTCTTTTGTTGCAGTCCTGGATAACTAGCTTTCTAGTTTGCAAGTACTGCTGGCTCATATCCAAGTTTTCACCCACCAGTATCCCCAAGTCCTCTTCAGTCAACCCATTCACCACCCAATCTGTACTGATACTGGGGACTGTCCCAACCTTAGTTTTCACATTTCTGTTCTGTTTTCCCTACAGATGCACTAGATCCAAAGTTGACTTTTAAAATCTGAACAATGCCGAATGAACCCTCATATTCTAGGGGCCCAAGTGTGATTACTTCTTAGGGAAGCAGAACCTGAGAACTATTTCCTTCCATGCAAAATAAAGGTCCTGCTGCTAGAACAGCGTTTTAAGGACTGTTTGCCTCCCAGGCAGCTTAAGAATATTACATTTGATTCCAGCATAGTGCCACAGTTTACTTTCTCTCAATAAAGCTTCAGATTTGATTAATTCCCTTCAGCCATTTCTAAAGACTTGGCAAAAGGTCTTATTCCACTCTAGCAGTTATTTCTGTTAGCATCAGTTAAGAAAACAATGTAGGAGTTTTTTCAGCCATGTAAAGCAACTTCATAGAATCATAGCATATCCTGAGTTGGAAAGGACCCAGAAGAATCATCAAGTGATTATCCTGGCCCTGCACATGACAACCTCAAGAATGACACCATGTGCTTCAGAGCATTGTCCAAACTTCAGAGATAAATGTAAGGCTGCTTTACAGCTAAAAGTTCAGGTGAGAAGCTGAAGTTTAATGTCATGCAATGGTAAATATTTTCAATTTATACAGGCTCAAGTAACTATCCACACTGTACCACTGAACATTCAATGCTATATTATCTTCCAGAAACTGGAGAGCAGAATAAATATGAGCAGTGCTTGCAGACACATTAAGAGAAGGTTCTTTCAGATGCAACTTTTTTTGTGCTCCTCCACTCATGACTTTTAAAGTACCTTGATCTTGTGTCAGGTCAAACGACAGTGAAAAGAATCCCTCCCCAGACAGTTGTTTCCTGTTGCACCAAGATCACACTATTTACTTTTATTTGCCACATTTGATTAAAAAAATCATGAATTTCAAAATTATCAGATAAGATCACCTTTGGACTAGGTTGCACTTCAGTCAAGTTTCATAAATTACTGCCAAATCAGACATTTACTGAAAATATATACTGTAAGTTTGTATCAGATGCCCCTACCCATTAGACAGAATAAGTGATGTATGGGAAATAAAAATGAAAAGCAACTCTCACCCTAAAATCTATCTGAAGAACTTTCCTTCTCAGCAAAGCTTCAAAGGAATGAATCACAATACAGTTTGTAACAGCAACACTAATTACTCTGTCAAAGCAGCAATATCCAGAAAGGAATTCTATCCTTGCTAACCATGCTACAACTAAAATCACAAACACACACATAAGAGACCACCACGACTAGCTGAAGGAGAGCACTAGTAGGGGTAGCAACTGGATGGGGCAGAAAAGCATCTGGTTAAAATCCTAGGGCAGCTAGTGCTCACCATGACATTTACACTTAATCTGAGTCATTCATATCGTAATCCGTTTCTTCATCCTCACTCTGAGTGTCATGCAGCATGCAGCAAGTATAGAAAAAGGAAGGGAAAAGAAGAGATTGCAAGTGAGTCAGAGCTGCAACAAGTACAGTGCACTTACACCTGAAGCATCTGGCAATGACATTTATTTACTTTTACCTGGGACCTCCACTCTTAGTAAGACAGTATGACAGCTGGCAATTTCAAGAAAGAACATAAGAGATTTCATGATAATTTCCTTTTCCAAATGTCCTAAAATCAACAGATAGAAGCCAATAGTGCCATGCAACATAACAACAGGGACTGTAAGTATAGAGAAAAGTTAAATAAAACCATACGGCTGGTACCTTAACTGTGTACTCTATGGTTTGGATGCAAAAGGATAATACTAGTATCTAACTTTAGATGCAGACATTATGAAAAAGCTTTGGTCATCTCTCCCAAGAATGCTAGGTCAGTAAAGTGATACAAAAGAGAAGAATGCTCATGGGAATACAGGTTACCTTTTGATCATACTATGGCTACCAGTTAAAGCCTCTGGAACCATTTAAGATCAATTTCCTTTGCTTAGGTGAATTACAAGGTTATACAGAAGTCATCTACTAACTTACTATGATGACTGTTGCCCAAAAAAAGAAAACACAAGAAAAAAGTCTCCAAGAAGGAATGAAGGTGAAGCTTGATTAGATGGTTATCAGAAAATGTTTTTCTCCAATTCTGAAGGTCCAGGACTATTAACTAAAACTGAAGTGCTTGTCAATAAAAATTACACACTGGCAGGTGTTTTTTCTCTAACCCAATCTGCTGTAAAAGTAATAGGAAGACTTTCTTATGGCATCTAAAATCAGTCCCTGTATATAAACATATTATTCTGTATGTATCGGTGGATACCAGAATTTAAGTCACATGAACTTCATGACAGCCAACTCAGACACTACTGAACAGACTGCAGACTAGAGGACAATGCTAAGAGGGAAGTATGGACACAACAGCTCCTGAAATGCAGTCAAGATTCTTGAACACAGCTGTTAGAAACCTCTCAAGAAAAAAAGAATTTTCTTTTTTTCCCCCCAGTCACAACATATACCTATGTAAAAAAATCTGATCTATTAGAAATACAATATACAAAAATTATTCTCCAAAGAATAATTGCTGTTAATTGCTAGCAACAGCTCAACTCTTCCAGGACAAAAGGAGTGACTATTTATATCTCCAACCAAAATTAACAGTAATTCTTGTTCATCATGCTGGTCAAATTATGCACTGCTCTCACCTCTGAAACAGTGACCAAGCAGCACATCAATGGAGAGGTCTTAAGCTTCTCTCAGAGCTACTCAATTTACACAGTTACACTGCAGTCTGAAGTAGCTTTTCTATTTAGTCTTTAACACTTTCATTTGATCCCTATTTTCTTTTATATTAAGGATGCAATGTAACTCTGGCAACTTCCAAAATTCCCGGAACATGTGCTACCATTCCTTATGAAGATGTTCATAGGCTCTAGAATTTCACATTCTATTTCAGGCAGGTATCTCAGTCCTAAATTATTACCACATACCTCTAACTTGTCAACTCTCAAACTCTTCCTGAAGCATCCTGGCAAAAGCAGACCTTAACTAGGGTTTTGAAGAGAGTGTGCCATGGCTTAACCAGGCTCACTGTTACCCTTGACTGTACTAATCCTTTACAATTCTTTGGAAGTTTTATCTCAACAGTGACAAAAGGACATACATTACTCATGTCACTAGAAATCCTCCATAAAGCTTGGAGTATTTTTATAGTGCATATTATAAAAAAGACTCCATATGTGTACCTGCATAAGCATGTTACAAAGCACAGAAAGTAATGACGTTTTATCTATTTGAGGCCTCGTTGCCAAGATTCAGATCCATTTTCAGCATTATTTCAAAATTAATTTCTTCAAAGGTGATTCTTGAAAAAGCAATCTTTGATGTTTCACCGCTTGTTTTACATCTACCTATATGATATCAAAAGCTTTTGATACAGGAATATCCAGTTTGTCTGTAGTCATCTCCTTATACAATGCAGCAACACAATGATAAAAGCTGTTCACTATGCATGACAGAGAATACACTTACATTACAGAACTGCTCTGCCTTATTACTAGTCAGCTGTGATTTTACATTTTCCCTTGTACAAATTCTAGAAGACAACTCAGTAAAATGCTAAGATACTGTGCCCGTTACAATCTTTTTGTAAAGCTGGTTACAGAAAGCGAAGACAATTAAGTAGAACCCTGAAAACATTATGCTAACAAGTACCTTCATCTTACCATATATTGCACATGACTGTTTTACAGGGATAGCATCTTACAAGCTCCATTCTTGACAGAAAGATCTCTCAGTTGAAGTCAAGCAAGAAAAAGTTGAACCAGTGGCAGAATAAGAAAGCATTCAAATGTATAAGAAACAAAACCTAGATTTTCAACTGAAAACAGCAAATATCTGCCAAAACTTGAAAAAACAGGTATTGAAAAAGTAGAGAATACTGTATTTAAATAATACATGAATGCATAACAAACGCATGCTGACTGTACTATTTACAGTGTCTCATACAATGTACAGGGGACAACGGGGAAAAAGGCAAATAAATAATGGTCCAAACCAGAGTTAGATCTAGCATGACTGTGAAGCCCACCCAATTCAACATAATTTCTTTAGTCCAATGTCTATCAGCTTACCTTTGCTTTTTCACTGGGTTCACTGGTTGTACCATATGGAGTGTTATGCAATTCCTTTGAGACAACACACAGAAATTCAGCCTGATCTTCATTGCCATAGTTATAGGAAGAACCAATACTGACCAGCTGAAAGATGAAAAACAAAAAGTCAATTACATTTCCACATAAAAGAAATTCCATAAAGTCTCACCATTAGTACCAACACTCCTCACTCCTGACACTGTTGGTTGTGCCTGAAGCATGATTCTCCACTTCAATGCAAAGTTTTGATGTTGACAAATACACTGACACTGATGATAAGATAAACACAGCTTTTCTTTTTAAACAGTTACAGAGTTAATGATTTATTGTTATGATTATACTGTGAAAGAAAAGGCTACAGAGGCAGGCCAGTGGAGAAGCAGCCCCTTCTGTTTCTATTCTTTACTGGGAACCTTCACATCCTCCAAAGTTAATTTTTAAAGAGTTTGTATGTTGTATCTTAACATGGCATGATTCAATATATAAACGCCTGCAGGCAGAAAGCTCTTTAGCCCAAAGGGATCCCCATCACTACTTACAGAATAATGGTATTTTATTAAAGCATATTTTGAATGGACAAAGACAAAATTTACATTTGATTGGAAAACAGCAAGACACAGCACGGTGGGACACTCATTAACATCTGAAATTCATATATACTGCTACAAGGAAGTTAATTAAGGAAGCACTACAAGCAGAAGCCATGTATAATGAAATGTGACATATTTACAAGTTTCTACAAGCCTCTATACTGAATAATAAATGACGATTTACTGAGAAAAAAGGATATACTCAGTATCAGTACTACCTCTTACGTAGATGTTTATCAAATGGCAGAAATGGTCTTACTTTACACACAATGCACTTACCTAATGCTAGAAGCTTTACATAGCCTGCTTTTCCAAGACGGAATGAATTCAGATGTAGCTGGTTCATTTATTTTAAAGTTTTATTTCAAAAGCATGACAAGATAGTGTATGGTGCTATTACTATTGACACAGATCCAATCCCAAAACCAGTTGCAGAGATATGCTGTATCTAAATGTCATTACCAAAACTATACTGGATCTACCTACCAAATCATCACACACATATAACAAGGCTGTCCTATTCCCCATTCTACTATACCATTGAAGTGCTCTGGAAATGGCCCCATAGAGAAGGCCTGACTTGTTTTTTAGGGCAAAAGCACTTGAAACACTGTAGTTATCTCTGTAATGGTAGTGTACTGCCACTGTTCTAGCAGAGCACCATAAAGAGTAAAAGCCTTGTTAAGGCATGGAAGATGCAGTCAATATGAAACTTTGATACAGAGTCTGTACTTGAGGGATAAGACTATCCCCCCCAACAAAAATGGAAGTCAGGCCAAGGTTAAAAGCAGCTTCCATATAGTACTAACAGGAGAAAATAAAGCCTTGTTGTACTTCTAAGAAGAGGAGAGAGATGTTCAGATGTTCCCACACCGTGGTAAGACAGTCAAGCCAGCAGCTCTGCAGGTGGGCAGAGCTGATGGCTACAGAGAACAGCAGGCACTGCATCTGCACAAGAAACAAAGCTGATTCCAGGCCCAGCCAATGTCAAAGTTTTTGGACCCTGGTGGTATTACAGCATACAAGGGTCAGCCCTCCAGAACTAAACTGGCCATCAAAATTCATCACTCTCAAATTATGTACCTTTAACTACACTGTCTGTGTGTGATCACCAGAAACCTTTTCCTCCCTCCTCCTCCCCTAATATTACTCTAGTTCTGCAAAATACATACGTAGTCAGTAATGAACACAGGCTGATCAAAAATTAATGTGTTAAAGGCACTTTTCCACAAAAAACATGTAATGAAGTTACAAACCCCCAGGTGTTTTAGAAGCACCAATGCATCCTCAGTATAAAAGCACCATTTACCTTCAGATATTAAGTCAGCTAATCTTCCGCAATGGATGCTGATACTCTGCAATCTGCACCATACCGTATTTGTGCAATACAGAATCACAAAACCCATAAAGTAACTAGTTTCTTAGTTGCACAAAATGGACTAAGAGAATTTACTGAAGAGCTGCAAGATCAACCCAAATTTACTTCTGATATTGAGATGATTTGTTGATTTTCTTCCGTATCAGCAAAAAATATAATACACAAATTTTCAGAAAAAATAGAACTTAGGCTGGCTCTAAATCCAACAAAGTGGTATAAAGTTTATCCTATATATTACATAGCAATTACAAATCATTAAATACGAATACAGTAACTGCTTCAATTATTGAGGTAAAAGGACATTAAACAGTAGTTTTAATCCACTTAAAGGCTAGAAAATATTCAGAAAGTTGGATACATGTTTAAATAAAGCCATGCAAAATTCACTTTCTCTGAAGAGAAATTTGAATAAAATTCAAACATACAATTTGATTAGTATACAGTCAGCTTTTGTTCTTGCAAAATGGCAACAACTCGCTATCAGATAAGCTGTAATAACTAGCAGAAGGAAAAGTACTTCTTTGCTTATTGACCCTCTAAAGAAATAAATTACCTCTCTGAAAGCAGATACCATACATAATCCAAACACCAGCCCAATCATTAGTCCTGGTTCAACTGAGCTGACAGGTTCTCAGTTGATAATTACTTGCTAATGCTAATGCTTCATAATACAACCATGTAAGTTAACCTCTTGCACGTAAGTCTTCTTAGGAGACATGGCAGACTTAATACTTATTAGCCAACTGGACAGTACTATGGATTTAGCTGAATGCAAAACACCTGATGATTTTTTGCCATTTCTGATCAGTTGGTTCAATTCAATATAAAGTCATTTTTGCAGTATTAACCCCACGTTTCCCAAAACTCCAACTTATGATACTCCCCTAAGCAGTTTCATACGTGTGCAGCTAGGAATATATAATTTGCATAATTTCAACAACATGCTAGGTATTTCATTGTAGCTTTTTGAAATGCATCAATAATAACAAGGTTGATGGCAGAAAAAGAAACCATGGAAAATGATTGCATATTACAACATATACCTATGTTCAGGAATTAAGATTAGAAATAACACACTGTTTTAGCACTCCTATTCCAAAAGTCACCCTATTGTTCTCAGTGTTGGTGTCAACACTTCAAGAAGGATGCTGATAAACTGGAAGAACCCCACACACACTTTCCCTCATGTCTGCCCATCCCTACACCACCAAACCTCAGTCCCTCCAAAAAATGAATCCACAACAAATCAGAGTAATCTGCAAAATGTGTGCTACAATGCATAGTCAAAGGATTTCAGATTATTCACATTACCGTTTCTCACATTTCCTGAAAGGACAATCTGGTTTTGGCCCATGGGGCTTAAATGACCAAGAACTTAAGGAAGCAAAAAAAGAATGTTTTGAAACTCTGAATTTCAGAGATTTGTGTGATTATACATATATATACATATGTATACATACATGTAGCTATTTCCCCCTATTGTTTTATTCCTTCAACAACTTGTTTCATTACATTCCTTACTAAAGCTGTGTGATCCCGTTTAAGCATGCCTGTGAGACCCAACACTGTTACAACTGAGCACAGGAAAATGCCAATGTTACTTCTCACAGAAAATTCATTAAATAATGATCCATTCACCATTTGAATGGAATAAGGATGACAACACTAGCAGGCTGTCAGCTACAACTAAAAAAGGCAGGAGTGAAAAGCATTTCTATTATTATCATCATCATTTTTAAATCAACAGAAATACAGTTATTTCTTGATGTGCTGATAGAGCTTATGATTTTCCTGAAAAGACAAAGAAATCAAAACAAGGAAGTTCCTGTCTCATAGTAAGTAACCTTATTTTTGAAGCAAACAAATCTCATGCCTAACAGAACTGAGACCTTTCTCAAAACCAGACACAAATCAGTAACATGCCTATACCCACTTACTACCTTGGTTTAGCAACATTAATTCAAAATCTATTAAGTATATTTACCAGACAAATCAAGAATAGTATTACTATCTCAGATAACCACTCCAACTTGCACAAACAGCAGCCCTGTCTTCCTCGACTTCCCAATGGAGTTACTCATATTAACCAACTCTTCTATTTCCTTCTCTCGTTTGTGATGGTCTGATTCTCAAAACTGAGTAAATTTTTCTCACATTCTATTTTAAATATTCTTGTACTTAGAATATTACTGCTTCTATTTCAGATAGGCTGAACTCCTTCCATGCTATAAAGCACGTCTTGAAAAGCTTGTCTTTTTTTTTTCCCCAAATTATTCTAAGGGTTGACAGAATAAAAGAAAATCCTCCCTTCAATTTTTTTTTACAGAATCAAGCTGTATGAATTGAAGAAAGGCCTGTATCCCCTTCAGAGTTATAATGCATTTGTTCTGCTGCCTTCTCAAGGGATTTGCAGAAATTTATAAAGAGACAGACACATCAACTCTTAAACTCAGTACTGATGACTGACACCAGGTTGAAAGCATATTTATTACAGGTCCCTTAAAGCAACTATCCGACTTCAAAACTTCATTTTTAAAAAAAATATTATTTTTATTTTATTTTATATCTGCACTCATTTCTTCATTGCCTTCCTCATCTTCCACTTTATGATGCTGAATTTTATTTTGAGCTACTTAGGACACGAACCCATGACTAACATTGTGCTGCCTGTACCCTACACATGCCTAACAAGCTGCAATTCTTATTCTATTCCAGAAAGTCTGCAATCCATGGTGTTAATTCCATATTCCAATACTACCTATACACAACTGAAAGAAACAGTGCTTGGTATATTGAAAGCAGATTCTGGAATACAGGGGGGTAACAGGTTTAAAATCTAGAATTGCATGGTTAAGTGTCCATTTAAACTCATACACAAAGCTCTGCTTTTATCAAGCCACTCACTATAATACTATCTTCATGATGTTATACTCATCTTTCAGACTGAATAACCTTATATACAGCAAGGAAAAGAACAAGTACTCCAAGCATTTTATTGATGAAAAATAATACAGAGCACCGCATTCCCAAATCANAAGACAAAGAAATCAAAACAAGGAAGTTCCTGTCTCATAGTAAGTAACCTTATTTTTGAAGCAAACAAATCTCATGCCTAACAGAACTGAGACCTTTCTCAAAACCAGACACAAATCAGTAACATGCCTATACCCACTTACTACCTTGGTTTAGCAACATTAATTCAAAATCTATTAAGTATATTTACCAGACAAATCAAGAATAGTATTACTATCTCAGATAACCACTCCAACTTGCACAAACAGCAGCCCTGTCTTCCTCGACTTCCCAATGGAGTTACTCATATTAACCAACTCTTCTATTTCCTTCTCTCGTTTGTGATGGTCTGATTCTCAAAACTGAGTAAATTTTTCTCACATTCTATTTTAAATATTCTTGTACTTAGAATATTACTGCTTCTATTTCAGATAGGCTGAACTCCTTCCATGCTATAAAGCACGTCTTGAAAAGCTTGTCTTTTTTTTTTCCCCAAATTATTCTAAGGGTTGACAGAATAAAAGAAAATCCTCCCTTCAATTTTTTTTTACAGAATCAAGCTGTATGAATTGAAGAAAGGCCTGTATGCCCTTCAGAGTTATAATGCATTTGTTCTACTGCCTTCTCAAGGGATTTGCAGAAATTTATAAAGAGACAGACACATCAACTCTTAAACTCAGTACTGATGACTGACACCAGGTTGAAAGCATATTTATTACAGGTCCCTTAAAGCAACTATCCGACTTCAAAACTTCATTTTTAAAAAAAATATTATTTTTATTTTATTTTATATCTGCACTCATTTCTTCATTGCCTTCCTCATCTTCCACTTTATGATGCTGAATTTTATTTTGAGCTACTTAGGACACGAACCCATGACTAACATTGTGCTGCCTGTACCCTACACATGCCTAACAAGCTGCAATTCTTATTCTATTCCAGAAAGTCTGCAATCCATGGTGTTAATTCCATATTCCAATACTACCTATACACAACTGAAAGAAACAGTGCTTGGTATATTGAAAGCAGATTCTGGAATACAGGGGGGTAACAGGTTTAAAATCTAGAATTGCATGGTTAAGTGTCCATTTAAACTCATACACAAAGCTCTGCTTTTATCAAGCCACTCACTATAATACTATCTTCATGATGTTATACTCATCTTTCAGACTGAATAACCTTATATACAGCAAGGAAAAGAACAAGTACTCCAAGCATTTTATTGATGAAAAATAATACAGAGCACCGCATTCCCAAATCAATTCACATATTACACTTCAAAATGGAGGATAGATACGTAAAGGACTGGAAACTGTCTCTGATGTTACTGGTTAGCAAAAAGTCCTTCCCAAGATCATGAATATTTGGAAGCAACAAAGTAATTTAAAAAGCAGTGAAAAGAGAACAAAGGGAGAAGGAAGGATGAGCCTAAAGAGCCAGTAAGTGAAGCTTGGATTCTCCATTTGAGTGTCAAGAAAATGTCCCAAGAAGGAAAAAAACCAAAAAGCCAAAAAAAACCC
Organism: Scytalopus superciliaris; assembly: GCA_013400415.1. NCBI lineage: Eukaryota > Metazoa > Chordata > Aves > Passeriformes > Rhinocryptidae > Scytalopus > Scytalopus superciliaris. The sequence continues at coordinate 502,735 of VXBX01006121.1, read as the reverse complement.
ATCAAAAAACTTTGGATGTTTTTTCCACTTGAGACAAAATTTAAATTTGCTGGTTTTGTTCTCCCCTCACTCCGCCATATGAAAAATTCCTATTGTTTGTTGTTCTGGTTTGAACATATTTCATCCACCTAAAAACCAGTTAAGTTCTGAGTTACCAGAAATAAAAGGTTTGAACTCAGACCTTAACTGGCTATTTCGTGGATAAAATAATCATTGCCCCAGTTGACCGTAACACAGAAATGTCCCCTTCCAAACGCAGTGAAGTCAAAGCTGTATTTACAGGGCTCCCAAGGTTTGAATAGGCTGTTAACTTTGGAGGAAGATTTAAGGAAAAGTTACCTATTGAGAAGGTAAGAACCCTTTCTAAGAAAAACCCTTAACTAAATAACTAGGGGATTTTTATTTGGGTTTTTTAATTATTTTTACAATATGAACATTCATAATGTGTAATGAAATACCGTGAATATAAATAAAAAACCAGTCACAAATACACACAAATTACTATGTGCTGTACATCCAGGAATAAAGTGGAATGATTTGAAAGCAGCAGAAACGCAAGGAGGCCAAGCATATCAGTGTGAGGGCAAAAAGAATGGTGTGACACACCTCACTGCAGCATTTCTGGAAGCATCTCTCTTCCCCTTTCACTTCCCGTGACACTATCAGCAGATACTCTGACTGCTGAGCCCGGCCACAGATGTACTGGGAACCTATACTGACAAGCTGAAATAACCAATCAAAGCAAAAAAAAAAAAAAAAAAAAAAAAAAAAAAAAAAAAAAAAAAAAAAAGAAACCTTTGTAAAGCTGAGGCACATACCGTTATCCAAATCGTACAAATAACAGATGAGCTCAAATGTTCAGGTAACATTTACTTGCTGCTAGAACAGGTTGCTATCAAGCTATGACTTTCATTTCAACATGAAATAATTATTGAGGCAGTTGCAAAGCCCTTTGTAATTTCAAGGGAAGTTAAGAGTTACTGATAGCAAGACACAAAACTCCCCACTGTGGTGTAGCAAACTACCCTGAAAAATATCAACAAAGTTTGGTGCATTGTGAAAGTAAGCATTATTTCCCTGTCATACTTGCCAAGTGGAGAAGGTAATGTAGATATAAGACGGGAAGGTGTTATGTAAAGCAATATATCAAGCCTTGGCATGAGAGAGCTTCATCTTGTTCCAAATATTGATAAACAAAATACAGCTAAGGAAACATATGAAGTCAACTAAGGAAAAAAAATTGTATGCTCTGAGTTGCTTTCAGAAGGGGTAATTTATAGAACATGCAAGAAAATACCTGGAGTGGAAAAAAAAAGTCTGTCTTGTTCCCATAAAAACCACTACCAAGAACTCTGGTCACACTTGTCAAACATCTAGTAAGTCAAAGTTCAGCTAAACCTCAGTTAAATTTCTCAACTTGTTATTATAAAAAATATTTTACCTGAATAATACACAGCAATTCCTAGCCCATTTAAATTAAAGTATACCTGTCAGTGCACTTGAGAAAGATTAGAGCTTTAAATTAAGTGTGAAGAGCTAGACAACAACTGCCTATTCTGAATAAACTGGAGATTACAATGGATGAGAAGGCCCATGAACAGTAAATGTATATATATCCTGCTATTGTTATGTGAATAATTTTGAAGGCAGCAGCTAAATACCATCCTCATACAGTAAACATATTTAAGACTGTTACGGTGAGACTCAGGTTACATTAATCATTACAATTTACATGACTAACACCACTGCTATCTAAAGCCTCTGTATGTACCAATTTTGTATAGCCCAAAGTTTTTATGCTGTATTGCCAAAATATTGGCTTTTTCTGACTGCCTGAAGAAGTAACAATTGAAGCTAAAAATCCTCTACAAAATAACCCACTGAAATCAGAAAAGTAAGGCAGCATAATTTTTGCTAATAGACTTTGGACTAATACATAATTGCACTGTTCTAGAAAAGCTTTCACTAATATTCTTTGAAAAAGGGCATCAAAACAGCTGCACCGAAAGTTCAGCACCTTCCACTCCTATTTAATCACCACATCCAATTGTATCTTACAATAAAATTTTGAAATGTTAAGGGGAAAGAAATGTTTTTGATCAAAACAAACAACTTAGACATGTTGCATGGGGCTCAGGGCACAAGGACTCTCAATCTATAGGAATATCACTCCTCTGAAAAAGCCAATGATTTCAGCTTTTTTCAGATACTCCTGAAGGAAGCACAGAACTGAGCAACACAGGCTTAGATAAGATAAAAAATTACAGAAATGCTACAGTGTTCTCAGATCTTAACAATAAAACTGTTCACATTATACAGAATATACTAATCCTGTTCCAAGTGAATGCTGTCTGCTAAAAGTAGGTCTGCAATACAACCAAGGAGGGAACAGCCTAGTGTGAGGTAATGAGATGCCGAGCATTACAGGATCATACAGCTGTTGTGTTTATCTGCTTCAAACTGTGTCTAAAAAAGTGCAACATGGAAGTGGGGAAAAAGCTGAATGAAACGAGGGCATAATGTTCAAAAAAAACCACTGGAATTTTCCAGTTCTAAAAGAGATTCTAACAGTTCTTTCAGAAGTCGCACTGTCAAAGCAGTATTACTCCCAAATACAATATCCCCAAAGATTATAAGGCTTTAGGATAGGTAAAAGCCATGGTATCATTTAATCTTTTAAAAAATAAAGAATCTCTGTGCGTAATGAAAGCTAGTTTCTCATGGCAAAGAAGAATGTTGAAAAACCTTTGTTAATGCACTGGTCAAAAAAGTCATGTGCATTAAGTGAGAGCTTTTTACTGGGACTTCATCAACATTCACTTTCTGACATGGCAAACGCACCTGGTAATACTTGAGCCCAAGAACTGAAGCATAAAAAGCTTTCTCTGTGCCAGCTGAGTCTGTTTGATCATGGCTGTCTCCATGACACCAGCACCTTACACATTTCGTCAAATATAAACAACATGTTCTCTTTTACCTTTCTGTCCCGAACATTTTAAAAATGTTGCTTTGTTGTGTTATTAGAGTGAGACTGCACAGGATAACGGGCTTGTGCTTATTCCAATCTCTGCTACAGTAGGCATCAGACAATGAAAAAGATGCTGGTGGCTGAGCACTTGTGTCTCAGAGTTAACAGATTCATTGCTCCAATGCAGTTAAATATTCTGCTAGGTTAGGAATGTGAAGGATGAAGAATTCGTACAGTTAGTTTCTTATTTACAGAGATTAGCAAAAATAACAGATAGATCTTCTTGCAATTTTAAAATGTATTCTTGAAGGTACACACAAAACTGTATTTATACAGTGCACAGAACAAAAACATTCATATAGCTCACAGCTATCCAGCTCCACATCCACACTGGTAAAGTCCACACTCCTATGTCTATCAGGGCTTTTTCTGAAGAACCACTCTTTGGGCCTGACAAACACTTATCTCGCAAGCTCATCTTTTTTACCCAGAGTTCTTCATATCTAATCTATCATCCAAATAAACTTGTACTAGATATTTTGGTTGATTCACCCTTCAACTGCTCATGTGCAGACACTGAAGAATTACATTTCAGACATGACGCAGGTGTTTTTAAAGTCATTACAATTTACGTCCTAGAAAGCTACATTTTTTGTCCTATGACAAACACAAACACAAATATCACATTTTACCTTAACTGTGTATGTTTATCCAAATTCTGAACATGACTGAATTAAAAAGATGCATAGAATTTAATCTTTTTCATAAAAACGATGTTTAGAAGACTTTATATCTCATATGGGTTTTTTACCTGTTCGAATTTCCAACCATCGGACATTGTGGAAACCATCTGAGTGAGTTCCTCTTCCTGGCACTGCAGCACTCTGTATACATGTTTGACTGGCACCTTCAAGAAGAAACGTAAGATGCTCAATAGATCATGGATTTCACTATGTTTGTGACTTGTCTGAAGAAGCCCTTACTCTCTAGAAATGGTAAGCAACACCACCTTGAACGCATCCAGAGCAAAGAACAACTAGGACCATTTTAGCTGAGACATTTAGTAAATGCTATCAAACCAACCCTGTGATCCCACAACTTGACTTCAAGAGAAATTTGGCAATGTGAGTTTTGAATTATCTCCATGAAGACTCAGCAGGGAAGGCCAGAGTAGTAGAGTTAAAGAACAAAGTTTCTTTATCATATTCACTTTCAAGGAGAAATATTCATGAGCTGCTATGACAAAAAGCAGTCTTCTAAACCACAGAGCACTACAAATAAAGAAACTAACTTTGTTACAAAAACATATGACAGGAGCTAAATAGCATTTGCATGCAAGCTGCACAAACATACTGTATAAACAGCAGTTATACCGTAATTAGGCAACCTCATTATATTCAGACTACTTAAATGCAAATGAGAAAATATATATTCTAAAATATATTCTAAAATAACTATTTCCAGAAATGATATTATGACAAATTCTCCTACTACCAGACATTTTGGAACAATTATTTAGACTGTTTTCATATTTTGAACAAGATTTGTGAACTTTGCAAGTAGACTAGCAGGAGTGAGTAACGAAGAATATTAATCTTTGTATACTAAGGGTTCCAGCTCATCCAGAGATGGAGGCAGCTATTCAGTATCTTACTGGGGAAATGAGGAGTTACATAAAAAACAAATGGAACCCACCCCCTACTTGTCATAGAACAAATAATCAAAGGCACATTAGAAAACAGCCTCACCTGTGAGACTTTGCTGTCTCTTTCTCTTATTTTGTCCTTTACCAGTTTTATTAGTGATGTGATATTGTAGAACTCAGCCTCTTCCAGTACACCTAGTATGAAAACATTTTTTGGAAAGATAGTGTAATCAAAGATTCCAGGCCAAAATCACCAACCAGTTGCTAAGATTCTCCTCTCTACAGCTATAGAAAATTATTTATTTTACCCTATGATAAGATAATTTACCAACCTAATGACTCTTGACTCCTTCAGGTACATGTAGTCAATATTCAGTTCATTCTAAAAAATTATCCTAAAAAAACCCCAAAGAAAGCGGATGCCATTTCACATACAGAAGGAGGCAGAAAACAAAAAAGATACCATTCCCTAGCAGACTGACAGACCACCATAGCTCAGGCCCTGCCTCTGGTTGGAATGCAAAAGAAAAATTCAAATAATCCTACTGAAAATCTCTGCAGCTGCTAGCATGCAGGAAATTTTTATCCTTGTCATTTGAGATCTTAGATCCTGAAACAAAAGCTTAAAGATACTGCTTCAACTCACATGTTCAAGGTTTACCTGTCCTCCCCACACATAGGATGTGCTTAACAATGCACATGGAAATTGTATTTCATACTATTTCCTGCTAATAGATTGTACCTTTCTTCAAAAACTTTTGCCAATACCTCATCAATACAATTTTAGTACTACATGTTTTAAACAAGTCATCCTCCATTAGGGTAAAACTGTTCTAAGCTGGGAACAGAGAGGGAGAAGGTGAGGGTAGAATTTAGTCTTCAAGAGCATATTCCACACTTCTGAACATCTCAGCACTTCACCCATACTTTGATTTACATCTTCTAAAGCTTCTCAGGCAGCATTCTTTTGCTTGAAGAGGACTAAATCCAAAGATACAAGACTATACAATAAAAGACATTTCCCCTTCTGTTTGAATACTTATCAGGGTTGTGAAATCAGGAATCACACTCCGAACATTCAATTAACAGCACACACTATAACTGCATGATACCTATCAGCTTTGCTTGAAACAGATTGAAATGCTACACTGCTCAAGATTTACCATCTAGTCCTAAATTAGTTTTGATGACTCAAATGCAGTAAAAATAATAAGTGAGTGACAAGTAACCAGGAGATTAAGGAATGTCTTACCTTCCTCAGCTAGGTCCTTGTTAATAACCAGTTTTCCATGTCTCAGATAGTTCAGCACTGGCCCAAAGTATGTTGGGTCTCTGTCTATTAAATAGGCACCTGTTTCATCCTAGATGAGAAAAAACAAGCAAACAAAAACCCAAACCAAAACAACAAAACACAAAAACCCAAACAAACAAGCCAAAAAACCCACAATGATTTGAACATCCAAGTGGGGATTGTAAACTAATATTCAACCTGACATCTGAATAGCAAGTAGATATTCAGATGTAGTCACATCCATTAAAGCCAAATTTAATACAGACATTAAAAGGAAGGAATTCAACAATGTAGCTGTAATTCTACCAGGCTGATCACTCAAATCATGTGATACACAGCCTCTCAATCACCCACAACCCATTATCAAAGATTATCAATATTATTAGCATGAAATATCTAAGTAGTAAAAGAGAACACTGAAAGTTAAGGTTAAAAATAATACTTAGAGTGAGGGCATTTTCTTCGGAAATGCGAAGAGTCAGAACAAAGGCCACATTCTAACAAGGCTCAAATACCAGATACCAGTTTTTCCTTTTCCTTTTTTTAATTTTTATTTTTAGTTAAAGGCAAACAAACCTGCTTCTTTTTAACCTCAACACTTAGTTTTATAAACATTTGGTTTGATGTACAAAAGCTCACAGGGTACTGAGAACTGCTGTGTACCAAGCAAGGGTTGTATGTGCACCTTCTGAAAAAAACTACACTGAAGTTGCAGTCCCTGCTGACCTTATGGAGACAGTGATGGAATAGATCAAACTAACTAATGTTCAGTTTACTGAACACACTACAGCATACTGTGAAATGCAAAACACATCTAGAAATCCAGGACTGATATTCTTGACAAAGAAGATAAAGAAGCAAAACTGGTATCTCCCATTATTATTTAGAATCTATCTGTGAACTTCTGTGATCAATGAAATACTGACATATTTCATGCCAGTCAGAGGTCTAAGGAAGATCCCTAATACAGATGTCTAACAGATCTACTGCTTCCTTCTACTACCAAGTGGGTCACTGACAGTATTAATCCTTTAGCACCTAAGGTTTTGGTGCAGTAAATATCCTACAAATACATACTTGAGAGATGTAGCAGCACCTCAAATACTTCTTTTACTTATTCTTAATATTCTAGTAGTTTACAGGAGATACTCAAAAAAGCATCATTACTAACAATCCTAGCTAAATTTGAGTCATTCTCCCTGGAAACCACATATGCTAGTGATATTTGCTGTTCCACCCCATTCCTTTGCATGTGAACATTAATGCTTATATATAAAGGTCTGCTTACTGAACTGTGATACCTGAAAACTCTCTCTACGCAACAGTACCTAGAGTTCCTAATATGTTTCATTTGAAAAAAGATGGTGGATATATTTTCAGATACATGGATTTAGTTTCTGAATAACTACACTTGTCTGACGGGTTGGTAGAACGTAGAAAGATCACAGCCTGAAACTACAAAGGATAAAAACACCTTTCTATATTTACAATCTAAATACTTTACAGACTTAAGATACACTGTCATTTTAGTAGTGAAGGGATGTTTATATAAAATTAACTGTTCAAGAAAACGTTGATACATTAAAACATGTTGTCAATTAACCTACACCCAGATCAGACAATACTTGATGAAGTCTAACCACAGTTTCTCCTGATCTAAGGTCTCACAGAAGCAAGGTTATGCACCAAAACCAGTAGGCAGTCAAAGTGAGTAAAATGGTATAGTTTTAATATGTCACATTTAAATACATTTACATTACCAAAACACTTAAAAAATGACAGTCTAGAGATAATACACTGCAGTGTTTTCTCATATCACCTTATGAAGCAATACAGGCCACCAGCTCTACACCACTTCAGAGACAGAAAGGTATGTCATGGAAGCAAAGTAAATAAAAGCTCTAAATGAAATCTCAAGTAACAACAGCTACTTCACTGTTTGCACAAAAGGCTTCAACCTTTTTTTTCCCCCTTCTTTTTAAATGGGCTACAATATCTGAAGTTACTCTTCCCTGACTAGATTTCTATACACTAAACAAGCTTCCAGCAAAACCACAAAGGGAAGAAGCTGTATCAGGCTTCTCTTTCAAATCTTATGAGAGGTCACATATGAATAAAATGCCATTCCATACTGTCATTGTTTACTCTGCAAAGCCTTAGAGGCAACAGTGTGTCTTGAAAAAATAACAAGGAAAAAGAAGGAATTCAAAAGTCTTATAATTTATGATGTAATTAGTAAATATCAATACTTAGAGAACTCTGGCTAAGTACTAAAAGTGTGCAGTACAAATTCTGTAAATAGCATTCACTGTAGCATGTAAATTCCATGCAAAAACTGCATATCCAGACATGTTTACAGGTATGGAAAACATTCATTGATTAATATTATTCCAAAGAGGAAGATAATGTGTCTTGAACCTTACAGCTCAGGTTTGCTACAGACTAGCAGCAGGGAGTCAAGACCCAAAAAGGAAAACCAATCAGTAAAGAATATTGTAACCATATGCAAAAAATGTACAGGCAAAAGGGGCACAAAATTGACTTCCTCATCATCTTCATATAGAAAATGCCTTATTACTCCTTTTGAGTGAGCTGTCTGAATATCCTTCAATGTATGCTAAGCACTTCATGTTAAAATCACTAAGAAAAGCCAATTACACTACATCTTTAAGGATATTTATGTAAACATAAATCCAATAAACATCGACACAGAGGTGTAGTCACCTGCTCTACCTAGAACTCTAAAAATACAGGTCATAAGTGTCAGAATGTTATCAGGATCGTTTTCATCCACATGTATGTGAAAACACATAGTATTCTCACATTAATTAGCATTTTGACACTTTCTAAAAGAAAGTTTTATTGCCAGATAAGAATAATAAATTGCACTTAAAATGTGATCTAGAAGTTTAAAGATACACTTACAGTCTGCACAGACATAACTAGCTTTAGGCTTGCTAGTTTAAATATTAATAGACTTAGGTGTCCCAGCTATACAATTTCCTCTGCCAACTAGTAAATTATGAAGCCATTTCCCAAACTTCAGGCAAATGCCATGAATGACAGACAAATCTACATTCTAGTAAGATTTCAGTTTTTTTCTCTTGCACATATATTTTATACAAACAGGGGTCAATGTTTACCAGAACAGCAGCTAAAACTTATTTCCTCTCTATTCAGTAGTCACATGACCCCACATTTTGAACCCAGAGGTGTTTCACACAAAGTTTTACACTCTTCATAAGAAAACTTGAAGCAAATGCACCAGTTGTCTTTGTGCATCCAACCCAAATGTGCTAATTAATCACACAAGTGTTTGTGTCTTTACCCAGTTCAATTTTTGCATTACATTCTTCTCTTTAGCAAGTTTTTCCCTCCTTGTCCTTAAGTCCTAGAACATTTTCCCCATGCGCTTTCTGAGAATGCCATTTAAAAGACAGCATTGCTCAGGTACAGTGAACCTGCAGTTGCTTACACTCTCCGACACCATGGCATTTTAGAGGAAGCTTAGCAACTTGCTCTTAAATTTTCAATCGCCTAGTTCAGTGTACCAATGAAAAGTCAGCGTAGCTCACAATCATATTCCTTTCTCAGTCCTAAAGCATATCCACAATTCAGCACTCATGGAGACAAGAGATTGAAAATGCAAAAGTATTTTCAAAGAATTTGAAAAATATTGCCCAAAACATTTAAACGGTTGTGTATTCCTGTTGCAAACATTTCCACTTTAATTATAGAGACTGAGGGTCAAAGGAATCATAATGAACACTTACTCTGATTTTAGTTTAAAACATCCAATAGGACTCAATTTATTTACAGTGAAATTTAACCTTTATAACATTGTGGTGGAACCAAACCATTTTGTGTAAGCCATTCCCACAAATAATTACTGTCAATGTTAAAAATATGTACTTTCTTGCATGGGCATCCATAGTTTGACACTTCACTAACTGGATCTCACAATACCTTTGCTAGACAGATCAGGCTTCCCTATTAGATTTTTAGTCGCCATGTATGTACTTCTGGACTGAGAAGTCACTCGTAAACTCTGTGCCAATGAAACAGTTTTGCTCTTGATAACCTGCCAAACCCATTGTGACTACCCACTACCTGAATGTGATACTGAATTGTGGATACTAGAGTCAGGTTCAGGATTCCAGGAGGACTCAAACGATCGACCAAATACATACACCTCCCCAGTCCAAATTAACAGTCTCCCCAATAATTGCATTAAAACAGTATTTGAAATGTCATAAATTTATTTCCAGTTAATTATCTTCATTAAGACCAATACTTTTCCAGAACAGATACACTCAGAATCCACACCACCACGCTCTTGGCTCAAAGCTGTATGCTCTAACATAAGTATTTTTACAAATGACGTAATTTACATACACTGAGCAACCAGAAGTTCTGATAAATGCAGCAATATCCACAGAAATACAGTAATTTTTGGCACTAAATCCGGATTTAGAAATAATTGTCTCCCCTACTTTCCACGCTTTTTAGATCTTGAGCTAGTTGCCCAAAACATATTTTTCACAAACCATGTGGTCCAAAAACTTGGAGTGTCAGGAGACTGCCAGTACTTATCGAAACTACAGCAGCAACACAACCCACCTAGCTAGGCAGAAATCTCATGGACAAATAAAGTTTATCTCAGTTATTTCTTAGAATAATGACTACAATTTAGGTATTTCTTAGTGATGACAATTAAGGATGTTCTGCCAGGTAGATTTTGATTTTTCTAAAATATACAGTGCTTGGTTGCTTCCATCCTTGATGGATTCTACCTCAGCACAAATACATCTAACTTTAGAAAGGCATTAAAAATCAAACATGAATACTGTTGCCAAAACCTTATTAAGAAAGTCTGACAATCTTCTTGCTTAGGGAAAAGTTAAAAGAATGATAGACCAGTTTGTAGAAGAAAAACTGGTTTATACCTAAAATAGGAAGGTGCTGAAATAGGGAAAATCTGGCAGTAATGCAGTAAAAGCATTAAATTAAACAATGATGAAAACGTGAGTGTGGCTCTGCTTGTCTGTTTTACATATTCATCTCTAAAGCAAGATTTAAATATTTCAGAAAACAAATCCTATTGTGAGCAGTAAGTTTGAAAACTACCACTCATCTGTTTGCTGAAATGACTCTCTGTCTTAAATACAAAGTTGTGCATGACTTTGTGACACATATTAAAGTAAGAGAAACTATGTCACCATCTTATTCCATTAAACATTAGTTTTGCTGCAGGGAGTGACGAGGTTAACCTTTCTTCTGTTGCAAGTGGAAACATACCTGATACCAAGAGACAGGCTGCTCCACCCTATTCAACATTAGCACCTGAAGGTACTTTGAAGGCAAACATGCTTCCTTTCTTGAAGCCTTTCAGTTCTTTTAGTAACACCCATTAAGAAAATCACAGAATATCCTGAGTTGGAAGGGATCCAGAGGGATCATCCAGTCCAACTGCTGGCTGCACACAGGACACCCCCAACAATCCCACTATGTCCCTGAGAGCATTGTCCAAAAGCTCCTCGAGCTCTGGCAGCCTTGGGGCTGTGACCACTGCCGTGGGAGCCTGTTCAGTACTCGACCACCATGTGGGGGAAGAACCTTTTTCTAATATCCAACCTAAACATCCCTAACAGCTTCAGTTGTTCCCTCCGGTCCTGTCACTGGTCATAGAGAGCAAAGATCAGTGCTACCCCTTGTAAGGAAGCTGCAGACTGCTATGGGGTCTTCCCTCAGTCTCTCCCCGCTGAGCAAACCAAGTGACCTGAGCCGTTCCTCTTATGGCTTCCCCTCAAGGCCCTTCACAATCCTCATGTCCCTCCTTTGGATGCTCTCTAAGACTTTTAGATCTTTCTGATACTGTGGTTCCCAAACTGCCCCCAGGCCTTGACGTGAGGCTGCCCCAGCACAGAACACAGGGAGGCAATCCCCTCCCTTGCCTGGCAGTTGATGCTGTGCCTGATGCCTCCCAGGACATGCTTACTCCTCCCATCTGCCAGGGCATATGACAGTGTCTTGTCTTTTATTTAAGAAACCTTAGAGGGAAGCCTTCCTACTCTCTCCTAAGTAAAGACAGTTTCTGACCTATCAACATGCCACCTACATTTTTAAATCTACTTTTATATGCTAGTTTAAGCTCTCCAAAAACACTCAACCCAAACCAAAGGTAACAGCAAAAAAACTCACTCCCACACCACCACATTTGAAGGGGTTTTTTTAATCTAAATCTGGAACACTAGGTCTTGTTCCCTACCTTTTTAAGTGTTCAAATATCCTTTCTGGAAGTTATGCCTGAGATAATGATGAAATTTACTACTAGTCTCAGTGAAAAAAAAAAAAAAATTAAAAATTTACATATAAAATTTTTTTTTCAATATGTTGGTTATATATTCAAGCTGCTCCCTTATATACAAGCTGCTCCTTTCTTTTCCCTAAGTTTACTGTAGTGGAAACCCCATTTTGTCCGTGATGCTCCAAAATCGCTTTCAGAGCCAGCACTATATACAAATATTTTATATCTGTTACTATATATCATACTATAAAATCATAAAGACTTTTCTTCCCCTACTAAAAATTAGTCAGAATGAATACTGAAATATTCAGTATCACCCACCATTTGCAATCTATGCAGAATATGTAATGTTTTTCTCAAAGAACTGCTGAAAGACAGAATGCTATGCCCAAGTGAGAGGTTATTATCAAAAGTACTTTGATCGAGTTCTAGAAATTGAACAAGAGGGTGATGACACTGCAAAAATAACACAACGTCAGCGCATACAGATATTCCATTAAAATGCTAAAACTAAACCTCATCAGACAACATTAAAAAAAAATTACACAAACGTACGAACGATCCTGCGCTCTCTGTTGTATTTCTGAGCAGTTGTGCCACTGGCGAGCCCACCTGACACCCCAGCTGCCCTGAAGCTCAGGGACTCGTTAAAGGCAGCCCCAGAAGCTGCCCCGGCGGCGGCAGAGCCGCTCCCACCGCCCCTCACGGCGGCGCCGGGCCCAGCGCTGCCCCGGGCACGGCATCTCACCGCGGGGAGCGGGCCCGGGGGCAGGACAGCGGGCCCGGGGCGGGGAGCAGGGTCGGGGGATCGGGTCCGCAGCGAGGCCCGCGCTCACCTTGTCCGAGTCCAGATCGGGATCGGCCTGGCAGAGGCGGAAGAGGAAGGACTTGGGGTCCCTGCAGAGCGTCTGCCGAGTGGTCAGGAAGCAGGTGCCCCCCACGTTCAGCCGCACCCACTTGCCGGGCGGCGGCGCGGAGCTGCACCGGCGGCAGGGCCCGCCTGCGCCGAGGCCGCCGGCCGGGGGCACCGGGAGCTCGCAG